>CM040238.1:143193340-143385429 GCA_022545495.1 Chrysanthemum lavandulifolium
ATGATAACAATCTTTGTCATGGCTAGGTAGTGGTGATGGAAGAAAGGAAATTGCTTGATGTGAAGGATCAAGTGAAGCGGGTTGAGGAGCCTCAAACGAGGGAGGGATTGGTGGAGGTGCATTTGAAGATGGCTCGACCAAGAATGGTGGTGGTGGTAGAGAGGTGTCAACTTCCACTAATGCCTTTAGCCTTGACTTCTAAGCACCCTTCACTAGTGCTTTCAATACGGACGTTCAACACCTTTCACTAATGTCTTCGTCTTGACTCTTTTAGACATCTTTCACTAATGTCTTCAACACTACACTTCTTATGAGAAAGAAGAGAACTATCAACAAGAGAACCTCGGTATTCTTGATGATAACAAAGCATGAAAAATCATGGACTTGAGCTTGCTTGCCTTCAAAAGGTAGTGATCTCGCCTTTAAGAGGAACCTAGAGAATCACACAAAAACAAAACTACATACATAGATCACTTGGATCTAAGGTTAGAGAGTTTATAACTCAAAGAGAAAATATGTGAGCAAGGGGTGAGAAACAATTAAGAAATGGCTCACTATTTATAGAGAGAAAATAGCTACTGTTCCACGGATCCCTCACTTGAGGGATCCGTCCAGTGTAATATTGGGGATCCGTGGGACGCTTCCTTTTGCCCATGGGTTCTGGGTCATTGGTCATGGGTTATGGATCATGGGTATCCAAGTAGATACAATGTATCTACAAGATGCAATGCATCTAGTCCATGGTTCATGGATTAAAACTATGGGTCATGGATTAAAACCATGGGTCATGGATATCATCCATATATGACATAAGCATGATGTCATGCAATGGGTTATGGGTCAAGCTTCATGGGTATGGGTCATGGTCTTTTGGGTTATACTCAACTACATTCAATGTATTTGGTCAATGGGTTAAATACTTAAGTTTCTACCCATTTATATTACCCATTATGATACATACTAGTTAAGTATATATTTACCCAATATGTAAACACTAGTTGTTGTACATATGTATTACTAAATCATAAAATCACTTATACTTGTTTTAGTGTTTTATGTGAAAACTTAAGTGTGTTAGAAAACTATTGGCTCAAACCATTTACGTATTTTATTTGTTTCGTTAAAATGATTTTACGTTTGTTATCGACAAAACATTAGAAGTTCGTAAATTATAAATAAACGTTTTTACGGCTTATTTGTATTAACACTAAGTTTAGGTTCATGTATCATTTCTCTAATATTATATTTTAGTGGGCTGTTTTAAATTTGTGGCATATTCCACAAAAGGTGTTGATTGGCGGGAATACCCTGACCCCTGGTGCCTTTTGGCACCAGCCATTGTCCACCCCATAAGGAATAGCTCCGGCAACTCTCCTGGCCTAATGGGGCACCAACTGGAGTGAGCACGAGCCAAGACTTGGACCCCTGAGCTCTTATTCCACAAAGTCTCTCCTGTGTGCTCATAGGTTTTGCGGAGGTGGATACCTATATGAAGCAAATGCCAAGGATAAGACCTGAACCTGGGTCAATTGACTCAAACAAAAGTGCTCCAACCATTAAACTAATGCTTCATTGGTTAAATTTGTGGCATATAAATGGTATCTTTAAATGGCCATTTTTAGCAAGCCAACTCTCTTTATTTTAAGTTGTAGGTTTTGCTTTTTACCAAAAAGGAAAAAAGAAAAAGTTGTAGGTTTTGCTAATTTATTATTATTATTTTTTTTAAGTTAACAATGAAAAGTCAAGTTTTAGGGGCCGTTTAGTTGGTGCAAAATTTCTCATTTTTTCCGAAAAATTTTCATATGAAAAGAAAAAATTGAAATCCGTTTAGTTATAACTTTTTCCAACAATTTTTAAAAAAGGTGAAAATTTCATTTTAACTAAAAAATTAAAAAACTCATTTTACTCTTCTCTTCGCCGAGGAGCTCTTGGCGAGGAGACCTTAGGATAAGTTGCTAAAACAAGCAGGGGAGGATCGACCGTTCGGAGAATTCAAGAAAGAGGCATTGGCGGTAGGTGGAGACATTTTTTTGCCCTTCAAAAAAAAAAGAAATGCAGTGTGGTGGAGCTCGCGGAGGGTTCGAGAATAGGGTAGGGTCATGTTCTTAAGATTCGAGATAAGAAAAAAGTTCCAAACCTTTACTATATCACAATTCATTAATTCTCGGGCATAGCTGTTCATGAAACGTGGCATGGAACATCTGTCGGCGGCGGGTTAATTCCGAGCGAGAGGTCAAACCAATCCCATTCATCCCGGTCTGATCTGAATGGATCTTGTTGAATTTTTCTTTCTAATTTGTTTCTCAAATAAAACAGATGGGATCAACAAAATATAAAAGATCAACCATTTCCCTAATCTCTCGTGCCATATGCCACCGACCATTCTAATGGTCGTTTGTAATTATTTTAAAAATTTTTAGTTTATATGTTTTCATACGTTTTAATCTATTCTTTTACGTTTTTATCCTTTTTCATTCGTTTGTATCCGTTTTTATATGTTTTTATACGTTTTTAACCATTTTTATATCTTTTTGCATGTTTTTGTACATTTTCGTCCATTTTGTTCGTTTTCATGCGTTTCATCCGTTTTTATATGTTTTCAACCGCTTTTAACTATTTTCATCTGTTTTCGTCCATTTTGTATGTTTTTATATGTTTTCATGCGTTTTCATCCATTTTTATACGTTTTCATCCGTTTCTAACTGTTTACAACCGTTTTCGTCCATTTTGTACGTTTTCGTTGATTTTCGTCCGTTCTTGTGCATTTTTGTACGTTTTCATCAGTTTTATGATCTTTTATACGTTTTAGTACATTTTTATACGTTTTGTAACTTTTCATCCTTTGTTATGCATTTTTATCCAATTTTATACTTTTTTATCCATTTTCCTCCGTTTTTTGTAGGTTTTCGTCCGCTTTATACGTTTTTTTATGTTTTCGTCTGTTTTAATTTGTTTTCATCCGCTTTTGTGCGTTTTTGTACGTTTCATCCATTTTATGCGTTTATACGTTTTTATATCTTTTTATGCGTTTTCATTCATTTTTATACGTTTTATCCGTTTTTATGCGTTTTGTACAATTTTATACGTTTTTTTTTTATGTTTTTGTACATTTTATATGTTTTTTGACGTTTTTATATGGTTTTGTACGGTTTTATATGTTTTTATCTGTACAAAAACGTATAAAACATACAAAACTGTACAAAAACATACACAAAAATACAAAAACGAACAAAAATAGATGAAAAACGTACGAAAACTTATAAAACACACAAAAATGTATACAAACGTATTAAAACTGTATAAATGGATAAAAACGGATGAAAACGTATAAAAACGTACAAAAGCATACAAAAATGGATGAAAACGTATAAAACATATAAAATTGGATAAAGCAAATGAAAAGGGATGAAAAAGTATGAAAACGGATAGAAATGAAAAAAAACGGATGAAAACGTATAAAACTGTACAAAAACGTATAAAACCGTATGAAAACGTACAAAGATCCAATATGAAGAAAAAAATCACTATAAAAAGAAAAAAAAAACTTGAAAATAGCTTCCTTTAAACATTTTTTCATTTTTATTAAAAAATGTATATAACTTTATTTAAACAGGTTTTCAAAAATTTCAACTCTTCTCTAGAGAAGAAAAACCAATCATTTCTCTAAAAATTTCGAAACAAAAAAAAATGAATAAATAAAATATAACAAAAAAATAAAATCACCAACTAAACGCACCCTCACGTTTGGTAGAGAGAATTTCAGAGATTAGAAATGAAGTAGAGAATATAAATTCAGAAAATTGAAATTGAGTGAGAAATTAATTAAATTTCGCTGTTTGGTAACGTCTGAAAATTGATATGAGAAATAAAAAATAAAATTAGTTTTTTATTATTTTTATTCAAAAAGTATTAAAATTTAAAAAAATAAAAAATAAGTAACTATCATTATATAATCACTTACTATGCTATTACATACTCGCAAGCCGCAAAACATAAAATATGAAAATAGTCTTAAAATAATGAAGCATACACCTCGTAAAATATTTGTTGGCTTTTTAAAAAAAATAAGAAAAAACTTGAAAAATAAATGACATATTCTCAAAAGATAAAAAAAATGACGTGAAAAAAATATAGATAAATGTTATAGGTGAAAATTATAGGAAGATTGTTAGAGGGAAAAAAAATTATTTCTCTCATTTCCCAAGTAAAAATGATGGAAATCAAACTTAATAAAATACATTATCAATTCCTCACTAATTCTCTCCAACTCTCCACCACGTTATTTCTCCATTTTACCAAACATGAGAAATTATTTCATTTCCATTTCTCCAACCTTATTTCTCTCTACCAAACATCCCCATAGTATTTCCTGATAAACGTTCTCTAAGCTTCTCTTTCAAACATGCAACTTTTGATATATCTTTTATAACTTTAATATTTACTATTTTGTAGCTATGTGAATGTAAGCAATCATATAAAATTATTTGAATTAGAACATGGGATGTAGCATTTTTTGTTACTTTAAAGAAAATACTTGAACTTAAGTGTAATTTTTGCTACTAAAGGGATTACATATTCAATAGTGGCAAAGTTTTGAACGTTGCTATTATATAGGCTTTAGTTAAATGAGATTATAGTTGCATCCACATATCTCAGGTATGTTAAGAAAAATCTAAGCATTTTTGGTCATCATCATTGTAGGATCGTATATTTATGTTGTTTGATTATTCGGGTGGTCTAGGATTATGATTATACAAGTATGCCATGGTTAGAGAGTGAAAGAGATGAGAGGGAATTCTAGAGAGATAAACAAAAATGTGAAAGGTTAGATTAGAAGTTCCACCCCTTCCAAGGATGGAAGGGTATTTATACTACAACTAATACGTCCTCCGTCGGATGTGGATCAAGCATCTGATGGGTAAAGACTCGTCCTTCCTCCATGGTGTTACTCTAAACTAATCTACGCTAATAACTAACTAATTAACTACTAAGTAACGTAAATAACGATATGTCTCTTCACTATGGAGTTTCTAATTCCTAACAATCTCCCCCTAAGGGAGGTCACCCCATGTTTTACATTTCGAATCCTAACATTCTATTTTATCTTCAGTCTTGAGCTCGTAGACTTTAATTCTTCACATCCGCAATCTTTGTGCTTAAGCAGTGACACTTCATAGTCCGATTACTTTGTACTTTAAGTGGAGGCCTTTAACTGATCCACATCTTTGATGATCTTGAGCTTACTTTGAGATCATCGACCACAATAAATCTCGGATCACCCTTTATTGTGTTGCCTTCATGTGATGTTGTGACTTTTGGACCGACATGCTCATTTTCGGATCATGACATCTTTTCATCAGAGTAGCGGAAGCATCTTTGTATGTCTTTGATTGTCATGATTTTCTTCAATTATATTGGTGTAAGCTGTGAGCATGCGGTTGTGAATTGACTTCTCAATAACGATCAGCTGCAACCGTCCAATGTTCCTGCAAACAACAGTTAGCACTAAAACACACGAAAGTGTCTTTGTTCACATTCGTTGAATATAGTTTCAAGAACCACGGTTCCCGTTGATCGATATAAATCCGCCGTGATCGGTAGAATTCAAAGAATCTCCTTGACGGGGTTTCGCGACTTGATCTAGCCGTTCTCAAACCGGGCGTCCCAAAGTAGACAACACGGGTGAGTGAACCCGGTAATTGAGATTCAGCGATTGATGAAAAATTGATTTGAAAACAATCGCGTATTTCTTAGAAGAAAGAGTTTTCCAATACGACGAAGGTTTTATGAGAAGATCAATTTTCAATCGAAATACTTTTGTATTTGAAAGAGTACACATTCGATGTGCCGGAGAAAGAAGAGATTCGCACATCGAGCGGTTTTCCAAAATTATTTTTCAATCGAGATACTTTTGAATTTGAAAATGAATACACATTCGATGTGCTAGAGAAAAGAAGATTTGCAGATCGAACGGTTTTTCCAAAAGTATTCGTCAATTCATTTCCTGGACCAAGGTTGATTCAAGAATGAATCGCCCAATTGTTTCTATCCAGTTGTCACAAGCTTGATCTTTAGAAAAGATCTCACATGTCACCCACCAAGAGCTTGTTTGATGTTGGCTTTAGAAGGATTTCCATCTTCATCGTGAATACTTTTACATATCACTCGGATGTTCTGGCAATACCACAACGATAGTGCGTAGGACTCTCAATATATACTTACTTTCCACATTGTGTGAAACAGCAAGTCTTCATTATTTTGTGTCCTAATGAGATTTTGTGGATGATCTCTTGGCTCTAGACTCAATTGTGCACATTTGGTTTCCTATCTTGGAGACTAGGAGAGGGTCTCCTTCAATATCAACAGTCTCTAAGAGAAAGTCGATAGATTATGTAAGTTCCCCGTGAGAATGAAACAAGTCCTTTTAAGAGGAACTTAAGTAGCTTGGGAAGTTAGGTGCAGTGTGTCACTGGGTCCATGACGTCTTGTCTTCAATACCAGTGTTACCTTATTAGACACCAGTAGCATATGTATTGAACCCGGTTTCTGCCCCTAAGGTTGAATTAATGGAGGACTATTTCTTTTCACCCTTTTTTCATTCAATTCTTTTACATTATTCAACCCCTTCAGTGCTTACTGAGACTCTTCCCGTATTCTCATTTTTCTCCTTTTTTCTCCTTGTTGGGTTTATTCCAGTACTAGCTCTGTCTCAGTCCGCACTCTTCCCGTATTCTCATTTTTCTCCTTTTTTTCATCATACCTACGGACTCTACACTATCTAGTGGATTGTCCCTGGGTAGATCCCTCCGGCTCTGGCGGGATCGTGAGAACGAATACCAACCTAACCATCCTTATAACACCATGCATAAAGTAAATTGGTCGGTCTTTTGGTATTGTTCATTCCTTAATGAAACCAATTGAAAAATCATTTCGAAAATCAATCAAGGTACTTGTGATATAAAATCAAAGCATTTTGTACCTTAATTGTTTTTGATCTTTTAGAAATGCTCCCCCTCAACATGTGCATATGATTTTGAAATTGTTTAGCACATGGAAGCAAGAGTTCTTTGAAATGATTTCTTGATCACAATTTCCTTAGAAAAGCCATTTGAATTTCTTTGGTAAATTCTCCCCTCAATATGTCGTTGGATATTTGAAATCATTTTATCACATAGAGGAAAGAGTTCTTTTGAAGTACATCCACGATCACAAAAGCCATTAAGAAACCATTAGAAAATCAATCAAGGTACTTTATGTTGAAACATAGAAATCTTTGTACCTTGAAAGTTTATTTTCTTTTTGAAATGCTCCCCCTCAATATGTGCTTCGAGATTTGAAAGCATTTAGCACATATGGGAGAGCAGTATGCACCTTTGAATCAAAATGATCACCTTTTATCAAATTTCATTATTAAATTAAAAATTCCCCCCCGATCAAAAATATCAAACCCTTTGAGATTTTGGATCCCAAGTGATTTAATAAGGTTTAGAAAACATGGGAGAAAATGTGCCTGATTTAAAAGCTCTTTTGGTTCAAGGTTAAATGATCCTCCTCAATCATGTGCATCATGTATTTGAAATCGTTTGGCACATGAAGGAATGAGTGCTTTTGAAACAATCGCCCTTTAAAACTGATTTGAGATTTAAATCACAATCTCTCCCCCGATCAAAAATTTCAAATCTCTTGAGATTTGTGATCCCATTTGATTTAAATCATTTAGAAAATTTTGGGGAAAGACGTGGCCTGATTTAATTTTGAAAAATGACTGAAATGAATCAATTTTAGACATTAAAGATTGTTAGTGTCAGGTATGATAGTTTTAAGAGATCTTTAAGAAAAAATAAAACAATTTCATTATCAAACAAGAACAGAAAAAATTTCATTTTGAAAGATCTTTGAGTTTTAAAGAAAATCATACCATGACATAACATTAAATCTTTAAATCACCACTTATTTAGCACAAACGGACTTGATAGATGAAATATCGTTTGAAAATATTTTATTTTAAATCACTCTCCCCCTCAATTGATGGCCGTAGTCGTTGATTGAGTGTCTTAAGTTTTGATAAACTGAAGTCCGGTGATTTCCAAAATTTAGTCCAATTTATTTTCGAAACAATATTTTTCCATTTTCAAAAACATCAATTTCAAAATTGTTATAAGAAAAATGGTATCGTCCACTACTATTTCCTGCACAAAGATACGTGGTGGTTAAGCTGCTCTTGTTGTTGTTGTTGTTGTTGTTGTTGTAGGGTATGAAGAAAAACCATCTGCTGATGCAGCAGGACCTCTGACGTTGCATATATCATGCCAACTCTTAATAAAGATCCAATTAAGCTCCGTTTCTTCTTTTGTCGACCCAAGAAGTAGTTGCCCTTTCTTTTCGGCATCCAATCATCTTCATTTGTGGGATCCGGATCGGGAACATTCTTATAGACCATCTTATCTGCATACGTTAGTCAACACAAACAGATATATGGCGGTCGACAACACCCAAACATCAATCGACTAGCACAAGTCAATTCAACATATCAATCACATCATATAAAGGCGTGGGAATTATGTGTTTCTCAAACTCAAATCATCTAATCCTAACAGTCATATCCTATGCACCTAGTCTTTCAACGTAGGTTAACATCATTTTCAGTTAAGCATATTGGATAATTAGATAAGCCCAATAGATGATATAAATTTGAAAAACATTCTCCCCCTCAATCAATGACTCTTTCTATGAAAAGTTTTAAATAAGCCGAAGTCATTGATTGGGTTTTGCAAATTTATGAAAACATGATTCTGATTGATTTTCAAGCAACTCAATTTACACCATTTTTGAACAACAAATATTTTTCTGAAGAATTTTCAGAAGGAAAAACATTTGTGTAGGAACAGCAGTCTTTTTGACGACATGCTTTCCTCAATTTTTTGTTTTAGGATAAGTGCACGAAATTTATGCAAAATGGTTTAGCGCAGCACTTTCCTTTCTTTAAGAACGGGTTGCTATCTGAAATAATAACAAACCATGGTTAAGCGCGGGTTACAGTTTGAAGTGACTGTAAGCCATAGTTTAAGCACGGGTTAAAGTCGAGAAATAACTGTAAGCCATATTTAGAGACATGTTTTGAAAAGAATATTTACACCTTCGCTCGAACTTCATCTATGGTCCCGTGCCATTGTTGAATGACATTTCTAAGACCGTAGATGTTATCGATACAGAAGACATGTTTTGAGAAAACATATTTTGGTATTTTTCAAATTTTACGATTTTATGGGTTTTGTTGGTTTTATAATTTTCTATTTTCTTTTGTTGGTTTTATATTTTTGTATTTGGTTTTGATAAATATTTAAAAGATAGAGCAGATGATATAGTTTAAGAAGATGATGATACGAGTACCGAGATAAGGATATCGAGCAGCCCCGTTGTAGAAGATAGAAATCGTCATCTCTTAAACATTCACCACCAAAGCTTTTGAGGCTCCTGAGTTGAGAGAAATTGAACCATCTGAAAGTAAGACTTTGGTAGCTTCCCCCTAAACCGAAAATCCTTTTGTTGAGCAGATTCGAAGCTCTATTTCAAGCTTGCCTTAGCCAGGTGTACAAAGAAGCACACCATTATCATCGATCTTGCTGCTCCTTTTAAGAATGATCTTTGTGATTCTTCGTTCGGGGTTATATCATCAACAAGAAGAACAGCAACGTATCATCCCACGCTTGAATGAATCTTCTCAAATTCCTTTTCCATTGAAGTCCAAGCGATCCATACCAAAGGTGTTAAGAGAACAATTCCCCAGTAGTTGAATTGATGTAGTGGGTCTCTTTGAATAATGCTCAAGAACTCTCCCGAATACACATCATGGGGAATGAAAACACCTCCCAATGTTAACATTTTCTTTCACGATGATCGTGTATGAAGCTCAAGAACCCAAGTACACCAATACCCAAGAACTCTCCGAATACACATCATGAGGGAATGAAAACACCTCCCAATGTTCACATTTTTCTTCCACGATGATCGTGTATGAAGCTCAAGAACCCGAAGTACACCAATACCCAAGGAAGGAATAACTGATAACACGTCCCTCATGTTACACATTTATCTCCCCTGAATATGTCATACTTGTGTACCTCTTTTATCTTCAGAAACTAACTCTTCCTTTTCTTCCCCCACATAGTTGGAATAAGGACATTAAACGCCATGATTCAAACCTTGAGTTTCTCTGCGGTAATGACAATTGTCTTCCCAGGATATCTTCAATCACTTAGAAGTATTAAGTTCATCAAGTTTACTCGCGTTTAGATGCTGTCTCCTTCCCCTCTTTGGTTTTGATACTTGGAATCGACAACATATTACAAGCCGGATACTTGAAATCTTTTGAGAAGAACATCATAAGCTCAGATGTATCTGTGAGAATCAACTTGCTGAAGAACAATGTGATCACATCTAATTGGAGATTAACTTTGGCTTTTCACTCTCCCCCAATTAGTGTTCTCCCCTAAACCGACAATAAATGCCTTGAATAAGAAGAAGTCTTTGGATAATCAAATGCAATTCGTCTTTAGTCTTCTAACATGCAGCAGAAAATGTAGAACAGACTGTAGACTCGACCTTCTTCAAGATTGTCCAATTGGGGAATAGATAGTTAACATCTTCATCTCACCAAAAAAGCATCCCAATTAACTTACATCTTGCAAATCCCCATAACTAAAATCCCTCCCAATCAAACAAGAACGAAAGATGTTCATCAAGGAAATCGACAATCGACCCATAGCGAACACACTAATTGGTAACACCAAACTACCAATCACATCAAAACAAGAACGAGAGATTGTTCGAATCATCATGTTTATGTGTACGTGAAGCATTAACCGGAAGCACTTTGTCGATAAACTCATCAGTCCGTGAGAAGATGTCAACCAACGGCTCTTAGAAGAAACATCATGTGAAGATGACCCGATAAGAAGAAGCTCGGTTCATACATGAGTTTGGAGCCGTTTGACCATATATTCTCAGATAAAACTCAACATGCAGCAGTTTCACACTTCTTCTCCCCTCAAGAATTGCATACGGAGTTGCCATTCTTGATTAAACAAGTGAGTATCATCCAAATGTAGTCTATTCACACTTATCCCCCTCAAAGGTTGCATATGATGTCGCCATCTTCATTATAATTGAGCAAGTGGAATGAGATTACTAGCAGCGATAGCTCGGTTCACTTGATAATTGACCGCGCATGGAAAAAGTATGAAGCATGTTGACGAGAATGGTCATTAATAAGAAGATTTCTCTTCTTCAGAAGATAAAGCGCACTGAAGCGTACACTTTTCTTTTCTTTGAAGAACGAGACTTGAACTGTTGTGTTCAAATGTCATATTCTCTCTCTTTTCAACTACTCTTGGAAAACTTGTTATCAATCCCATTATCATTCGAGAGGCTCTTTGTCGTGACGGTGATGGAAAACCCAATATGATGAATTTGACCACAAGTAAAATAACTTGAACTCGTGACTTAAACTTGCACATATGTAACAAAGAGCGGTCGAGAGTTCATCCTCCATTGAATCTCTAAGTACTCTATACTCTTCTTCCAACCAACCATCAAGTATAAGACGTACCTCACCTCTTGAAAATCCACAATTCAATGTGACACTGAGCACTACAACGTAACTCCTTAAAGTGATAGTTATTTTGTGGTGGTAAGAGCCCAATTCCCCCAAGTGGTAAAAGAAAAGGAAAAGTCACCCAAAAATAACTAGATTTCCATGTCTTCGTTTTTGAAAAAATTAAAAGATCGAACAAGGATCTCAAAGAATCTTCATCCAACCATCCCCGATACCTTCAGATACTAAGTACACTCGCCCGTGATATTTTACTTCAACCTCAAATAAATAATACTGAATTAACGTCGTTGTCACATTTTCTGGTTAAAAGCACAAATCTAGCCTCCTTTGACGTTTTAAGTGAACTATGATAATGGTTTCATCCTGACCATGGTTAAAAGCACATAACCCCGTAAAACCTTGAAATAGCCAAACTGCCATGAGGACAATCCAAACAAACACCCAATTCATGAAGTACACCCTTTTATCCCTTCTTTGAAGTAGAAACCATAGCACCAGCATCATATAAGATCCCGAAATACATTTTCCTTCCTCCAGGATGGTTCTATCATTACGGGATTTTACAATTCTATGGTTTAAACCGAGAAATAGTTTCTTTCGTGGGATTTTACAAAACCAAGAATAAACCGTAAGATAGATCCGTAAATGCACTTTACTATTACCAGGATGTTTCCATTGTCACGGGATTTTACAAATCTATGATTTAAACTGAGAAATAGATTCTTTCGCCGGATTTTACAAAATCAAGACAAAACCGCAAACAATGTCAGTTTGAATGTGTAATGACAACTTTGGTTTCGGTGAATATTTGTTTTAGGGGAACATGCAGCGGTTCATCGACGGTTCATTCTCCATCTTCAACACTATTATCAACAATTCTTTACCCATATGTAGACAACTTCACAAACCATACTAAGTCAAGTACTATGAACTACTTCCCCCTGGAGGTTGTCCGTAAACCAAAGTACACGTTTCTCCCCCATGTTGGTTTCGAACTTTCGGAAGCATCATAACGTGTACAACCATTTGCACGAAAAGTTCTTGTCATAAGCAAGCATCTTGAGAAGTCATGAAAGACACTAAGGATTCTTGAGAATATTTGCTTAGACTGTGAGGTATCTTAAACATTTTGAATATCTCATGGGAATTCTTGATCACATCTCATCCATTCAACACTTTGGTAAACACATCTTCCACATATTCGGCGGCTATTGTGACCACTTGGTGAAATAAACCCGATATACCAAACTTGATCATGAAGTAGAATTCCCCAGATTTGTTACTTAAACTTATACTAATCCTCGTGAAAAAGAAACGGTGTACCTAATGTACAAAACCTCTTGACATTCTCAACTGTGTGAGGCACCGAAGTGATAGCTACGTTGTGGGTTAAGTGAGAAAGAATCACAAACGTAACTAAATAGCCAAGTCTTAATCACACTCTATAAATTACCAAACAAGTCATCTTCGCGGAAGGGTAGAAAGAAAGAAGACGAAAATAAGTAAACGCGCCCGAAAGACTTCACTTCAAACCCAAATAAGAAATACCGTACAAACATCCCCGTAGTCAACATTGTATAATCATCAATTCAAGCCGTGAAATAATAACCTTCGTGAAGATGTATACACCAAATTACCAAACCGCGTGCCACACCGAATCTCATCATTAAATCCCATCAACATAAAATCTCTTCAACAAATCTCAATTAATCCAAGTCTCATAACATCCAAATCTCACACAATCTCAAATTATCAAATAACAACTCGCAACCCATAAATTACCATACCCCATAAATCCAAATTCACTAGCATGTAGCAATATCCAACGAAGGTCCGGTTCATAAGTATATCCCATATCACATATTACCACCTTGAAACGACCCAATTTAGTTTTAGTACTAAACGACTCGGTCCAACAATACGTACAGCCCACTACGAAATTCTGACCAACAAAGGATCCAGTTCAAATGGGGAATTTCACTCACAATTCCAAATACCACATACACCACAAACCTTGAATGAACCAATTTTCAAAAGAGTCTTAGAAACATAAACGAGTATGTAGTTCAAATAATCCAGTATATGGCCCACATATCAAACAAAGGTGATAGAGAACAAAATACAACCCAACTTCCCAAGTAGTTACACGTTTAGAAAAGCTAAAAGAGGATCTATCTCACCACGTTTCAAAGCCTATAATCAAATTGCCACTTCTGGTCTACTTTCAATCCTCGGCCCATGTAAGCAGATTTTGGCCCATATTCATACCCGGTATATGGATCCAAGGGTTACCCTAATTATTAGGGTTATAAATCACCACATACCCACTTCAAACCCTAATAAACCTCTCATAATATTACGCCCCTTCCACCAGATAATACTAACACAACAATCTCAAACCCTAAATTATCTCAACAAAAATGCGCCTCTATTCTCTCCTCTAGCATCTTGATGTAAAGGATAGTATAGTCTCACCACAGGGATGGTTTTGAGATATTGAATTGGCCACAGGGATGGAAAGAGGACATTCGATGCCACAGGGATGGTATAGTGTTATGACCGGCTTCAAGGTAGGTATTTTAACTCCAATTTTTTTGTTATGATTCCTTATATTTAAACGAACAGAGAGAGGAGATG
The DNA here is from genome assembly GCA_022545495.1 of Chrysanthemum lavandulifolium. NCBI lineage: Eukaryota > Viridiplantae > Streptophyta > Magnoliopsida > Asterales > Asteraceae > Chrysanthemum > Chrysanthemum lavandulifolium. The sequence continues at coordinate 143,207,592 of CM040238.1, forward strand.
ACAACTGTATAGTTGTTGTTTCCTTTCTAGTTGGTTCGAATAATCAAAATGAAGGCAGACTTCAAACAAAACCTGGATCAGTGAAGATTTAATTTTTCGTGGTAATAACCATCAAGGATAGATTTGTTTCCATTGATAATTCACGAAAAAAATTCTGAGATCTTTTGTATTTTCCATTTGATTTTGATTACCGAATCTTGAACTTGAATGAAACCTTTGAGATTAGTTCATTTCATAAAAGTATTCGAATAGTTAAAACAAGAAGTGATGCTTCGACAATGATTAATTATGAGAAGTCTCGTTGGAATAGTGAACATGATAAATCATTTGTGTATTAACGAGATCGATCTGAGATCATTAAAATTACTTAGAACCGAATCCGAGTGGATCATGATTAGTGAAAAAACTTGATTGATTTGAGTCTTGTATGGTTGATTGATTGTCTTGTTGTATAAAAGATTGATGTATGATGATGTTGTGTGATACCTGATGATGTAATGATGATTGTTATTTTAATGTTTTGGTTATATGACTTGATAGATTCAATAGATGTTGGTAAATCAGTGATTGGTATGTGTTGATGTCTGTTGAGTGAGTCTTCAGAATGAATGTAGATGTTGTTAAGATTTTTCTTAAAGTATGAATCAGTAGTTGTTTGTCAATTGAAGTAGTCATACTTTTCATATCAAACAAGTCGCTTTGTTCTTTACATAACAAACCGCTTCCTTAATCAAAACGCATCCATGATTTTTCACCCAAATCACATCATTACAGTTAATGACACAAAACGCATAGTTTAGGCGTCAAGACGCAAAACTTTTGTTATCAAACCGCATGTTTTCATCAAAACGCTTTAAAAAAAATATTTTTAGACAAATCGCTTCATGAATTAATCACACAAACCGCATACTGCCATTTTTCTTATTGACAAATCGCATACAGATAAACGTCAAAACGCATCTGATTTAAGTTGACAAACCGCATCTTTAACACTGTTTTGACACAAACCGCATCACTCAGAACTATACAAATCGCATACAAGGCGTCAAAACGCATAGTATCAAACCAGACAAACCGCATACCATAAAAGTCAACAAATTGCAGTTGACTCAAAAGTCAAACTGCATACTAGACAAACCTCTTCCGGTACTACGAATTTGGACAGTTTGTATTAACAAATCGCATGGTAGTTTAGAAACAGCAAACCGCATCAACGAAAAAGACCACAAACCGCTTAAATAAACATCGTAAGAGCAGCAGAATCGACATGTAAGAAACATGCTTTGAAACTATTTAAAAAACAGTAAGCAGTTTTACAAACATAGTTTTAACTTCAAGCATGTTTTGACATTCAGTTAGTAGTGAAAAACATCAAACATCACCCAACAACACAACAACAACACAAACCGCATCACACAACAACACAAAACACATATACGAGCCATTCGAATCAACAAAACAACATAACCTTGGCTCTAATACCATTTGTAGGATCGAATATTTATGTTGTTTGATGATTCGGGTGGTCTAGGATTATGATTATACAAGTATGCCATGGTTAAAGAGTGAAAGAGATGAGAGGGAATTCTAGAGAGATAAACAAAAATGTGAAAGGTTAGATTAGAAGTTCCACCCCTTCCAAGGATGGAAGGGGTATTTATACTTACAACTTATACGTCCTCCTGTCGGACTGTGGATCAGGCATACAGTGGGTAAAGACCCGTCATTCCTCCACGGTGTTACTCTAAACTAATCTACGCTAATAACTAACTAATTAACTACTAAGTAACGTAAATAACGATATGTCTACGAGCTAACTTATGCTAAATTATATTTGGGGTGATCGACTCTTCACTATAGAATTTCTAATTCCTAACAATCATTACGCTTAATTTTGGACCCGTTCTAATATCTAATGTATTGTTTTAACAATTTATATATTGCGTAAGAGAAGATAGTTCTTTCTGGTAATTAGGAGTAGTTGAATAGTTGAAGCAAACGGTTTAACTAGAGAAGGTTGATGTTCATGTATTGTTGACATCTTAGATAGTTTGATCACCCTCTTTTAATTTTGAGTATTTTCAAACACTTTTCATGTTATTATATTCCATTTGTATTGCTATATTTTTGTTGGCTAATGATTCGAACACTCAAATTTTTTTATTCGCACACTCCACTTTATGCTATACAAAGTTGTACAGTTGTTATATGTTGCATCTTCAGTTTGCACACTGAAGTGTGCGAATCAAAAAAATGAATGTATGAATCAACTTTCTAAGTCAAATCGGTTTTCCCTTTAGGATGTTTGCACCATTTTTTCAGTCATATGTAGTGGCTCAACATAACTCAAACGCATTCAGTTATGCATAAATCCAAGGATGTTTAACATTTTCATTCACCTATTCATGAATTCGAGGATGTCCACTATAGTTAATAAAAAAATATGCTCTATCGATTTTCGTTTTTAATAACAATCATTATAAATACTCTACAGATTTATACGTGCATGAATTCTACTATGAGCAGTTGTCCCATTATTATTGTCTCCTTCTAAATATAGTTGTGAATAATGTAGCAACTTTATCGTAATACACAACTTCAGTCAAATTTTAAATAATTAGCAGGGCCGTCTCATGAATTGGCGAAATTTTTAAGGACCCTGTACGAAATTATATAATGATTTTTTTCGTTAAGCAATATTATATATAAAGTGTCACCGTTTATAAGATATAATGCAATTAGTTATCTAAACGTTCTAACATATTACTCATTTAAGATATTTTCCCATCTAAATACTTTTTTCTTCGTGATTAATATGTATACATATGCATATAATTATTAACGGGACAAATTTTAGGGCACTAAAATTTTTGGGGCCCTGAGCGATCGCTCACCTTGCACAACCTCAAAGACGGCCCTGATAATTGCATAAGTTTAAAACTGTTATTCTGTAAAAAGTAAAAGAGATAAAGCAATAATAATTAGATTTTTCTTAACTGTTAGTTTTTTGTTTGGGGACGATTATTTTAGGACAAAAGGCCATAGTCACATTTAGCATGATATATGAACTATAACTGTTGTAAATCTACTCATTACAGTATGCCAAATAAGTATCATAACAGTAAGTTTATTAGGTAACGCTTTTTCTAATTGATATTAATATGCTCCGAAAGTGGAGTTAGACGCCCTAGGTGGACGACAAGTGTTATAATGTGATAACGCGTTCCAAAGTGGAACGTAGACATCTTTAGTGGATGAATAGAGCCTTTAAAGGGCCTTATGTCCTGAAGTGAGACTTAGACATCCTAAGGGGATGAATAGTATGCTTATTTGACTCGTTAGTCAATAAATGAAAAGTAAGCATCCTTAGTGGATGAATAACACATGTGATGATGATATGTCCTTAAAGCGGACTAGACATCCTATGTGGGTGATCAAAGTATGTATAGTCAAGTAGAACCAAACAAGGGTTCACGACGTTCTAAGTGGACGACTAACTAGCATGTATCATTTATGTTACATTCAAGCATGGGGATAAAGCATTAGTCTCCTTAAAGCAAGAAGGAATGAAAAAACATACTTCTGTGTGGAACTAGAAGTGCCATTAAGCACTAAGTAGCTAAGCGGGGAGAAACTCTTACGAAGCAACTTTTAGTATTATTGCCAATGTTTTATTTTCAGTGTATATATGCGTTATCTCACTAAGCTTTTGCTTACGTTGCTTCGTTTATGTTTTCTTATAGGTAAGACTAGTGATACTAAGCTTAAAGGCAAGAAGGTCACGGGTTACCCATTGGTGGAGCTCGTGGGTAATCGAGCTTATCCTAAACCCTCTCTAATACCACGAAAGCTCTAAGAAAAAGCTTTTGTGTTTTGGTTTATAAAAACGCAGGTCTTATGTAGTTAAAGTTTACCACCTATTATGTTTATGTAGCTAAATGGGTGTTTGGCATAGTGCCATGTTTACCCATTTTGACCTTTTATGGGTCCAAACTTGGAGGTTAATAGTTTGATACAATTGTAATATGTTTAAGATGGTAAAACACATGTATGTTTAGTTTGTGTTGTTGGGAATAGCTTAAAAGTAGTTATTATGTTGGTTTCTTTTATTCAAGAGGGTTCCCAGTTGGGTGTAGATAATCAATGAGTATCGGATATCACTTGAAATCGTGTTATCACTTTCCAATAGAAACTATTCGACCCTATGAGTGGGTTACACGAATATCTCTATGGGATAAGACCAAGTGGTGTTCTTGTTTTTGGCATAAATCAAGAACATGTGTGCTTTCAAGTATTTATGTTTTCTTGTGTCTTTCCATGCAGATGTCAATCCTATATATAGGATAGTTTTACTCTTTAGTCAATGGAATTATGAGAATTAATCGGCGAATTAATCTCCTTATAATGTTCCTCCATTATAGCCATAGTGGTTACAAGACCAGGTTAATGTGGTCTTAATTATAATATTGTAACTGTCCAGCAGTACTAACTTATGCCCAGCAGTACTAACATAGGCCTAGCAGTACTAAGTTAAGCCTAGCAATATTAACTTATGCCCACCAGTACTAACTGTGCACTGGCAGTAGTAACATTACTACAAGCAGTAGTAACTACTTGACCACTATAAGAGTTAGGTTAATTAGGGACTTAATGGGTGTACACTCCGTACCTCCAAACCCATTTCCATGTATGATCATATCCCCAATTGATCTAAATTTCCAACAATCTTTCCCAATTTAGTACAATTCCTTTTGCATGAAAATAAACATAAAACCAAATATGTGCATAAATGAAAATATCTTGAAGATTGAATTCCCATCCTAGTACATTACACGTTCAAATACTCGAGAATCAGGGTGTTCTAAGAATTGAACCCTTCAACCCATTTGAATACCTGAAGATAAAATACACACAAGTTTTCAAACACTTAAACGCTCTTGACACTAAACAAGCCATGTATCCATATCTAATTCATAAATGCTGTAGAAGCCAAAAGTCCAAAGCTCCCTAAAGCGGCAAAAATTCAACATTCACATAGGTGGTTCCTCTGTTAGGTCACTAGTTTTACAAACACAAGAAATATAGAAAGAGATAAGGCGATTGAACAAGATTCAAGCACACACACACGAAATACAAGACCGGTTATGCGTAGATGTATGTGAAAGAAAAGAACTTGAACAACCAACCCTCAAATGAGGGTTTACAAGAATATTTATAGGAGGAAAGCTAGGGCAAATGGTCCTAGTTTCCATCCTTTCTTATATGGGCTTGGGCCTAAGCTCATGGGCCTTCTACATAAGCTTAAGGCTAATAACAAACATAAAGGCCATAATAAAGCTAACTATTACATATTAATTACTAACACTTGATTATGGTTTAGGAGTGATTCCAACAATCTCCCCTCAAGTGTTGGTGATGAACAGTGAAGGCGTTGATGTAATAGTAGCTCGACGTCTTCGACATTCTTCTTTCTTGTGAGAGGAATTGCCTTGATTGAACAATCTCCCGGTGTAGAGATAGTTATCTTTAAGCAGTTATGCTTTGACGCCATCATTAACTTTGTTCTTTGATCATTGTTCTTTGTGGTGAAAGTGATAGTATGTTGTTGTCTCGCATCACCGCCTCAGTCCGCTTCATCGCTCCAGTGTCTCCACGTCATTCTTCAACATGCTCACACGCCTATGACGTTGGAATTCAAATCGATGAAGTTCTCTAAGTCTTTAACTTTGTAGATTCTTTGGTTTGACGAAGAATCATTCCGACGGTTGTGTTGTTTTTGAATAGAACTTCCATTAGTGATGATGTTGGCGTGAGCATGAGAAGAATCGACGATCATCCCGCTCCGGAGCTTCCATAAGAAGAAAACATTTCAAACGGTTAGTAATAAGGTGTTCCAAGCACTTACAAGTTTGAACTTCGAGAGTGTTAATGAGATAGTGTGAAAACACAACTCTAATTTTACAAAGGTCGCTTCTCGAACCGGAGTCCCACAAGTGAGATAACACGATGTACCAAGTACATCTACATTCGATGAGTCATTGAGGTACACCGTAGCATCACCTCACGATCAGAGACCGTTTGAGACACACTTCAGCGTAATCCACGGGAGTTACCAAGTGACCTGCTTGCCGTGGTGTTTGATGTTGAACCCGGGAGTTTCCATTCAATCACCGAGGATCGCATATGTGAACCTCTCATAAATGTTCTCGATGATTGCTAAGATCGTGAAGGACTCGATATGAACCACTAATAATCTTATTTGGTGATCATCAAGTGATAAAATGTCAAGTGTTCCTAAGAGATCTTTTGATGAATCTCGTGGCTCTAGACTCAATAGTGCATTTTGGTTTTCCTGACGGAGACTAGGAGAGGTCTCCTCTTCAATACCAAATGATCTTTAAGAAAGCCAATAGTTTACATAGGGTTCCCCGTGAGAATGAAACAAGCTTCGCTGAGAGAAACTTGAGTGGCTAAGAAGGTTTAGTGCATGCGCCTTCGGGTCCATGACGACTTTAATCTTCAATATCGGTGTCACTAAGTGACGACCCAAGAGTATATGAATTGAACCCGATTATCCGCCCTAAGTTGAATAACTGGAGGTTGTTTCTTTTCACCCTTTCTTTGCATTTCTTTTTGATTCTTCAACTCCTTCTTTCTCCGATTCTCATTTTCTCCTTTTATAATCGTACTAAGGACTTCTAAGTACTAACTATTTGTGATGTCCTTGGGTAGATCCCTCCGACTCTGGCGGATCATAGGACGGTTATTCCTAACCTTAGTCACCTTATAACTCCATGACTAACCTATGTTGCCATTAAAACCATTGTTTGTGATACATCTCAAAGGGTTTGTAAATGAAAACATGTTTGAACCATTGTGAGAGATAAGATTTTGCATAAATACTCCCTCCACATGTGCTTAAGAGTTTTAATGGTTTAAATGCACAGTGAGGAAAGAGCGCGCATTTTGAATTGATCCACTGGAGATAGACAATCCCCGTGAGACACGGTTACGTTGCATAGTTAAAGAGTTACATTGTCGACTTTTAGGTGACAACTAGCTCTAATAACTACCTTGAAGGTGTAGACAAACCTCGAAAGGTTGTCATACCCGTCGAGTTCATGTCTACCATAAGTTTCTCGAATGGTACTTTCTACTCGGACAAGTCCTTTGCGAGACACGTTTACATTACTAGCGAACTAGCTTGAAATTATTACCCGTCGGGACAAGTCTTTTCGAATTACTAACAGTTTAGTACCATCAATTCGTTGGTTAAGTCAAGTACACGATTCATTTGCATTTTTGAACAAAGATATTTCTTATCACACATTTTTCTCCCCTCAAAATGGCATATGAAAATGTTATTTTGAACAGTTGATAATAAATATGACCATTTCGAGTGTTATGGAAGATGACCACTATGAACAATTTGTGAACAAAGTTTAATTCAAATACTCCCCTCAACTAGTGATATAAATGGTTGAGGTTTTGAAAATCTTACTGGAAGTACTTGTTCTTTGAGCAAAACCTTGAAAATTGAAAGGTTTGATAGGTTTTACTCAAAAGTAAGAAGCTTTCGCTCCTTTTATAAGGATTGTGGCAATCAAGCGCACTACGTGGTCCTTTCTTGACAATTACGGTTGTACCTTCGTTATGTGTGCACAAGCCATAGACATATATAATCACACATCTAAATTTGTAATGAAAGAACCAAATCAAGGGTACCGTGAAATGCGTGATGTTCCTGTGAGTGCGACAGGCGTTGAAAGCGGTTATGTTAATCCTGGTCGACCACCAACATAGCTCTCAATAAATCGAATCGATCCGCCTCGAACAACCTTTCATCAATCATTGTGATGATCGTCTCACATCCCTCCTTTCACGAGAATTCCGGTAGCTTAGGAGACCCAATTTTCACGGCGATGTCCTTCAACTCAGACGCCAATCCGTCCCTAACCGACTTCAAAGTATGATCCCAATTTACGAAGATCACTACACGCCATTAAGCGGTTTCTTTGAAGTTCATGCGGTAAACAACTCCAAAGGTTTGCCGATGGCGTATATTGAGATAGCCGATTGATGTCGGGAAGATCAGCGTTGGAGGAGTGAGGTTGACAGCGTCGATAAGATTCAACGACCGGTGGATATCTTCTACACTTTCATTGATCACGATCGTCTAATGAAGATGAGAAGTGACTTGATAAATTCGCGTTGAACTTCATCGAGAATTGTCTCATACGACCCCGTACTTTGGCAAGGTACATGTCTTCGATGTCGTTGAGGACAAATTCTCAAAGTCGACCGGAGAATGCATAGTCTGTTCATCTTGTCGTTTGACTATGATATTCTTCAAGAAGGTGTAGTCCCACTTAGACTTGAGATCAACGTGTTTGATGGCCACGATGTCCTTAGAAGCCCAGACATCGCGTGTTGAGACTTGAACCGTGCACACGTAGTAGATTCTTCTGCGTTCTGTGCCAATGATGAATCCATACAATGCATCTCGATCGTATGCTTGCACGTTGTCAGAAAACAAGCAATTTGCACGTTCCTCGATAGCTATGCAGTTTGAGTAAATAACCGCTGGGAATGGAAGAGTCAATGATGTAGCGTATTTTCGCGAACCATCACTACCGTGTAAGAGAAAATCCAGGTCTTTGTTAAAGAAGTATCGGAAGGGAATCCGTGGTTCATCTATTTGGCCAATGGTCGGTAGGGGTTTGATCCAATCCATGTTGTTAGACATAGCTCGAGTGATGTTCTCAAGATGATATTCGACCTCGAGGGCGCTTTCAGAGCTGTCTTTTAGAAGTTGAAACGCTTCATTCTTGATTCGCTTCAACTCAGATTTTGTCATTTTCTTCACATGGAACTTTTCTTGCAAAAGTTTTGCGTGCTCAATGTAGAACCGCTCTACCAAATTCGACCTTCATCGAGGTAGGGAGTTTGATTGACAAGTGTGGAGAACCATTCAAACTCTTTGGTTTTATCGTCATCTAGCCATGATACGACTTCAGTCGAGTCGTCTTCTTCTTCTTCTTTTGGAAGGCCTTGATGATGATTACGGTTTATGCACTTGTTTGGGTGAGGTGGGTTGTTGTAGGGGCTCAAGGACCTCTTCATCGTCACCACCCGTATACTCAAAGTAATCACCTATTTTTGAGTCATGGGTGGTAACTCGGAATCGTCCCGAGGTTTATCAAGAGAAGACCGAGGTGGAGGAGACTTTGTTGAGAAGAAGTCCGTTGTGGAGGAGGTGGCAACGAAGAAGATTCACCAGGCCGCTTCGACGCTTTGGTGCGTAGTCTTTATCCTTATCCTTATCTCGCATCGTCTCTAGGACGCTTCAACTTTTTGCTTCAAATCTACAAGCTTCTTGAAGTTGGTAGTCCAACAATGCTTGATACGCTTTTGCTTCATCGAGTTGAGCATTGCAGATCGTGGCGACATTTGTGTGACAAGCTTAGCCACCAATTCATTATCCGAGAAAACTACAGGATCGATGGATTGATTGTGACGGTTAAAGGTGTTGATCGAATAGTTTGCTTGGCGATGCGCATCAGTTGGATAAAGTTGTCCGGTGAACAACTCCTTTGTGACTTTAGGAACGTACTCGAAGGTACTTTTTCGTAGCCTTCGATCATTTCGTTCATTTCCTCGACGATGACTTCATGAATTCGAATAACTACCCTTTCTTTACGCATCTTGTCATTCTCATCATGTAAGTCATCGCATTTCGTCAAGATACCAATTCGGTTTTACGTGGAGCATGTCCTTCTTTCTAACTTGTTTGACAACTTTCACAATTCTTTCATGTGTTTGAGAAATCCAAGATCGAGGTGGTTTCTTTCTTGATTTGGATGATGATCCGTTGATTTCTTGGATGGTTGTTGTGATGAGTGAGAAGAAGAATCGATGATGATGAGATGTGAGGAGACTCGGGTCCTTTGGCGGTTCGAAGTTTCCTTACGTATGCGTGTCGGACTATCCGTAAGAAACATGTCATAATCAAGATCTTTATCTTTCTTCTTCTTGTCGGTTTGATTCTCAAAGTCATACACTATAGTATCTTCCACAGCGGTTGTTGTTGCACAAAGTGGTGGTACCACCCCTTATCGGGTCGATTAACCGCATCGTGAGTTGGTTCGAGTGGGCTGCACCACTTGATCCTCCGGACCACCCATTTGATCTTTTGCAAACACTTCACCTTGTGTTGATGTCTAAGTCGCTTGACTTTCTTCTTGTACTCAATTTCCGTGGCTCTTCAACATTTTCACTTTCGAGCTTTAATCAAATGTCTCAAGTGTGAGTCTTCCCTTTACTTTTGTCACTTGAGGACTTGGAGGTTTTGGAATGTCCGAGACATCTTGTGCGCTTCGAATAATGAATCTCCTCGTCGATTATGTTCCTTCGAACTTTCGTCAAAAGATTTCTTGGAGGTTCGTGTGTAGAAGATGGAATAGGAGTAGCTTCGAGAGTGAACTTTCTTCTTAGGAGTAGGTTTCCTCTTTGGAATAGGTTTCCTCTTTGGAACATTCCTCGACTATATGTACTTGTGGCACTTCCAAGATCGCCTCTTCCGGTCCTTCGAGTAGGTGTCCCGAAGCCTTTTCATCAAGATGTCCAACTTTACCTTCTTTAACGGCTACCCGATACCTTTTGTACGCTTCCGATTTTTGATTTCCTCTGTAAGAAGGTGATCGGGTACCAGACTCCTGCTTCTTCGTAGATGTTTCTTTGATTCCGCGGATAGAATGTGCTCATCGGATGTCATGATTATCCGGTCATTGATTCTCCGGGATATCGGGATGAAGTCCAAGAGCTCTCGAATCAACGACTTGGTGTATCCGACATAGGAATTTTGTTGCCAAGCTTCTTCTCAAACAACATCATGTCTTCCCAAAGCAAATGCTTCGATTATGATGTCCTTCTTGTTGATCGCTGACTGAAAATCTGCAGCCCATGAGCTTGGGATGCTCATATCCACCGTCACGACCCGAGACCGATTTGGTGATGATAATATAGAGTGTCCTCCATGGTTGAGGAATATTCTTCACTCCACAAGAGAGTGCTTAGTAATGATTCCGTAGCTTCATCATAACCAATATCTATCAAGAATTGCAGACGACTGCTCGGTAGGGGTGGCAAAGAAGTCGGTTGGAGCGATGTCCGGAATGATGAGAACAAACTCGTAAGTCATCGGGAGTGATAGTGACTTGTTTGTGATTAAGAGTCACATTCACAAGATTTTGACGGTGATCCTCTCGCATGGAATCCTGAATTGTTGAATGTAAACCTCGAACAAGTGAAGAGTGAGAGCATGTTTGGTAGGGATGATTCACGAGAATATCCACCGCAATGAGACAAGAAGATTTCGAGCATATGAGTGTGTCAAAGTCAACCCTAAGGTTGTTCTTTCCAAGCTTTCTCGGATAGCCATTTGGGAAGATATCGACAATTGTAAGAACTTCTTGTGCATCCACGGTCATTTGTTCACCATATCTTTATCTCGAAATAACATTAGCCAAAAGAACCAACATATCGAAGACATAATGTTAGTCAATGTAAGGTTTTATTGTCTAGTTATTGAATGAGTAGTGTTAATGATTGTTACGAGTCCTAAGTCACTTGTTTGTCCAATAGTCTAATGATGCTCGAAGCATTTCGTGAGTTAGTTAACTTTAAGGTTTTAAAGTTTATGTTATCACTTATATTTCACAACATATCAAACGCTTTAAGGTTTATTAGTGACATAATTGGATTCGTGACGTTATGATAAGTTTAATAACAAGTTTGTACACGTAACAATTCATTATGAAGGTCAATCCGGGCTTATGCGTAGCAATGACAAAGTTATGCGTAAGCAAGTGTGTTATACGCCGTAGTTATAAGCTTATGCGTAGGATCCCATCTTACGCGAGAAAATGTTACGCCGAGGAAAAGGGGACCTTACGCGTGAGAGCTTACGCCGTGGGGCGATAAAAACCTTACGCTGCGTAAGGCTTACTCGTGAAGAGTAGACCTTATGCGCAGAGGCACCGCTTACGCATATCCTTCACGGGATACGCGTAGTCCCACCGTAGAACCACGCTGTAGGGCATAACCGATCACGGCGTAGGGTAGTCCTTATGCGTAGAAATGCAATTGACCTTGATTCGAATTTTAAGCGTAGCAAGCCCGAAATAAGTTCATCAAGTCATTATCATTAACACAATACTTCATTTTAACAACAATTTATGGCAAGAACAATTATGGAACAAGTTATAAGATAAAGTCATACGCAGAGGTCAAAACCCTAAGGGTTGAGATTTACGCGTATCACTTTTAGCCATGGAATTTGCACCATACTAATTTCGGTAGTTCTAAGATATGTTGAGAGTCCGTAAGCCAAGTTATAACACTTAGTTTGTTGAGAATCAAAAATACCCAAAAGTCATGAACATTAAACCCTAATTTCAAATTGTTAGCCAATTGTGTTTCGGGTGGTTAGAAACCTTGGAAATCATCAATTCAAAACACAAGAGCATAACCCAACAATCTTTTGACCAAAACACTTCACATTCAAAATACCCAATTCGACTCATAAACCCTAATTTTCAAAATTCATCAATTCATGTTTCGGGTGGGTTTTGATGGTTAAAATGGTATCAATGATGTATTAGGAATGTTTTGACACAAACCATTTAACCACAAACACACTCACACCGATTGTGTGTTCATACGCATACGCCAGAGGGCACATAATCACTCGAAAAACACTTTTAGCCGTTGGATGTCCATGAAATTAAAACCTTAGCTTAAAATCATGTCATAAACACAAACAACTTACTTAAGTGGTGATCAAATGCACGGATTTCTCGATTAAATCTTAGGCGAGGATGGTTTTAGGTTTTAGTAATAAATGAGATGTGAAGGTTAGGTGAGGGTGTTTTATTTAAAATAAGTTTAAGGTTTTGACAGTTTTGGTCCCTCCACCTTTTCCTTTTTCAAACAAAGCCTTTTAATTTCCATTTTGGTTACCAAACAAAGATTTTAAGAAAGAAACATGACGACACTCCCCCTTGACTTGAAAAAATAATGAACGGTTATTAATTTTAGTCCGAGGAGTGTTATAGAACCAGAAAATTCATCATCATAGTCAAAAGAAACAACCGAGATATGATAACATGCAAGCACGCAGATGTTTTGAAACGGTTAAGATAATTTTTCCCCTCAACACTTGATCGGAAAATATCAATTTTGAAAGATTAAAGTGTTGACGGAAGAAATGTACTTGCCATGTTAAAAAGAAATAGATTAGAAGAATATTTTTGTTGTTTTATCGATTTTATATTTTTGTATTTTGTTTTGAAAAATTATTTACAAAAGAGAGTTTTGGTGTTTGATGTTTTTAAGACTGCTTTTGGGAGGTCATCCAATTCCTCTTGAGTCAAACACCTCATACCAATCCGTGGACCAACTCATTAAACCTAGCTGGAGGCAAGGCTTTGGTGAGCAGACCGCCAATTGATATTCAAGACCACAAAGTATAATTCAACGCACTGCTCCACGTGGTCCTTGATGAAATGATAGCGAAGATCGATGTGCTTTGATTTCGAGTGTCGAATCGAGTTGCACGAGATTGCAATGGCACCGATTGTCGCAAAGACATCGATTCTGTCGAACACGTAACCATAGTCTTTGAGTTGTGTTCTCATCCGATGACTTGAGCACAACACGGACATGGCTACATATTCTCGCCCGGTTGATGACAAATGATGTACAATCCTCGCTTCTTTGATTGCCAAGACACCGTTTATCACCAAGAAATTGTAGAGCTCTCAAGTACTTTTCCTTGAGTCTAAGCATCCCGCGTGGTGGTCATTCAAAAGCGATTAGTTCAAAACCGAATCCTTCGGATACCGGATCCCCAAGTTAATGGTTCCTTGATGTATCGGAGGATTCTTTTAGCCTCGTAGAGGTGGGTTTCAGTTGGTCGCGATCGATAACGGGAGCATAGATAAACGGCAAAGACAATATCGTGTCTCATAGTCGTTAGATACATGAGACCCAATACTTCGGTATTTGGTAGGGTCAACCAATTTCCCATGTAAATCAAAGATCTAGCTTCTTGGTATGAGCCATTGGTGTGGCATAAGTGTCACTGAGTTGTCATTCCAAATTTGTTTAACAGCTCAAGGGCATATTTGGATCGACTCAAGAAAATACCACGGGGTGATTGATGAACTTGCAATCCTAGAAAGAATGTAAGTTCACCCATCATGGACATTTCAAAATTTTTCTTCATTAGTTTTGCAAAGCGATTGAAAACTTTTTATGTGTAGACCCAAAATGATGTCATCCACGTAAATTTGAACAATTAAGATATGTGCCCCGTGATATTGTATAAAAGAGTTGGGTCAACCGAACCTTTGGTGAAATTATTAGCAATGAGGAAAGATGATAGCTTATCGTACCATGCCCAGGGGCTTGTTTGAGACCATAAAGAGCTTTGTTCGGTTTGTAGACATGGTTCGAACTCGTGATCAACGAATCCATCCGTTGGTCGACATAGACCGCTTTAAGTTGTCCATTGAGAAACGCCGTTTTGACATCCATCCGATAGACCGTCATATTCATATGAGTCGCGAACGCGAGAAATATCCGAACGACCTCAAGACGAGCAACCGGAGCAAAAGATTCTTCAAAGTCTATTCCTCTTCCCGACGATAACCCTTAGCAACTAGACGTGATTTGTTTCGGATGACGCCCTTCAAAGATCCAATTTGTTTTTCCAAATCCATTTTAGACCAATGACGAGACCCTTGTTGGTCTTTCAACCATTCCCATACTTCAAGACATTTGAATTGGTTGAGTTCTTCCCGCATGGATTCAATCCAGCTTGTCTTTAGTCATTATGTCTTTAATGTTTTAGGTTTCAGATTGGCGAGATAGTGAGTGCATAAATGCAATGTTCACCATCCGTGTGAAGACGTTGTCTCGAACGATCGATTGATTCGGGTTGCCAATAATGTTAGCGGAGGATGGTCTTTGTCCATCGGTGTGTAGAGGTTGATGTTGGTATACATTGTGCGATTTCGAGGGTTCAAATGGTTTGTTGAAGATCTCGCGACATCCGTGCAAGTTAGCCTCATTAGCAAACGGGTGAAGACCGCATTTGGATCAAAATCGCAGTGGGGGTACTTCATTCGTAATATCATCACCGTTCATCATTGTTGGAAGCGGTGTGTTCAACTGTTGTGTTGAGTCAATCGGTGTAGGTGCATCTTCAACGAGTTGTTGTAGTGTATCGTATAGGAATATTATCGTTGTGCAATGAAACAATGGATACACCGAGCACGCTCATCAATATCGCCACGTAATGCAGGAGCAAATAACCTTCCATTTGTTGACGAGTTAGTCGGGGCTTTGTTCACCGATGATGGGGTTGAGGAAGTTTAAACGGTTATGACTGTGTTCTAAGTCGTTGTACTGTGGCCATTTCCGTGAGTTCATCAAATGAGCATGAATCGCTTCCATTACCTCCTTAGTTCGACGATTCCGATTCGAAACCTTTAGAATTGTCACAAGATCCAATAAAGACCCAATATCGCTTTGGCTTTGAGCTTTCCAAAATCATCATGATCATTATTCGATAGCAAAGGGATCCAAATACATGAAAGTGTTTGAGGTTCGGTTTATAGTTGTGGACAAGCTCGAAAGGTGTTTTGTTGTATGCTTTGTGATCATAGAACGGTTTTGAGTATAGCATGCAGAGATACACTTTCGCCCATAAGTAACTGAAGTTTAGCATTGATTAACATTGTTCTTGCAGCTCCACTAACGCTCGGTTTCGTCTTTCAACAACTCCGCTTTGTTCGTGTGTACGATGCAATAGATGTTTGATGTCAATTCCACTTTCTCATAGAATTCACGAAGGGTTTTGTTAACAAATTCGGTTCCTTTGTCTGTTTCGATTATCCCGACGGTGTTATGGAGTCGAACTCGTATTTTTGTGAGAAAGGTGATGATCATTTGTGGAGCTTGGTCTTTGCTTCAAAGAAAGTAGACCCAAGTCCATCGTGAGTAGTCATCAACAATTTCTAAGATGTAGCGCTTGCCATTGATCGCTTGCACGCCGCATTAGGCCACACAACCATGTGAAGAAGGTGAAGCACATGTCGAGAGTCGTGTTCCACCTTTGAAGGAAAATGAGCACGAGTGCTTTTCCCTTGTTCACAGTCGAGCAAAGGTGATCTTTGAATACCGGAATCGGGAGTCCTTCAACTAGTTTGTGTCGAGCAAGGTTGGTGATGGTTTGAAAGTTTAGATGTGAGAGACGACGGTGCCATAGCTGTGATTTTGTAGATGTTGCCTTTGAAAGTAAGCGATGGGAGAGGTAGCAACCATGTCTTGCATAGAGATAGTGTAGAGACTAGAGTTACGCGAGCCGGACATAAGGTCATTTTTGTAGATCACGAATGAAACAAGTTTTCTCCTCAGCAACCTCCAAATCTCCATCACAAAATTGACCCATCGAAAACAGACAGCACCGAGGCCTTCCACATAGTAAACCCCGCCGATTTCGATGTTCCCATTGACATAATCTCCGTAGCCCATGATAGTGCGGGTGATCGCTCCCGAACCCGACGGTGCCAATGAACTTTGCAATAAAGTTTGATAACAGCTTAAGGTTGCTCGTCATATGTCGGGAACATCCGCTATCAACAATCCAGAATGATCTCAGATCACCAGACACACACATGCATTTACATGATGGAATAGAAGTAGATGTGGAACCCAAATGTTAGAGGGTTCCAAGGTATATTAGATATACACACAATAATAATTTTAGGCATCCATTTAAATCCTAGTGTGTTATATATCCATTTCGCCATCTATAACTACTCTTTGCTTTAGTCTTAGTGAATGCACTAGGTGGTACTACATTCTTAGGAGGTGAAACCTGAGCTACGATGACAAAGAAAGTTTGCCTTAGAATCTAAAGAAGGTGGTCTACCAAGCACGCACTTAGAATGATTAGTGGGCCTAGAGATATTCCGATTCTTAGGATTCCGTAATCGAGAGATCATAGCTTTAGCAACACATTTGTCATGACAATCGAATTCATACTCTTCCGACAAATAACACAAGGTGCATCGATCAATATCAAAAGTACTTAACGGTTTAGCATTCGTTACATCACTATTTCTATTACATTTGCCGACGCAACATCTATAGTGGAAGCAACATGAGTCTTATTCGTAGTCCTAGGGTGTTCTTCTACTTTAGCATTCCTTATTGATCTTTTGTTAGGTCGCAACTTCCTATTCTTCGATTGAGTGCTCCTAGGTCGCTGGCGCGGACGCTTGGAAAAGACGCAACTATTCCTCGCTTCAAGAGAGGAAACACATTAGCAACTTATGATTTGGCAAGTAGGGATTCTAGGTTCACGATTACTAAGTGTGACTGGTGCTAATCTCTTAATCATGGTAGGCGGAAGTTGTTCATACTTTCCTAACATTTCCTTAACTTAGAGATAGTGTGAATCAAATCTTGATTTTCGTAATCTAATATTACCAAAGAAAATTCATGACTTCTCTAGTGTGAGCAAGATAGTGATCAAGTTCGTTAGATGCTTCATGACGAGTCTTATTGAGTAAATCAAATATGACACCATATTCTGCTTAACTTTTACAAGTTCTTGTTCATATTTAGAAATTTGACTTTTCAAAGACACGCTTTGATCATCCAGTTGCTCAATTTTAGGATCGAAGATTTTGCACTCAATCGAGCGATTTTCTTTTGAAAACTAAGTTGATGATTGTGAATATCTTTTCACACCAATGAAGACGACGCTTTGCATTGTAAATTTCGTTGAGTAATCGCTTATTTTCGCTTTTAAAGACTCGATCCAAGCACATTATCGGTGTTCTCAATAGTTACAACATTTTTAACAATATCAGCAGAGATATAATCGATGCATATGGCAAAGAATGAAACAACACAAGATTATGGACATCAAGACAGATAAGGTCTTCCAAGAGTCGATCAACATCTTTTCTCAAAAGTTTCTTTTACGCTTAGTATTGAAATAGATGTTTCGCTTTTCTCAAAACGACCTTCATAGTTCCAAGTTCCTTATGAAAATCCTGCTCCTGTGCTAATGCACAACTTTTCAAGTTTTAACATTAGGTAAAAGATTTTTCCGAAAATGTCTCTTTGTTCTCGGCCAGAGGCATTGAAAGTGTTCAATTTTGATTTCGTAACGATATTCTATCTCATGTTGTAAAATTTTGAGGTCACCATGAAAATGTCAAAATATCTAAGAATATTTCGATTTTCGTGTTTTGAGTTTACTTCACTAATTGAAGGTAAAGGACCATAAGTTTGTGCATAACTGCTTTGGGATTAACATTAGAAGACCTGTGTGTTTTGATGATGACCCTTGGTGTGTTAGAAGAATCTGCTGGTGTGACGAAGTGACCGCTTTTATAATTAAAAGGTTTGTTGTAAACAACATTTTTAATTTTGATCGACTCGCCTTCCTCGTGATCTAATTCCTCTTGACGATGATATTCAACAACACTCATAACAAGATTATCAATTTTGTATTCTCGTGACCGGAAACTTCGTGAGTTGGTTTGAATGTTTTAGTGAAAGCTTTGGTTTGTAATCGCCTAGATTTTTTCCATATCCTTTTGATTGGGTTTTAAGGTAAACTTTTCAATAGTCACATCGATTCACCATGTTTGTAAACAATGCTTTAAACTCTTTAAGTTTGTTTTGCGTCGATAATTTCTTCAAGAAGGTCATCGACCCAATTCTGAATGCTTTTTGTATGCGAGAACTGCTTTTGACAAGTTAACAACTCAAATTTTAGCTTGTTGATTTTCCAAGGTGAGAGCGTTAATTTGCTTTTTATGTTCATGTTTCATTGTTCTAATTCGCATAACAAAGCATTCTTCGAGGCGGCTAGATCACGATCTGCTTTCTAAATATTTTTCGCTTTGATGAGATTTTGCAAAAGCGGCTTCAAACCTTTTTCACGCTTTTGAGTTTTGAAAAAGTTGAGTTGCATTTGTAAGCATTCAAAATCCTTGGTTAACAAAGGCATTTTTACTTTTAAGATCCGATTTAGTGCAACACATTCAAGAATTTGGGATTGTTGGTCTTAAGTAACATAACAAGATCCGATGAGGCAAAGGTTCAACAGTTCAACGCGAGTCACAACATGATCATTATTTAGATCCTCAAGTATAACCACGGAGTCAATTTGATTATCTAGGGAAACCATAAAGTCATCTTGATCGTCAAATGTAACTACGGGTCTATTTGAAAATCGCCGAATGAGATGTAGATGACTCATTTTAATCATTCCGAGCCTTGCGGATTCAGATATTGGCGGAGATATTAGTTCGTATATGATGATGGTTTGTTCGCACCGAGACAAGCCATCGTTGTCATACATCGGGCCTGCTTTCACTCATGTGTAACTCTTGCATATTAGCCATCAACATAACAAATGATTGGCCTCGCAAGTCCTCCATATCATCATCCGAGTCCAGATCCGCCATAAAGCTCGTTTTGTCCGTGAGAGATCCACCACTTCATCCTAAGAGCCAAAAGTAAAACCTCTTTGAAATAATCACGCCCTAGTCCTCGGCTTTGGGCATGCATTAGCCAGTGTCCCTTCTCATTGCGCTTGTAGCATCAAGACCATTTAACCGATTCTCGAGCATTTCTGCTCCACCACTGAGCTCACAGTTATTCCTACCCACAAGATTAAACCCTTGACCACCGCCCATCCGACGCACCATAATCACGATTCGAACTTCAACACGCCCATTGTTCACAACATTTTGAGTCCGTATGTTAGATGAGGAACTAATACGATTGTTGGATTTGTTGGTGTAACGGCCAAAAGCATAGCAATCATCACAAATCCTTGTTGCAATGCTTCAACGGATCGATTTCCCCGCCGCTTCAATCGACATATGCTTGAGCATTGTTGTTGTATGGAACCAATTGATTTTGTTGAGGTTGTTGCCGCAAGGTGTGTTTGAAGCGCTTGGTTGAGTCACGTCGAGAGGATAATTCGCTGAGCATACAAGGCAAGTTGTTGATTATCCGATGTGATTGTTTAGCAATTTGAGCACGGAGAACCTTTCCCAATCAACTTCCTTTTCATGAGGCTTCAAGTAATCGTACAACAATCCATAAGTAGAATGATGCATATTCTTTGCTTGACGGAGAAAATGACATACTTCTCCCATTCGTGACCAAGACTACTCAGAACTTAGTATTCACCGCAATTCTTGGCATGATGATGTTGTGTTTATCCAAATCATTGATGATGTCTCGAAAATCGATGATGATAGGACTCTAGTGTCTCTCCGTGTTCAATCATGAAGTGTTCATAAGCCAAGTAAATTTTGGATTCCAAATCCTCCCGATTGAGTATGCATCCTTCCATAAGAAGACTAATATGATCCCACATTTTTGTGCGCTTTTGAGCATCAACACTACGAAGAATTGGGTTTGGTAATCCTAAGAGGATGTATTCCATTGCAAGTTCATCGCCTTCATAGTGGAGAAGTTCTCAGAGCATTTAGATCCGCAACAAGAGCAATGTTGGTTTGTTCATCTCTCGTGGAACAACAGCTGATCTCCGGGTACAATGACAAGAAGTATCTCAAATGGACCTTCCAAGATAACCTTCTTTAATAACTTTCCATGTGGCTTCTTCGATCACAAAACCTAAAGAACCTTATCACCCATTGATCGTAGTTTCGGAGCGAGCATTGAGGTCTATCAAGTGATCCAAATTTCATGAATTGATTGTTGGCTACTTAAAGCTTCACACATCTTTGCAAACCAAGTGGTTCCTTCATAGTGTTCCTTGATGGATGTTGATTGAAATCA
The DNA here is from genome assembly GCA_022545495.1 of Chrysanthemum lavandulifolium. NCBI lineage: Eukaryota > Viridiplantae > Streptophyta > Magnoliopsida > Asterales > Asteraceae > Chrysanthemum > Chrysanthemum lavandulifolium. The sequence continues at coordinate 143,228,496 of CM040238.1, forward strand.
TTTGTATAGGGTTGAACTTGAAGGCTTGGTGGTGTTTGAACCATTTGTGGTGGTGGAATTGCACCAATTTGTGGATTATGTTGTTGATTAAATTGTTGTTGATAAACAGCTTGTTGATGATTCCATTGTTGATGTTGTGGAGTTAATTGTTGTTGTTGTTGATGATTATAAGTGTGAGGAAATAGTTAGAGTATGGTGGTTGAGACATGTTGATAAACTTGTGTAGTAAAATGGATCTTTGTAGTCGAATGAACCTTTGTTGATGAAGTGTCCTTAGGCGAGAAAAGACAAGAACCAAGTAGCACTTATGCGTAAAACACCAGAGTTACGCGAACAATTAGGAGTTACGCAGAGGTTTTAGCTACGAAGGTGAAAAGACTCTAAAGTGCGAGACAAGTTAGGCGAGAAACTTAGGCGAGGATTTCATGTAGAACTAGGTTTACGCAGAAAGTGAATCTTATGCGATTTCAACGCCGTAAGTTTATGCTTATGCGTAATTTTAGGGTTTTTGCCCAAATGATCTTTTACACTATCACAAAGGTAAAGGATATCCAAAGTCGACGTATTTTCGACTTATCCAAGTAAGAAAACACGGAATAAACCAGAAAATGAAGATCAAACCAAGGAAGCACTTACGCCGTAGTTTTAGGGTTTTACTATGCGTAGGAATGCTCAAAATTTTGATTCTCGTCCAAAAGTGTTTCTAAACCGCTTTTTGTGATAAAATAGCTTCAATAACACCAAAATACACAAAAGTGTGAAACTTGATGAACCAAAGCTCTAAAACAAGCTTGCGTAGAATGAAACCCCGTTAAAAACCAAGCTTAAAAACGATATCCACGCCAGAAGGTTGAAACTTTTGCCAAAACAAGTATTTTAACACCTTAAAACATTGAAAGTACAAGAATCTTGGATTAAAAAGTGTAAAAACAAGTTTTAAGCGAACCAAAGTATCAAGTTATGCTTTTAGGCGAGGACCGAAACCCACTTCAAAAACAAACACGATTCACCCAACTAGTAGGCGATTGATACCATCGTTAGGTCACTAGTTTTACAAACACAAGTAATATAGAAAGAGATAAGGCGATTGAACAAGATTCAAGCACACACACGAAATACAAGACCGGTTATGCGAGATGTATGTGAAAAAAAAGAACTTGAATGTTAATACAAATAAGCCGTAAAACGTTTATTTATATTTTACGATCTTCTAAATGTTTTGTCGATAACAAACGTAAAATCATTTTAACGAAACAAATAAAATACGTAAATGGTTTGAGCCAATAGTTTACTAACACACTTACGTTTTCACATAAAACACTAAACAAGTAAAAGTGATTTTATGATTTAGTAATACATATGTACAACAACTAGTGTTTACATATTGGGTAGATATATACATAACTAGTATGTATTATAATGGGTAATATAATGGGTAGAAGTTTAAGTATTTGACCCATTGACCAAATACATTGAATGTAGTTGGGTAAAACCCAAAGTCCATGACCCATACCCATGGAGCTTAACCCATAACCCATTGCATGACATCATGCATAAGTCATAAATGGATATTATCCATGACCCATGGATTTAACCCATGACCCATGGACTAGATGCATTGCATCTTGTAGATACATTGTATCTACTTGGATACCCATGGTCAAAAGTCTAGGACCCATGACCCATAACCCATGACCCATGACCCAAAACCCATGGGCAAGAGGAGCGTCCCACGGATCCCCAAGATTAGATCGGACGGATCCTCTCAGTGAGGATCCGTGGGATCCGTGGAACAATAGCACTTTTTTCTCTATAAATAGTGAGCTATTTCTTCATTGCAACTCACCCCTTTCACATATATTTTCTCTTTGAGTTGTAAACTCTCTAACCACAGATCCAAGTGATATTTGTATGTAGCTTTGTTTTTTTGTGATTCTCTAAGTTCCTCTTAAAGGCGAGATCACCACCTTTTGAAGTCGAGCAAGCTCAAGTCCATGAGTTGCCATGCTTCGTCATCATCAAGACTATTGAGGTTCTCTTGTTGATAGTTTTCTTCTTTCTCATTAGAAGTGTAGTGTCGAAGACATAAGTGAAAGATGTCTAAAGGGTCAAGACGAAGACATTAGTGAGAGGTGTCGAATGTCCGTATTGAAAGCACTAGTGAAGGGTGCTTAGAAGTCAAGGCTAAAGGCATTAGTGAAGGGTGTCTAGAAGTCAAGTCACAAGGCATTAGTGAAGGGTGCCTAGAGGTCGAGTCAAAGGCATTAGTGAAAGGTGCCTAAGGTGTACATTCGATATGGTGTGTTCGATGTACAAGATAGATTTGTATTGGGTCAAAGGATATTGATATCCTTGTTGATGTTGTCATAAGGAGTGGATCTCCTTAGGGATAGGATTTGTGTAGTGTTGGGTAGTAGTTCCTCCATTGTAATGGAACTCGGTATCTAGCCTAGTACCGGATAAAGGGTAGGCGACGTTGTGATAGGTTTGGTTCTACTCGTGGAAGAACCCGTATCTAGCCTTGTACCGGATAAAGAGTAGGCAACGTTGTGAAGGCTTCTCCGCCATAAGGAGTTGGTGTCGTGTAGTGTTTACGAACTCTCGAGTAGGTGACTCGGGGAGTGGAGTAGGGCAAGGAAGGTGTCCTTGTAGCCGAACCACTATAAATACTCGCGTTGTGGTTTTGTGCTTCTTACTCCTTATCTTTTCATTACATATTTATATATGCTTGTCTATCAACATCCAACACACATGTTTAAATAGATTGACATAAGTCGATCTAAATAGTTTAAAACCAAGTTTTAATCGGTAAAACTATTCAACCCCCCCTTCTAGTTTTCCACAATTGGCATCAGAGCTTCGTTACCAAGTTTCTTAGAGTATGTTGTACTTTAAAAACTTGATACGATCCATGTTTAATTGAAAACTACAAAGAAGGTCTTTTACAAAAACAAACACCATGTTTTAAAACACTTTTGTAGGATGTTGATTAGATGACAACATTTTTTTCTTTCTTACCTAATTTCACTAACCTTCCTTGTCATTTTGCTTAGTTAAAGCTCATACTTATCAAGCCATAGGAATTGCTTGGTAACAAGATTACCTTCCTAAGAAGGTATCTTAAACACGAAGGAACCGGAGTTGTCTCATCGACATTTGTTTTGTCATTAGTAAAGACACTCTTAAGTGCATTAGAGGTATGATTTTCTACTTATCTCTAAATAACATTAGCTTAAATAATAAGTATGCTTACATAGGAATTTATATGATTATCTTTTCACATACTCATATATTACACGTAGCTTCGTTAGGAAACTTTTCTTGCATACGTGTTACTCTTTCGTCTAAAGTCTAGGTTTATAAAATTTGTGTCTTATTTCACTTAATCCAAAAATCATATCTTTCTAATAATAAAACAAAACACAAATCTCAAAAATTCCTCCTTCCCCATAAATATCCCCTCCGACGTCCACTCCACCAAACCCTCATTTTTCAAATCTTCCACTTTCAAAAATTACCTCTCATTCAAAACTTCATCTTCCTTCTCATCTCATCTCATCTCAAACCGAAACCAAGAAAGATCTTCATCATCATGGTTTACATCGCCTTCAGACTCATCGCCTTGACACTCATCGCCTCGTGTTCCCCATGATTAAGTTTTCTTATGGAGACATGTACTTTGTGTTGTTAATCTACATTGGTGTTATATACCCAATCCTTTGTATCGTTCTTAGCATTGAAATGAAATATTACTAATGTTCTAGTTTATCTAGTTTATTTTTCATAATGTGTTTGTCATTTCTTTTACTTTATATCTTTCGTATTTTTGGTCTTGAGATACGTTAGAAACCGACAATGCATGCTAAAAGTAAATGTTGGCTAAAATACATATCTTGGTATAAAACTATAAGATGCAAAAATCTATATTTTTGTCAAAACCCTTTTTCTGTCACTACAGATCCACGGATCCCTGTAGTTCTACTAGCCGGATCCCTCTTGGAAGGGAACCGTGAGAACCGTTCTTCTGGAAAACAGTTTCTCATGCAATATAAACCGTTTTCTTCCTAAAAGAAATATTTCACTAGAATGTTAAATACTAAGTGAGTTAATTGTCATTGTTAATAGATATCTAGTAAAAACGTTAGGTGATCATCTTTTTGTTTTAATACGTCTCATCTTATTCTTTTTACTTCCATAGGTCACATCATGTCTCATGAGTATGAGTTCGACTTTTCACTCACTTATGTCTACATCCCTAACATCTCTCTTGAGCCCACCACACCTGGCAATCATGTCCGTGGGTTCAATAATCTCGAAACTCGTCACTTCCATGAAGGACGTATTGTCGACACTCCTCTACAATACGAAGAAGGTATCAATACCTCTTTCCGAACCATAGGACTAGAATGTCTTCTCGGAATTAACGAGAAAATCTGTCCAAGGTTTGTATTGGAATTCTTCCGTCAAGTTGAACTCGTTCGTAACGAGGATCGATCTCTATCTCTTTGGTTTTGGATCAAAAACCAAAAGTTTGTTTTAACCCTTGAGCAATTTGCTCACATTCTCCGAATTCCAAATCATGGACAATGTGCCTTCACTGAAGATTGGTCTCTTGATTCTCTCTTCAACTATCGTGAAGAAAATAGTCCATATTGTTCACACATACCTTCCCTCAAGACTTGACTCGCATGTTATGCAAACCTCGACCCTATTACTCGATCCAAACATTATCTATACACGGATATCCGAGAAGAGTACAAGCCTCTCGCACTCATCCCACGTGAAAATGTTTGGAGTCTTAGGGAAATCGAGAAATCCTTCCCGCTTGTTGTGCTCACATAATGTATTGTTTGCTAACACAACAACCATACAATCTCGCCTATTTCTTCGCAAGGCTAATTGTAAACCTTCAAGGCTCCAAGAACAAACTAATCCCTTATGGAATGTTCTTGACACGCCTTTATCATCACATCATGTACTTCCACCCTCAATTTCAAAGTCCGTTGTACGTATTTGTGAATAAGATGATGGAACCTCTAAACACATCCTCATGAAGACTTTCTTCATCCCCGAATCGGCAAATACTCATCAACCATTTGATGATCCATCTAGCGAAAACGCCAAGAAACTTAGTTTCTTTTCAAAATAGGGTCAAACCTTAGTACTCATGATTTATCATTGTAATGTAATTTCTCTCATGAAATAAAACATTTAACATTTGATGTCTCGACTATACTATCGTTCAAACTTCTTAAACACTAGCTTTGAAATATGATGCATTGTGCAACCCTTGCATACCTTTTGTAAAGGTACTATTTTGCAGGTGACGGATCCCTCAGTTTGTGCTAGACGGATCCCTCCACTTAGGGAACCGTGGGATCCGGGCAAACAGAAATGCAGTTGCAGTCCTTATACTTCAAACCATGTCCTTAGATCACTTCACACTAGCTAAACATAGTGCCTTAGGATCAATTAAGTCTTTCTCAAGCTTAGTAAAGCTTCATACTCACTCATAACTCACTTAAGATCACACTCAAGGCGTTTTTCGATCTATCGTTTCACCAAAACTCATTACTCTTCCGCTATTATACTCACACATCATCTCTCACATATCAATACATCTAGTTTTATAAATCCATCAATTTTAGCAAATTGATTTTAGTCATCCTTACCTCAAAATGGGTCAAATTCTAGTTTTTCCATTTCCTATAACTTTTAAGATATTTTCCAAAATTATCTTAAGTTACTATCTGGTCTTTAGGATCATTTAGCTCCACTTGACACTTCAAAATTTTCTAGTGTCATCCTTGGTCATTCATTGGTACTCATAAAGTTCCATTTTCTTCCATAAAAGGCAATCATTAGCTACATCACTCATTGCCCTTGATCATTTAAGTACTCTTTCATTTAAGACACTTAGGAAGACTGAAACACTCAAGGAGGTATAGGTATTAGACTTCACAAACATCATTTTCTCTTTTCTTAGTGCCGAGAGCCGGATCCCTAGGATTAGCCTAGACGGATCCCTCATTGGAGGGAACCGTGGGATCCGGTGATGATTCATGCTAACTCTAGCTAAAACAATCATTTCAAGCTCATCTTGCTAACTTGAACACTCCATCTCATCTTAATTAAGTCCCTAGATCAGTACAAATCTGAAGTTGACTCTTGTGCATGCTAATCATCACATTCCAAAGGATCTTAGTGGCTTAAGTCTTGAATGCACTTGCCAAATCAGTTTCTTTATAAACCACCTTGTTAAGACTCCTAAAGTCATCATCTACATCCTCATTCCCAGAACTTAGAAACTTTTACAAACCTCTTTTAATCATCTCATCATGAGGAAAGCTCCTAGTGGTAACTCATCCACCAAAGAACCACCCAAGAAAATTGCTCGTGTTGTACACGAAATTTCCTCAACCGAATCATCTCCCGTTAAATCCACAAATGGTAGGATCTCCCCTCCACCTATCAAACCAATCCCCAAAAGGATTGTTCCCACAAAACTACCAATGCCAAACACCACCATACCTCCTAAACCAAACAACCCCATTTCCACTAAACCATCACCCTTGGTGCCTAGAGCCCTATCATTCACCACCCCACTCTCATCACCACACCTCTACAATCTAGAGGATTTACCTCCTAGGCCATCCCATCCTCCACCACCGCCAACATTCTCCTCTTTAGGAGGAATAGTGGAACAAAATCAAGGTGTTGAGTCAACACTAGCTCATGCTTCTTTTTCTCCGTCACCATCAAATAATCCCTTTTGGATTATGAGAAATCATCAAAGTCAACCACCCGACCACATGGAAGTTGACACCTCTCTACCACCACCATCATTCTTAGCTGAGCCATCCTCGAATGCGCCTCCGCCAATCCCTCCTTCTTTTGAGGCTCCTCAACCCTCTTCACTTGATCCTTCACATCAAGTCATTTCCTTTCTACCATCACCACTACCGAGCCATGACAAAGATTGTTATCATTGTCAACATGTTGAAAGTTTGATACATGAAGTACGTGAAGATCAACGTTTCATGTTTTATCACCTCCTCGAACGTTTCGACGAGATCAAACCTAAACAAACTTGAGCTAGAGGATTCAAGTGGTGTCCTAGTATCAAGCGCGACTTAGATAGTCTAGTAATCCAAAGTCATGTATTATTCATTTTCTTAGTTTTTAGAGTCATGTACATCATATCTCTAGTTTATTAAATGAAATTACATGATATTTGCCATATTGTCTCGAGTATATGCTTGTTGTTCTAATACATATCTCACTTTGATGTTAACATCATTTGTTACATCACCTTTGTCAGTATTTTGTTTACGCATCGACGGATCCCTACGTTTGCCTAGACGGATCCCTCCAAGGAGGGAACCGTGGGATCCGTGCAATAGAAGACTAGTTTTCTACTAACTTGAGTCTTATTTGCAGGAAATTATGCATTATATACTTGTTTTCTAACCTTTGTTTTGTAGATTTTCAATTTACACATGAAGACTTTGACACCCTAAGCTAGGGGGAGCTTTGTGTCAAAGCAATACATTGCAAAATCATTTGCAATATAATTCTCATTAGGATTACATTTCATGACGTCCCGTTGCAAAGTTGCAATCATCAAGGGGGAGCATATTCGTCACATAGACGAAATCTTTTGCAAACATAGTTGCAAATGAACCAGCTTAGTATTTTTTTTCTTGCTTAACGCCCTCACAAAGGGATGGACTCGCCAAGGGGGAGTTAAGACGAGAACACTTCTCGTCACTTGCTCTCTACATTTTCACATTATCTTTTTCCTTTACATGTTTTTCTTAAAACAACGTGTTAGTTTCTTTTCGAAGCTCTTTTTGTCTCGATAAAAAGGGGGAGAAGAAAGTAAAAACTACAATTCAAACTTTTACGACTTTTAGTTTTTCCTTAAAATAATTTTATGTTTTGTCATCAACAAAAGGGGAGATTGTTAATACAAATAAGCCGTAAAACGTTTATTTATATTTTACGATCTTCTAATGTTTTGTCGATAACAAACGTAAAATCATTTTAACGAAACAAATAAAATACGTAAATGGTTTGAGCCAATAGTTTACTAACACACTTACGTTTTCACATAAAACACTAAACAAGTATAAATGATTTTATGATTTAGTAATACATATGTACAACAACTAGTGTTTACATATTGGGTAGATATATATACATAACTAGTATGTATTATAATGGATATATAATGGGTAGAAGTTTAAGTATTTGACCCATTGACCAAATACATTGAATATAGTTGGGTAAAACCCAAAGTCCATGACCCATGCCAATGGAGCATAACCCATAACCCATTGCATGACATCATGCATAAGTCATATATGGATATTATCCATGACCCATGGTTTTAACCCATGACCCATGGACTAGATGCATTGCATCTTGTAGATACATTGTATCTACTTGGATACCCATGGTCCAAAGTCTAGGACCCATGACCCATAACCCATGACCCATGACCCAAAACCCATGGGCAAGAGGGCGTCCCACGGATCCCGTGATTACATCGGACGGATCCTCAAGTGAGGGATCCGTGGGATCCGTGGAATAGTAGCATTTTTTCCTCTATAAATAGTGAGCCATTTCTTCATTGTAACTCACCCTTTCACATATATTTTCTCTTTGAGTTATAAACTCTCTAACCACGATCCAAGTGATCTTTGTATGTAGTTTTGTTTTGTGTGATTCTCTAGGTTCCTCTTAAAGGCGAGATCACCACCTTTTGAAGTCGAGCAAGCTCAAGTCCATGAGTTGCCATGCTTCGTCATCATCAAGACTACTGAGGTTCTCTTGTTGATAGTTCTCTTCTTTCTCATTAGAAGTGTAGTGTCGAAGACATAAGTGAAAGATGTCTAAAGGGTCAAGACGAAGACATTAGTGAAAGGTGTCGAACGTCCATATTGAAAGCACTAGTGAAGGGTGCTTAGAAGTCAAGGCTAAAGGCATTAGTGAAGGGTGTCTAGAAGTCAAGTCACAAGGCATTAGTGAAGGGTGCCTAGAAGTCAAGTCAAAGGCATTAGTGAAAGGTGCCTAAGGTGTACATTCGATATGGTGTGTTCGATGTACAAGATAGATTTGTATTGGGTCAAAGGATATTGATATCCTTGTTGATGTTGTCATAAGGAGTGGATCTCCTTAGAGATAGGATTTGTGTAGTGTTGGGTAGTAGTTCCTCCATTGTAATGGAACTCGGTATCTAGCCTAGTACCGGATAAAGGGTAGGCGACGTTGTGATAGGTTTGGTTCTACCTCGTGGAAGAACCCGGTATCTAGCCTTGTACCGGATAAAGAGTAGGCAACGTTGTGAAGGCTTCTCCGCCATAAGGAGTTGGTGTCGTGTAGTGTTTACAAACTCTCGAGTAGGTGACTCGGGAGTGGAGTAGGCAAGGAAGGTGTCCTTGTAGCGAACCACTATAAATACTCGCGTTGTGGTTTTGTGCTTCTTACTCCTTATCTTTTCATTACATATTTATATATGCTTGTCTATCAACATCCAACACACATGTTTAAATAGATTGACATAAGTCGATCTAAATAGTTTAAAACCAAGTTTTAATCGGTAAAACTATTCAACCCCCTTCTAGTTTTCCACAGATTCCTTAATTGTTTTGTTTGCGTTTATGTTACTTCCGCATAATTATTTCTAAGTGTATGCATGCATAGTTTATTGGTAGCTACCCTTGTTTGGTAGTTTTGAATGGCGGTAGAGGCCAATTGCCTAGGAGATATGACCAACCGACCCTAGGTGAGCGGACCGAGACGGAAGGGTAAGATATGACCAACCCGACGACCCTTTCTACTTGTGCGATTGACCAACTGATCACCTACCGCTTGGATGAACTTAAGAATAAGGGGTGAGTGTTTGTTGCTAACGCCCGGCACTCACTATTATAAATCTAGCATGTAGCGGTACTTAATGACTTGGCTTAGGGACCAGAACAACAGACTTATGAGGGACACCGACTTCTCTGTGGTGGCATCTTTGCTTATAGGTTAGGGCGAATTGACCAAATGTTGTCCTCTCGACTTTGATCCCACCTGAAGTAATTGGAAGTAAGTAGACGTAGACATAACTAGCTAGGAGGAATAACTAGGTTAGCACCACTATCCTCTATTGATTTATCCTTTGTCTTTATTTGCTATTTTCTGCTTTAGTAGTTAATTAATTAATTCCTTATCGAAACCATTATTAATCTGTGACACCTAGGCTTAGTAATAATCCAACACACATAGGTCTTGGGACGACCTCGGTTTTACCGAATACTACAATACACACGACCGGTACACCGCCTGCTAGTGCATTAGGGTAGACCATAGGTATAACGAGACTTTATAAATATTAAAACCGTCAAGAAACCCGTGCATCAACCTCCACCAAGTAGGAATACCCACCACCGGTAGAAGAATTGTCTTCGAGTTATCGATCCAACTTGCGCTGCTGTATCCTTCTAATATCAAGGATAACCAGATATGAGAGACTATAACCGTAGTCTTCTTCAGATACTTCAAGGTTTTTGAACCGCTTGCGTTGATGAGCACTAGGATTACTAGTATACCGCCGCTTACCCATTGTAAAAGCAATATCGTCCGTACAAGTCATGGCATAAATTAGGCAGCCAATCACCCTAGAATAGTCAAGTTGAGATACAGCTTTACCTGTATTAGGCATTAACTTCTCATGTGTATCCATAGGAGTACTCACTGGAGTACAATCAAAGTAATTAAATTTCCTCAACACTTTCTCAATATAATGAGATTGTGAGATAGAAATTCCTTTACTTTCATGTTTAATCCTTATACCAAAGATAACATCAGCCTCCCCCATGTCCTTCATGGAGAATCTTGATGACAAAAATTCCTTTGTCAGGTCTGTGGAAAACTAGAAGGGGGGTTGAATAGTTTTACCAATTTAAAACTTCCTTTTAAATATTTAGATCGACTTATGTCAATCTATTTGGTTGTTTATGTTGACGTTGATAGATAGATATATAAACGTGTAATGAAGATAAAGAGTAAAGAAGCACATCACCACGACACGTTATTTATAGTGGTTCGGCTACAAGGTCACCTTCCTTGCCCTACTCCACCCCCGAGTCACCTACCGAGAGTTCAGAACACTACACCAACTCCTTATGGCGGAGAAGCCTTCACAACGCCGCTTAACCTTTTTCGTACAAAGCTAAATACCGAGTTCCTTCACACCAAGGCGAACCACACCTAAGACAACGTCGCCTACCCTTTATACGATGCTAGGCTAACCACTAGTATGTAGTATATTGGGTAATATAAATGGGTAGAAACTTAAGTATCACAACCCATTGAGCAAATACATTAAATGTAGTTGGGTACAACCCAAAGCCCATAACCCATGGATCTTGACCCATGACCCATTGCATGACATCATGCTTATATCATACATGGATAATATCCATAACCCATGGATCAACCCATACCCAAGTGACTAAGTGCATTGCAATCAAAGATACATTGTATCTAGCCAAAGATCCATGGTTCAACCCATGACCCATGAGACGTTGTGATAGGATTAGTTCTCCTTGGTGTGAAATAACTCGGTGGTTAGCCTAGCATCAGATAAAGGGTAGGCGACGTTGTGTTAGGTGTGGTTCGCCTTGGTGTGAAGGAACCGGTATTTAGCTTTGTACCGGAAAAGGTTAAGCGACGCCAGGAAGGCTTCTCCGCCATAAGGAGTTGGTTTAGTGTTTACGAACTCTCGAGTAGGTGACTCGAGGAGTGGAGTAGGCAAGGAAGGTGTCCTTGTAGCCGAACCACTATAAATAACTTGTGTCGTGGTGATGTGCTTCTTACTCTTTATCTTTCATTACACGCTTATATATCTATCTATCAACGTCCAACATAAACAACCAAATAGATTGACATAAGTCGATCTAAATATTTAAAAGGAAGTTTTAAATTGGTAAAACTATTCAACCCCCTTCTAGTTTTCTACAATTGGCATCGAGCTTCGCTACCAAGTTTCTTAGAGTATGTTGTACTTTAAAAACTTGATACGATCCATGTATGTTTGAAAACTACAAAGAAGGATTTTTTAAGGTCATATTTTTTTTCTTTTAAATCATTTTGTTGGACATTGATAGATCATTATAACAACTTTTGTTTTCAAGAAAACTTCATGCTAGAATCTCTTCAAAATCTTCATTCAAAGAATAATGAAGTCAACATTCAAGGAAGGATCTAAAAAGTAATCACAACTTACGTACACCAAGTATAAAGGATTACTCTAAAAGCTCATGAAGTAGTTTTAATTTTCATTAGATAGAGGTATGTTTTAATTTTCATTAGATAGGTTACATGAGTTCAATTTACTTCATAGTTTTCTTTGTTTAATAATCACTAGCATCGTTAAAACTCTCCTTCGTCACTTTTCCGTCTTTTTCATCATCGAGAATGGTATTCCTTTTGATTCGTCAAACTAACGCCGCCGCCGATATGAACCCTCGATATGTGATTCATCATAAGTCGTCATCCAAAGACAACCGTTATCTAATACCTCCAAACTATTGTTTAGTAAGCTACTTTATAAGCCTACTACAAAAATAATGCCAAACAACCCTTTTTCTCGTCCACGCTGTTGCGGATCCTCTAGTTGTACTAGCCGGATCCCAAATACAAAGGATCCGGGAGAACCGTGGAATGTAACTCGCTTATACGCTTTCAAAAAATAAACACTGATCTTTTCCCTCTACCCACATAACACAAAAATGACTACACCACTGATTTCATCATCATTGGATTCCATTATCTCAAGTATTCGTTCCTAGAACACCATTGTAAGTAATTATATTAACTTGTTCTAATTCTCATCATCCAAATTCTAGGGTTTATGGTTTCACAAATCTCTAATCAATTAGTTTAATTAGGGTTTTCAAAATTAATCATGAAAAGAGGCTTTTAACATAACTAAGATCACATTGTGTTCACAACATTGTTAATACAAATCAAAACCATAAACCCACCACAACTAGTTTTACCTAATTGGAAAATTTGTGTTTTTAGGACCAACCATGCCTAAAGCTACTCAACAAGATCATCATGATACTGTTCACTACCTTACTCATTATTATCGTAATGAGGAATTCTCAAAATCGACCGCAAGGTCTTCAAAAGCTCAAAACGACTTATCCACTTAAGGTCGTGTAATCAAGGAATGTTTCCTTGAAGATACCGACATTCGTCAAGTCTTCTCGGCAATCAATTTTGATTGTCTTCTTGACATTGATGAACAAATTTGTCGTCTTTATCTTTGAATTTTATAGAAACATTAGGATCATTCAAACATCGATGATAACATTTCAATCGCTTTCATCATCAATAAACAAAACTTCACTCTTCCTCTCAACACCTTTGCTCAAATTCTTCAGATTCCTTGTAAAGGAATTTGTATGTACTCACGATCGGAAATTAACACTCAAAACCTTGCACTTGATCCTAAACCAATGTACTATACTCCTCTTGATGAACCCGAAACCATCCGAGACACCATTTTCAAAATAAGAGCCGACCAATCCTGCTTTCGATCAAACAAGAAGCTCATTCACCGTAATCCCTTTCAAATGAAACTTTTGAAATCCATCCCACGCTTAGAAAATGGGAAGAAACTTAGGAAAACGTCATAAGCCTAGTTGGAAACAAAGATCATCCAAACGCATGTCTTGTGCAAATGATCCATTGTCTTATCCACCAAAAGCCATTTAATCTCGCCTATTACATGGTAAGGAGAATGGCTGGGGTATTCAAAGCTTCCAACATGGTACTTCCATATGGTATGCTCCTAACACGACTTTGTAAGTATGTTAGTGCATTGCAACCATCTCCTATCAACAATGATCATTTCTTTTCCGATCATGTAATGGTACCTCTTACAAAATACCTCTAAACGCTTCAAGGTCAATGGAAAGAAACCTAAAGCCCTCTCGGACTCCTCGCCGGTGAAGAAGAAGATGAAGATGAGGAAGACGTCAATTTACAGCCAAGATCAAATTAGAACCCTTTGACTACTACTTAACAACTTCCAACCATTCCAAACGAGACCATGGAATTTAAACAATTGAGGGCATGATTCAAAACCTCGCTATAACTTCACTAAGTCAAAAGGAAAAGAAATGATTGACTGAAAGAGACAATAGGAATGTACTTGTTTTCCTTTATTTTATGTTTGGATGATTACGTTTAGCACTTTTGGTTTATGGTAATTTGGATATTGTTACTTTATCATGCTTTTGTAAGTGGTGTTTTGTGATGACATGCTTTTTCTTATTGCCTTGTTTATAGATTTATTAGTATGCAAAATCGCACATCATTTCAGGAAGATTCTCGACCGCTAAACCGGATCCCTAGGATTAGCCTAGCCGATCCCTCCTTTGAGGGAACCGTGGGATCCGTGACATCGATCAAGAATATCGCATTCATTGCATTAAGATAACTTTCTAGATAACATCACATTAGCTAAGCATATGATTTTAGAATCCAACTAAAACCACTTCAAGGATGAGAAAGTTTTAGACTCACTAAAGGCTTAAGATCTTAGTCAAAATGCCTCTTGATTTATCAACACATCAAAACTCACCATATTTCCGCTTCAATACTCGTAAACTGTTTCTCATCTTTCAAAACTCTTAAGTGGACTAATTAAACAATTTTAGGAAATTGTTTCTAATCATTTTTATCTCAAAGTGAGACAAAAATTAGTTTTTCAATTCTTGTGATTCTTAAGAATTTTTCAAATTTCACCTCAAGCTTAAATCTGATCACTAGAATCATTTATTGTGACTTAACACCACCAAAACTCTTAGTGTTATTCTTGGACATCCATTGGTAGTCATCTTGTCCCATCTCCTTTCCATAAGAAGCAATCATTTGATATAACACTTATTACACTTGATCATTCAAGTACCCTCACATCTTAAAACACCTAGGAGAACTGAAACACTCAAAATAAGATAGGCCTTAGCTCCTAGAAACCTCATTTCAAACCGTCATAATCGGCCGAGAGCGATCCCTGTGATTAGTTTAGCCGGATCCCTCCAAGGAGGGAACCGTGGGATCCGGTGATGCTTATGTCAAATCTTGCTAAACCAATCATTTCAACTCATCTTCCTAACTCAAACACTCCATCTCATCTTAAATGAGTTCTTAGATCAGTGAAACTCTGAACTTCAACCTTGTGCATGTTAATCATCACATTTCCAAGAATCTTAGTGGCTTAAGTCTTAAATGCACTTGCCAAGTTCTTCCCTTTATAAGCCATATTGCTAAGAACACTTTAGTCATCAAACATAAACATAATTATCAGCAATTACAACCATCTCCCTTAGTCATTTTTATCATGAGAAAGGCTCCTAGTGCTAACTCATCCACCCGTAACCACCCAAAAACTTGCTAGATCATACACGAAGTTTCCTCAACCGAATCATCTTCGGTTAAGTCCACTAATGCTAGGATTTCCCTACACCAAGGAAACCAATCAAGCTAATCCCTAAGAAGATTGTTCCACTAGGATTTCACCCTCCACAACTCAACCAACATCATTAGTGCCTAGAGCCACCTCACAATCATCTCCACATTCTCACAATGTAGAAGACTTACCTCCTTGGCCATCTCATCTTCCACCACTACCAACAAATTCACTTGAAAAGGGTGAGCAACAAAATCAAAGTGTTAAATCAACACTTGCTCCAACATCAAACTCTCTCATTCCCCCCAATAGTCCATTTTGGATTATGAGAAGACATCAAAGGAAACCACCCGACCACATGAAACTTGATGCTTCTTTACCTCCATCCTCAAACATTGTAGAGCCATCACTTAATGAGCCTCCACCAATTCCTTCTTCATTTGAAGATCCTCAACCCATTTCACTTGAACTTCCACTTCAAGAAATTCAAAACCACGACAAGGATTGCTATCATTGTAAACATGTTGAAAGGCTGATCCATGAACTACGTGAAGAGCAACGTTTCATGTTTTATCACCTCCTCGAATGTTTCGAAGAGGTCAACAAGCCTAAACTACAATGAGCATCATAATTCACAAGCTCAAACTTAGAATATTTAGGAAACCTATCTCATTCTTGATCATCATTAAGCTTTTTAGTTGAATCTAGAGTTTGGGACTCATTAGCATTAGTAGCACTTGTATGGCTAGTTCATTCTCTTAGTTTTAGAGATTTGGTCGATCATCTCTTGTTTTTTATTGAATGAATATCTATACTACATAATTGTTATGTGCTTTATGTGTTGTACTTGATATTTCATATACTACTTCATTAGCATTGATTGAAACACTCTCATTGTCAAGAAACTGCATCAGATGATACCGGATCCCTCCAAAATGCCTAGACGGATCCCTCCAATAAGGGAACCGTGGTACAGAAGCACAAATTTCTACTAACTTGAGTTTTATTTGCAGGAAATTATGCACTATACTCTTGTTTTCTAACCTTTACTTTGTAGATTTTCAAAATAACATATGAAGATTTTGACACCATAAAGCTAGGGGGAGCTTTGTGTCAAACGAATTGCAAAAACATTTGCAACTTAATCTGATCTTGGACTATAATTCATGACACCCCATTGCAACTTTGCAATCTTCAAGGGGAGCACGTTTTTCGTCACTTAGATTTAACCATTTGCAAACATAATTGCAAACACAATTAGTTTATTTTACGTCATGTCCTTGACGCCTTTCAAAGGGATGGACTCGCTCAAGGGGGAGTTAAGACAAGTACCATTCCGCCACTTGCTCTCTTTACATTTTTACATACCTTTTCTTATAAAATTGTGTTAGTTTTTTTAACACTTTTGTTTCGACAAAAGGGGAGAAGAAAGTAAAACTAAATTCAAACTTTACTAATTTTAGTTTTTCCTTAAAATAATTTTATGTTTTGTCATCAACAAAAGGGGAGATTGTTAATACAAATAAGCCGTAAAAACGTTTATTTATATTTTACGATCTTCTAATGTTTTGTCGATAACAAACGTAAAATCATTTTAACGAAACAAATAGAATACGTAAATAGTTTTAGTTAATAGTTTTCTAACACACTTACGTTTTCACATAAAACGCTAAAACAAGTATAAGTGATTTTATGATTTAAATACATATGTACAACAACTAGTGTTTACATATTAGGTTAGCATATACTTAAACTAAGTATACTAAAATGGGTAAAAACTAGCAAATGGTATTGACCCATAACCCATGGTTTTATAATACCACTTAACCAAGTTCATTCTATACTTAAGATACATTGTATCTAGAAAGAAAACCATGGATCAACCCATAACCCATGACCCATGACCCATAACCAAAAATACCCATGGGCAAAGAGGAGCGTTCCACGGATCCCTGGCTTTGTGCTAGCCGGATCCCAAGTGGAAGGGATCCGTGGGATCCGTGGGATCCGGGGAACAGAGAGAATTTTTCTATAAATAGAGAGCCATTTCTTCCTTTCTACTTACCACTTTACATACATACTTCCCAAGTATTATAACCCTCAACCTCATATCCAAGTGATCTATGTAGTTTGTCTTTTGTTTTGTGTGATCTTCTAGGTTCCTCTTAAAGGCAAGATCACCACTTCTTGAAGACGAGCAAGCTCAAGTCCATGAGTTGCCATGCCCGTCATCATCAAGATAACTAAGGTTCTCTTGTTGATAGTTCTTCCTTTCTCCATAGATGTTGGGTTGAAGGCATTAGTGAAGAATGCCGAAAGTGTCAAGATGAAAGCATTAGTGAAAGGTGCTCATCATCCGTGTCAAAGCATTAGTGAAGAATGCTAAAGGTGTCAAGATGAAGGCATTAGTGAAGGGTGCCAAGCGTTGTGTCAAAGGCATTAGTGAAGGATGCCAAGAATCAAATCAAGTTGCATTTGGAAAGAATGTTTAGGTCGTATAATCGATGAGGTGCATCGTTATACATATAAGTATTTGTTTATTTCAAGGATGGTGATATCCTTGATGATGTTGTAACAAGGAATGGATCTCCTTGAGATTAGGTGTTGTGTCGTGAAGGGTAGTAGTTCCTCTATAGTAATGGAACTAGGTGCTTAGCCTAGTACCTAATAAAGGGTAGGCGACGTTGTGACAAGGAGTGGATCTCCTTGAGATTAGGTGTTGTGTCGTGAAGGGTAGTAGTTCCACCATAGTAATGGAACTAGGTGCTTAGCCTAGTACCTAATAAAGGGATCCGTGGAACGCTCCTCTTTGCCCATGGGTATTTTTGGTTATGGGTCATGGGTCATGGGTTATGGGTTGATCCATGGTTTTATTTCTAGATACAATGTATCTTAAGTATACAATGAACTTGGTTAAGTGGTATATATAAAACCATGGGCTATGGGTCAATACCATTTGCTAGTTTTTACCCATTTTAGTATACTTAGTTTAAGTATATGCTAACCTAATATGTAAACACTAGTTGTTGTACATATGTATTTAAATCATAAAATCACTTATACTTGTTTTAGCGTATTATGTGAAACCGTAAGTGTGTTAGAAAACTATTAACTCAAACTATTTACGTATTCTATTTGTTTAATTAAAATGATTTTACGTTTGTTATCGACAAAACATTAGAAGATCGTAAAATATAAATAAACGTTTTTACGGCTTATTTGTATTAACAAGGTTAACCTGATTTTGATCAGTACCAAAGATCAGCATGTCATTAACATATAGGCAAATGATGACTCCTTTACCAGATTCATCAAATTTGCTATATACACATTTGTCAGATTGGTTAAGTAAATAACTATTAGACAAAACCACTTCATCAAATTTTTGATGCCATTGCTTAGTGGCTGCTTTAGTCCATACAAAGACTTAATCATTTTACACACCTTGTTTTCATTGCCAGACATGATGAAGCCCTGAGGTTGGTTCATATAAACCTCCTCTTCCAATTCACCATTCAAGAAAGCTGTCTTCACATCCATCTGATGAATAATCAGATTGTGAATAGATGCCAAAGCAATCAGCATTCTTATGGTACTGATACGAGCCACAAGAGCATAAGTATTAAAATAGTCTATTCCTGAATTTTGTTTAAAGCCCTAAATGACTAGTCTAGCCTTGAACTTTTCAATAGTTCCATCTACCTTCATTTTCTTTTTGAAATTCCATTTGCAACCAGGTGGTAGATCAACCAACACCCAAGTGTTATTGCCCATGATGGAATCCATCCCATCATTGATCGCTTCTTTCCAGAAAGCAATATCTTGGGACTTCATTGCTTCTTCAAATGTCTTGGAATCATCCTCAACAATGAAGCAATAGGAGTATTGGTCAGAGGCCTCATCTCTTGTTCCTTCAATTAAGTATAGTTGAAACTCAGGTCCAAATGACTTTGGATTCCTGACCCTTTTGCTCTTTCTAAGCTCAGGTTCAGGTTGTTGAATCACAACCTCATCAGGGACCACATGGCTCTTCATCAAGGACCTCTGATACACCAGTGTCATGAGTTCCATTAGGAATCCTCTGACTTGGTCTAGGGACTAATGAGAATCTATTCTCATCAAAGATTGCATCCCTTGATTCAATTAGGGAGTTAACTGATAGCATAGAACCTAAATGCTTTGGAATGCTCAGCATATCCAACAAAGATGTATTCAATGCCTCTTTCAACCAAAGTTTTCAACTTTGAATCAGGGAGTCTTACAATAGCCCTATAACCCCAAACCCTGAGATATTTCAGGTTAGGTTTCCTTATAGTCCGTAGTTCATAAGGCGTAACCTTGTTCCTTTTGTTAGGAACCCTATTTAATAAATAGAAAGTCATAACATAGCTTCACCCGTAACCCTTGACTTAGTCCTGAATAAGACAACATGGAATTAACCATCTCCTTCAAGACTGCTTTTCCTTTCGTAAATACCATTTTGCCGAGGAGTATAGGGAGCGATCGTTCATGGATTATACCAATAGATGAAAATACGAAGTACCCATGTACTCACCTCCCCTATCAGTCCTTAACCTTTTGATTAGGGACCCTTGTTGCAATTCAACTTCAGTTTTAAACACTTTAAATTTATCTAATGCTTCATCCTTATTATATAACAAATAAACATAACAAAACCTACAAACATCATCAATGACTGTCACAAAGTATTTCTTATTCCCCAAAGAGGGAGAAACATGTAAATCACATGGGTCACTATGAATCAGCTCCAAAACTTTAGTTTCACATTTTACATTTTGAAAAGGTTTCTTAGTAATTTTGGTCATCATGCAAGTTTTACACTTATCAGTGTCCATATCAAAGGCTAGGATTAACCCATCTTTAGACATATCTCGCATTCTTTTAAAGTGTACATGACCAAGTCTAGCATGCCATAGGGTTGAATCATTAAGTTTAGAGGTTGACATAAAGGCAGAATTAACAGTATCATTAACAATATTAAGCATGAACATTTGATTACACAAATAGCCAAAACCAATAAACACACCATGTTTAGACAAAACAAACTTATCAGATTCAATAATTTGTTTGTAACCACAATTATTCAAACTACTACTAGAAACCAAATTCTTTCTAATATTAGGAACATGTAAAACATTAAGCAAAGAAACAGCTCTTCCAGAACTAAATCTTAAATCCACACATCCTTTTCCATGCACTAGGGCTATTGACTCATTTTTCATATGAAGAATAGAACCATCATCTAGTGACTCATAGGTCTTGAACCAGCTTCTATCTTTACACACATGGATTGTTGCTCCAGTCGCCCCACCACGCAACATCATCATCACGCACAAAGTATGCCTCGATATATATATATATATATATATATATATATATATATATATATATATATATATATATATATATATATATATATATATATATATATATATATATATATATATATATATATGTATGTAACATAATAAATCTAAAAGACTTATTAAACACTATTTGACCTTTCGTAAGGTTGGTTGAACCGATCCCCGAACCACTTGTGCCGATCCATTGGCTTTATTGCCAATTTTAACACCCTTACAATCCTTCACAAGTGTCCAGTTTCCACACTTCCAACAAGTTGCTTTGGCTTCTTGTTAAGATCAAATTTGGTGTTATCATGATGCTTACGTTTGCCCTTGTTTTTATTGTACCTGGTGGAGTTGTTATGCTCCACCATATTGACAACTGATGGACCAGTAGCATTGCTACTTTTTGGCTTGTCATTATCCTGTGCCCTGAGTGAATCCTCAATGCGCAGATGACTACCCAACTCAACAAGAGTTAACTCTTCCTTCTTATGTTTCAAGGTATGCTTGAAATCTTTCCAAGAAGGATGAAGTTTATCAATGACACAAGAGACTAAAATAGCCTCATCCATGTGCATTTTGTGTTGTGTGAATCGACCAAGTATACTAAGAAGCTCATTGTATTGTTCCATGACAGGTCTAGAATCGACCATTTTGTAATTTGTAAAATTACTCACAAGGAACTTCTTAATAGAGGCATCCTCAGCCATATACTTGGCCTCCAAAGAATCTCATAGTTCCTTAGCAGATTCCTCATTTTGATAAATGTCAAACAAAGGATCAGACATACCATTGAGGATTAAGCCTCTGCAAATGTAGTGGTCATTATCCCACTTGCTCCTTTTCCTTATATCCTCCATAGTTGCATCATCCCTATCAACAGGAATAGGTGTGCTCAAGACATACACCACACTCATTCTTGACAACAAGAAGTGTATATTCTTTTGCCATCTTCTGAAATCAACCCCTTCAAACTTATCCAGTTTGGAGAAGTTAGCAACCATTTGCCTCATAGCAGCAGCCATTGATTATCAATAAATAGTTTCTATTGATTGTTGGTTTCTTTTATTCAAGAGTGTTCCTAGTTGGGTGTAGATAATCAATGAGTACCGGATATCACTTGAAATCGTGTTATCACTTTCCAATAGAAACTATTCGACCATATGCCTAGGTTACACGAATATCTCTATGGGATAAGACCAAGTGGTATTCATGTTTTTGGCACAAATCAAGAACCTGTTTGCTTTCAAGTGTTTATGTTTTCGTGTGTCTTTCCATGCAGATGTCAATCCTATTTATAGGATAGTTTTACTCTTTAGTCAATAGAATTATAAGAATTAATCGGCCAATTAATCTCCTCATAATGTTCCTCCATTATAGCCATAGTGGTTACAAGACCAGGTTAATGTGGTCTTAATTACAATATTGTAACTGCCTAGCAGTACTAACTTATGCCCAGCAGTACTAACATAGGCCTAGTAGTACTAACTTAAGCCTAGCAGTACTAACTTATGCCCAGCAGTACTAACTGTGCACTGGCAGTAGTAACATTACTATTAGCAGTAGTAACTACTTGACCACTCTAAGAGTGTTAGGTCACCATATATGTAACACAAGCATCAAGAGAAGAGATAGAGATCGGATGAACAAACCACACAACCACACACGATATGACTATAAGAAATGTTATGCGTGCAAAGTGAGTGAATGAATTGAACAACCAACCCTCAAGTGAGGGTATTACAAAGGTATTTATATGAGAGGAGCTAGGCAACACCCTAGTCCCTTCCTTTCCTTATTGGACTGGGCCAAGGCTTATGGGCCTTCTACATAAGCCTTAGCTTAATAACAAACATAAAGGCCTAATTAAGCTAACTATTACATATTAATTACTAACACTTGAATTCTAGTTTAGGAGTGATTCCAACAATCTCCCCAAGTGTTAGTGATTGATAATGTGAACAGTGAAGGTGTTGATGTAATAGTAGCTTTGACGTCTTCGACATTCTTCTTTCTTGTGAGAAGAATTCCTTGATTCCAACAATCTCCCATTGTAGAGAAATTGTTTCCTTTGAAAAGTTCCGCTTTGACGTCATCATTTTCTTTGTTCTTTGATCTTTGTTCTTTGTGATGGTAATGATAGTATGTTGTTGTTATGCGCATCGTGTCACCGTTGCTCAAAGTGTTCCACGTCTTTCTTCAACATGCTCACACGCTCTTTAACGTTGGATTACTGATCGATGAAGTTCTCTTAGTCTTTAAACTTTGTAGATTCTTTGACTTGACGAAGAATCATTCGACTTTGTGTTGCCTTTTGAGAGAACTTGCATTAGTGATGATGTTGGTATGAGCATGTGAAGAATCTGACGATCGATCCGCTCCGTAGCTTCCATAAGAGGAAAACATACACGGTTAGTAATAAGCGGATTCCGCACTTACAAGTTTGAATTTCGAGGGTGTTAACAAGATAGTGTGAAAACACATCTCGATTCTCACAAAGGCCGTTCTCGAACCTGAGTCCCACAAGTGAGATAACACGATGCACAAGTACACCTACAATTCGGATGAGTCGTTGAGGTACACCAAGCATCACCTCACGATCAGTAGATCGTTTGAGACACACTAAGCGTAATCCATGGGAGTTACCGAAGTGACTGCCTTCGTGGTTGTTTGATGTTGACCCGCGGAGTTTCCATTCAATCATTGAGGATCACAAAAGTGAACCTCTCATAAATGTTCTCGACAGATTGCTAGGATCTGTAAGACTCGATAACGTATCATCGTTGTTCTTATTGTTGAACAACAAGTGATGAAATGTCAAGTGTACCTAAGAGATCTTTTGATGAATCTCGTGGCTCTAGACTTAATAGTGCACTTTGGTTTTCGAGCGGAGACTAGGGAGAGGGTCTCCTTCTTCAATACCAAAGAATCCCAAAGAGAAAGCCGATAGTTTACGTAGGGTTCCTGTGAGAATGAAACAAGCTTCATTGGGAGAAACTTGAGTGGCTAAGAAGGTTTAGTGCATGCGCCATCGGGTCCATGACGACTTTTAATCTTCAATACCGGTGTCACTAAGTGACAACCAAGAGTATATGAATTGAACCCGTGTCCGCCCTAAGTTGAATAACTGGAGGGCTATTTCTTTTCACCCTTTTCTTTGTATTTCTTTTAATTCTTCAACTCCTTCTTTCTCCGATTCTCATTTTCTCCTTTTATAATCATACCTAAGGACTTCTAAGTACTAACTATTTGTGATGTCCTTGGGTAGATCCCTCCGGCTCTGGCGGATCATAGGACGGTTATTCCTAACCTTAGTCACCTTATAACTCCTATGTTGCCATAAAACCATTTTCTTGAAAATCTCTCAAAGTGGTTATGATTGAAAACATTTTGTACCACTTTAAGAGTTTGATCATTTGCGTAAATACTCCCTCCACACGTGCTTAAGTGTTTTGACGTAAATCTGCACGGTGAGAGAAGAGCGCACTTTTGAATTGATCGACGATTACGATTACGCTTATAGTTAAAGAGATACATTGTCAACTTTTAGGTGACAACTAGCTCTAATAACTACCTTGAAGATGTGGACAAACCCGAAAGGTTGTCAAACCCACAAAGTTCATGTCTATCAAGAGTTTCTAATAGGTACAATTTACTTGGATAAGTCTTGAAGACAAATCTTTTCAATGTATGATTGTTCGATCCCGTCAATTCATGGGTTAAGTCTTTTCACACGAGGATTCAATAGCAAATCAACATATTTCTTATCACAATAATTTTCTCCCCTCAAAATGGCATATAAATGTTATTTTTGATAAATGTTGAGAATAAATATGACCATTTTGAGTTTTGTGGGAAGATTATCACAAAGAACAATTTTGTGAACAAATTTTTTAGTCAAATACTCCCCTCAACAAGTAATACTAACTTTTGAGGTTTTGAAAACATAAGGGAAGTACTTGTTCTTTTGAGCAAAACCTTGAAAAGTGAAAGGTTTGATAGGTTTTACTCAAAAGTAAGAAGCTTTCGCTCCTTTTATAGGATTGTGGCAATCAAGCGTACCACGTGGTCCTTTCATTACAAGAACGGGTTGTACATCGTTATGTGTGCACAAGCCATAATCGATAATCAAACAAACAAAATCACAATCAAGAGAGTACCCAATGATTACAGACGATCGCCTACTTTCTCGAGGACGTTGGAAAGTCGAATCGGAAAGTTTGGTCATCCTCCCACATAGCTCTCCAACCGCAGATCCGATCCCGATGAATCAAACATTCATCAATCCTAGTGATAAATCAACGAACATCCTTGCGATCCTTTGAATTCCATCTCTTCGTCTGAATTATACCCAACTCAATGTCCTTCAATCGATATGTCAATCCATCTCGAACCATCTCCAGGGTGGCGTCATAGAACTTAGTGAATTTCATCGAAAGCCATGAAGCAAGTATGATGATTTTCACTTTGGTAGACAAACCCAAACTTTTGTTTATGAACGATTTTGTACTGAGGTTCTTGATTGATTCCGATGAAGTGTAGAATTTAGGTAAGATTCGACCCCGAGGTGGAGAACTTCAACACGCTCTTTGATTTGAAGCGTATGAAAACAAGGAGTGCAATAATGTACTTGATCTAAATTTCGGTTGAGGTTCGTTGGGGCTCGTGTATGTCGTGATCCTCACCACCGGTGTATGTAAAGTGATCAACGGTTTTCTCCATTGGTGGTGTGGTTTTGAATCCTTGGTTGATCGGATGGTGGTGGTGTGTAGCTTGTTGTGTAGTGGTGATAACCGCTTAACCATTTGTCGAATCATTGGATGGAGTTGCCTTCTTAATGATTTTGTTGTTGACATAGGTGTTTTTATGTTGATGGAGGTGATGATTGAGATGATGATTTGGGTTTGGTGGAAGTGTCAAGAGGTGTTTCGTAAGATCGTTGAGGTTTGTGTATTGGATTGTCAACTATGTAGTTGTCTCGATTCCTTCTTAAACTTTTCCTCTCACTCTAGCAACTTCTTTTGCCTCTTTTGCATCATTTCCTCTTCACCGCCAAATTATCATCATCGTGACTCTTTCATCCTTATCATGATCGTAATCTCCTTCGTCATATATTTCCACATCTTCACCATGCTTTTCTTCTTGCGGTTGTTTAAGTTGTTGTTGTGGTTGCTTCATTTCAACATTAGTAGTGACAAGTGACACCGATCCTTACCGGGTTGATTAACCGGATCGGATGGGGTAAGAGATGTTTGCAATGGATCTTCCATAAGTGGAGGACTACTACTTGACCTCCCGCCCCACCGGGTTGATTAACCGGAAAGGTTGAAGCATGGTATTCCATCCTTTTCGCTTTAATGTCTTATGAAATTTTATTTCTTCTTCCATTGAATCATACTCATCATCGGATGACTTTGTGAGCATGAATTTGAATGGATGTTGCGAAGGATGTCCACAACAATTTCGCAAGATGATTATGAGCATATGAAGTTGTTGAAGATGACATGGAGATTGTTCTTGCCAATTGTTTTGTCGTATCCGGTGGGAATGTGTTTGCCATCAAGAGCTCATTGGGCATTGATGATTGCTTGATTTGCACCATTTTGTGATCTCGAAATACATTAGACAAAAAGATGACATATGGAAACACAATGTGTTTGTTTTAGTCTCGATTTATTATCTAATTCCTTGTTTGATGGTAACATGTTTATGTTAGTTACAAGTCCTAAGTCACATTATTCCAATTGATTGAAGTTGATGTGATAAGTTACGTGAACATGTTAATTTTGAAATTTCAAAGTCCAATTTTTCACTTAACACACAACATATTAACTTTTGTAAGCTTATACGAAACATCAGGTATTTGTGACTTATGCGTAACATTTAACAAGTAACATATGCGTAATAGGCCAAAATGTAGTGAACAGTGGGTTATGAGTAACAAGGATCCTTATGCGTAAGAAAGGAGCTTATGCGTAGGAGTAAGCTAAAGCGTAAGACCAAGCTTATGCGTAAGAGTTTCTTACGCGTAAGACAAGTTCAAAGGCTTTAAGCTTACGCGTAGGGATAAGCTAGATGTTACGCGTACAGTTTACTCGTAAGAGTAAAGCTTATGCGTAACAAGCCTTGTTTACGAATATCTTTCCAAGATACACTTAATCCATCTGAGACCCCTTATGCGTAAGAGCTACGCGTAAGATTTCTCTTAGGCGTAACCTTTACGCATAAAGTATTCCTTAAGCTTAAGGGTTTGAACACCTAAAGATTCTCGACATTACGAATAATTAACCCGTTAAATATAAACATGAAAACTTGATTGCGTTAACTCCAAACATCTTTTAGATCACAAAACAAGCACAAGAACATATCGATACACACGTAAAGACTTAGGCGTAAAATTACTTAAACCCTAAACCCTTAATCTACGTGTAAGAGATATAGCCACACAAATCAAACAAGAATGTTTCGAGTGTCCTAGATGTCATATGAGTGCAATGGAACAAGATTTAACACATTTCTACCACGTAATCGAGAAGATTCATGGAGATGAACCCTAAAACCTAAAACTTAAATTCTTACAGTTTAGATGTTTCTGGGCTAATTTAAAGGTTCAAAACATGCATATAAACTTATTCTAACACTTTCTTGACCACCTAATAACATATCACATAATAGAAAAACCCTAGATGAGCGCAAGAACCCTAGAATTCAAATTAATGAAATTTAAGATTCTTGATGGTTTTGGACGATTGAAACAAGTTTAATAGACACTAAGAAAGGTTTTAACATAACTCATTTCAATCCAAACACTTTTATGCATAAACACCCAATTGCTCGAGTGAACAATTTTCCAAAATCGCTTTAAAGAGTTTTAACCGTTGGATTTGAAAGAATTTTAGAAACCCTTGTTTATCATCTTGATCAAAACAGTTTAGAACTTATAGATTATGAACAGCTTGAACGGATTTAGAAGATTTGATTTGGGCCGTTTGATCTTGGTTGTTTAGGAGTAAATGATTTTGTTAAAATTAATTTGCCAAGTTGACACATTCTGTCCCTCAACCTTAAAGAAGTTCCAACCAAGATCCTTTAACTTCCGCTTAGGTTAGACAAAACACATGTAAGGCAAGAAACTTAACGATACTCCCCCGACTTTTGAAATAATGAATTTTGAAGACATTTGAGTCCGAGGAGAGTATTTGACAAGAAACGTATCCACCATTTTGGAAGAAACAACATATTTTTGAAAACATGGAAGTACAAGGTTTTATGAAACCGAAAATATTTATTTTCTCCCTCAACACTTGTTCGGGAAAAATAGTGAAAGATTTGATAGAACAAAGTGTTGATCAAGATTTGTACT
Organism: Chrysanthemum lavandulifolium; assembly: GCA_022545495.1. Classification (NCBI taxonomy): domain Eukaryota; kingdom Viridiplantae; phylum Streptophyta; class Magnoliopsida; order Asterales; family Asteraceae; genus Chrysanthemum; species Chrysanthemum lavandulifolium. The sequence goes on from CM040238.1 coordinate 143,256,706, forward strand.
TGCGATGTTTGAAAGAATTTAGATAGAAGAATATTTTGAGATTTTTCGATTTTATATTTTTGTATTTTGTTTTGAAAAATATTTACAAAAGAGGTTTTGGTGTTTGATTGGTTTTAAGAATGTTTTAAGAGTTCATCCAGCCTCTTGAGTCAAACACCGCATACCAACCGGTGGACCAACTCATTAAACCTAGCAGGAGCTAAGGCTTTGGTGAGGAGATCCGCCAATTGGTATTCGTACCACAAAGTATAATTCAACTGCACTGCTCCACGTGGTCCTTGATGAAATGATATCAAGATCGATGTGCTTTGATTTGAATGTTGAACCGAGTTGCACGAGATCGCAATAGCACCGATTGTCGCAAAGACATCGGGATTTTGTCAAACACGTAACCATAGTCTTTGAGTTGTGTTCTCATCCAAATGACTTGAGCACAACACGCCGACATGGCTACATATTTCGCTTCTATTGAGGAGAGCGATGTACAATCCTCGCTTCTTCGATTGCCATGACACCAATTTATCACCAAGAAATTGTAATGCTCTCAAGTACTTTTCCGTGAATCTAAGCATCCTGCGTGATCGATCTCGAAAAAGCTATTAGTTCAAAACCGAATCCTTCGGATACCGGATCCCCAAGTTAATGGTTCCCTTGATGTATCGGAGGATTCTTTTAGCCTCGAGAGGTGGGTTTCATTGGTCTCGATCGATAACGGAGCAAAGATATACAACAAAAACAATATCGTGCCCGCTAGTTGTTAGATACATGAGAGACCCAATAATACTACGGTATTTGGTAGGGTCCACCAATTTCCCATGTAAATCGATCTAGCTTCTTGGTATGAGCCATTGGTGTGGCATAGGTGTCACAGCTTTGCATTCCAAATTTGTTTAACAATTCAAGGGCATATTTGGACCGACTCAAGAAAATACCACGGGTGATTGATGAACTTGCATTCCTAGAAAGAATGTGAGTTCACCCATCATTGACATTTCAAAATGTTTTGTCATTAATTTTGCAAAAGCATTTGAGTATTTTAAATGTGTTGACCCAAAAATGATGTCATCCACATAGATTTGAACGATTAAGATGTGAGCCCCGTGATATTGTATGAAAAGTGTAGGATCGACCGAACCTTTGGTGAATTTATTGGCAATGAGGAAGGATGATAACTTATCGTACCACGCCCGAGGAGCTTGTTTGAGACCATATAGAGCTTTGTTCAGTTTGTAGACATGGTTCGGGAACTCGGGATCAACGAATCCTTCCGTTGGTCGACATAAACCGCTTTTTAAGTTGCCCATTCGTAAAAGCGCTTTGACGTCCATCCGAAAGACCGTTATATTCATATGAGCCGCGAACGCGAGAAAGATCCGAACGACCTCAAGACGAGCAACCGAGCAAATGATTCTTCAAAGTCAATACCTCTTCCTGTTTATAACCCTTAGCCACCTAGACGTGACTTGTTTTCGACACGTTCCTTCAAGATCCAATTTGTTCTTCCAATCCATTTGAGACCAATGACGAGACCCATGTTGGTCTTTCAACCGTTCCCATACTTCAAGACGTTTGAATTGGTTGAGTTCTTCTTGCATGGATTCAATCCGGTTGTCTTTTGTCATTGCGTCTTTAATGTTTTTAGGCTCGATTGGAAGACGGTGAGTGCATAAATGCAATGTTCACCATCCGTGTGAAGACGTTGTCTTGTAACGACCGGTTGATTCGGGTTGCCAATAATGTTCTCAAGAGGATGGTCTTTTGTCCAACGATGTGTAGAGGTTGATGTTGGTATACATTGTGCGATTTTGAGGATTCAAATGGTTTGTTGATGATTCCGCGACATCAAAAGCAGCTTCATTGGCAAACGGGTTAAAGAACGATTTGGATCAAAATCGCAGTGGGGGTACTTCATTAAGAACATCGCAGATGGTTCGGCGTCGTTGGAAGCGCTTTGTTCAACTGTTGTTGTAGAGTCAATCGGTGGTGCTTCTTCAACAAAGAGTTGTTGTAGCAGTGTATCGTATAAGAGTATGATCGGGTTGAGCAATGAAACAACGGATACACCGAGCACGTTCATCAATGTCATCACTAAACAACGGAGCAAATAGCATTTCCATTTGTTGACGAGTAAGTCGGGGCTTAGTTCACCGATGATGGGGTTTGAGGAAGTTTAAACGGTTGTGACCGGGTTCCAAGTCGTTATGCTCGAAGCCATTGTGAAGAAGTTTCGAATCGCCTTCCCCAAACCGACAATCGCCTTTAGCGATTTGAAACTTTGATGAAGTCTACATTTCCTCTAACTTTTGAAGGTTTCAGATGCGTGGAATTTGTAGATGAGCAAGAAACCACACAAAGAAAATCGACTAATTGCGGAAGATCCGCTCGAGGGTAACATGCCGTAAATCAACAAGATCTTCTCACGTATGTAGACGCATCACACCAAACAAACCACGAAATACGAAATGAAACGACTTTCCCCTAAATGTTGTGGTCTTTCGGAATACTAATCACCTGTGAATATGCAATAACTCGAAACCAAGACCGTGTGTGAGGCATCATAACATCATATTTGGGTAACTTCACGCACGATCACCCGTGAAATTGAGACGATAACACCAAAGTGAGACGTTTGAGCCACAGATCATCTTATTTCTTTCCCTTAATTGAAGAAATTCAAGAAGGCATTGGGTTTTCAAAGAAGCATGTGGAAGAACAAGGAAGCAATGACCACCTACACACTCTCTCCCCTCGATGTTTTCAATGATTCGTAATCATACACCACGTATGTTGATGATGAATTGAAGACAATGAAACCATGTATAAGGAGACAATAAACCATGTATGTTCAATTAATCGAACAAGTGTGAAGTACCATAAATATCTCGTGAGAATCAATCACGATAAACCGCTTTGTTTAATCATTATGTTGATCATCACCGTGTCATTGTTGTTGGAAACAGTTTGATCTTCGTTATCGAAGATTCGATTGAGGTGCAATTACAAAGAATGGTTGTTGTTGTAGATTCTGTGTATATCGAAATTAGAGTATTATCGTGTTGTGCAATGAAACATTCGATACATCCAAGCACGACTTTTGACGTAATCTTTAACCGGAGGAGCAAGCAATGTTCCCAATTTTGACGATTAAGTATAATGATGGTGCAATTGATGGATCATTAAGATTTAGACGGTGAGAAACGGGTCCCACTGTTGTATTGCAAGAGAAGCCATTGTTGTTGTACTGTGATAGAAAATAGGAGGGGCAAGATAGAAAGAAACATGGATCCCCAAGTGTAACCGGGTTCCGATGTTAGAGGCATAAAGATGTAGTGTCAATTATCTTCTTGACACCTGAACATGCTATTTTGATGATTTCCTTTCCTACCTCAGGGATGGATGTTGTGGGTTTCACACCTATTTTGATGCAACTACTTAGTATCTTGCCTGTAGGAATCCACCTAAGACCAATAGTTTTGAAAACTCTACCCGTTGGTATCCATCTAAGGTTAGATCTAGGGGATGTTGAAACTTCTTTAGGGAAGAGTCTGCGTCCTATATTGATCCACCTATTAGGTTTCTGAAATGTTACGTTTAGATCGACGGGTTTATTTCTAACTGTTTGTTGATTAAACTTAGGATTTGGTTTGCTACTACAAGCAGTGTTCAGTAGTACACGAGAAGGTGATACACTAGGTCGTGAACCTAAGATTCCATCCTTTTGGAGTAGTGCCCTTTTCCTAGCCTTTTCTAGATCACAGTTCTTGTACGTGTCATGTGAATCATATGAATTTTTAGTTTTAATGCTCGGTTTAGACACAGTGTTCGAACTAATCCTAGACGGGCCATGTGCAACTACTTGTTGAGGTTTAATGTAAAATGTATAACAAAAACAGTTTAACGTAAACATGTTTAATGTAAATGAAGCATTATTCTTTGGCCCGAAATGTGGAGTGACCGGTTTTGACAAATGATTATTCTCAACAACTTGGGAGGCAAACCGTGGTTTTGAAGATTTTGAACGTTCGATTTAAAAGCGTTGGTTGTTTAACTACCGATTGGTTTCGATTGGTTTTAGAGACGATTTCCCAAGATTGTTGGTTTTGCAAAATTAGTATCCACACTTTGGTCGATTAATCTTCTCGTTTGTTTTGTAAAGCAACATGTGCAAGCCCATTTGCTTGAAGTTGAGCCTTTAAATGCTCATTTTCTTTTACTAATGTATCCACATGATTACTTTGTTCATTCAAAGATTTACCATTTTGCTCGAGTTTAAAATTTTGTTTTGCATTTTAAGTTCAGAGAGATGCAATGAGCCTCAAGTTTTGAAAAATCTTTTGAAACCGAGCAATGGTCTTTTGAGAAGAGTGTTTTTGATTCAAGAGTTTGATTTGACGTTTCAGTTGAATTGTTAACAAGTAAGGGCTCGGACATGAGATAGTTGTTCGACATTGTGCAACACATCGTCAACCTCTCCTTCATTACTAAATTCGGGTTGCTCAAGATGTTGTGTCGCATTTGCAATGTAATATGATCAATAGTAGATTGTACCTCGACCATTTGTTCTTTGTCGTCGTCGATGTCATAGGTGGGTAAGATATCTTCCTCAACCATTTGTTCTTCGTCAAAGTTGGGCTCGGTGTCATAGTTAAGTATGATATCTTCTCCAGATCTTGTTTGTCATCCCGCTTCCAATGCTACAACCTCATTGTCCGCACACGACGATGCGAGAATCACAACATTCTCAACATCCATTTGAGCATTCCTTCCATGTACATCAACTCTTTCACCTTGCACGATCTTTGGATTTCGGGATGAAGTCTCCTCTTGAAATTGATAAATTCTGAGTATTTTTCAGACAGAACCATCCATCCTTCGATCAATTCCTCAAAAGCTTTTGCATCTTCATAATCATCAGTAGAAAGGTTTGATGATGAAGGTTTGATGGAAGGTGAGGAGATTTGTGAAGTCAGCATACTTGAAAGGGCGATATAGTGATTTTCAAAATTTCCCTCCAAAAAATAATTTTGAAAAATTTTGACTCTTAAAATTTGAAATTCACTATAAAATTCAATTCTAAGGTTGTGAGAAAAATTTGAGTTATGACAATTTTGACGCTAAATTTGACCCGAAAAAATCGAATTTGGGCCCAAAAATTTGAATTTTGACCAAAATTTTCACGATTAAACCAAAATTTGAATCTCGTAAAAATTGAACGTTTAGTCTCCCTAAAAATTGATTTTTTTACTATAACTTGTGTTGATGGATCTTTGTAGTCGAATGAAACTTGTTTGTTGAAGGAGTCTTTGTAGTCGAAAAACTTGTTATTTGTTGAAGAACCTTAGGCGAGAAAACCGACTTATGCGAGAGCTGCGAGAGAAAACCTTACGCCAGAAAAAAGCTTACGCGAAAACACCAAACTTACGCGTAAGAGTAATATTTACGCGTAGGATTAGCTTACGCGTAAGAATTGAGAAACACTAAGATTAGGCGTAAACCGAAAGTTAGACGAGAAAACTTATGCGTAAGATTAGCTTATGCGTAAGACAAGGCTTAGGCGTAAGAAAAAGCTTAGGCGTAAAGAGTTCTACGCGTAAGTTTAAGCTTATGCGTAAAATTAGGGTTTTGCCCAAAAATCCTTTACACTATCACAGTGTAAAAGATATCCAAAGTCGAAGTGTTTTCAGGCTTATCCAAGCAAGAAAACACTGAGTAAACCAAGAACACTGAAGATCAAACCTTGAAAAAACTTATGCGTAAGTTTAGGGTTTCCTTACGAGTAGAAAGTACCAAGAAACCGATTTTATGCCCAAAAGTGTTTAGAAACTTGATTTTTATGATGAAATAGCTTCAATATCACCAAAATAACAAGAAAGTTTAAAACTTGATGATCCAAAACTCTTTTTCACCTTACGAGTAGAAAGAGGTACACGAATGAAATCAAGCTCAAAAACACTTCTACACACGAAAAGTTTCAAACTTTTTGCCAAAAACTTAAACTTTAACACCAAATAACCTTTAAAGTACAAGAATCTTGAATTTTAAAGTGTAAAAATGAAAGCTTTTTGCGTGAGAAAGGTAGAAAACGTGAAACCTTACGCGTATGAAAACAACCTTCAAAACAAAATCGTTTCACCCAACTATTTGGCGAATGATACCACTGTTAGGTCACCATATTAGTAACACAAGCATCAAGAGAAGAGATAGAGAAGAGATCGGATGAACAAACCACACAACACACACACGATATGACTATAAGAAATGTTATGCGTAAGGTGAGTGAATGAATTGAACAACCAACCCTCAAGTGAGGGTATTACAAAAGTATTTATAGGAGAGGAGCTAGGGCAACACCCTAGTCCCTTCCTTTCCTTATTGGACTTGGCCAAGGCTTAGGCTTATGGGCCTTCTACATAAGCCTTAGCTTAATAACAAATTCTAGTTTAGGAGTGATAAAGGTCGGGGACTTAATTAAGCTAACTATTACATATGATCAATCACTAACACTTGAATTATAGTTTAGGAGTGATTCCAACAAATTCGGACGAAGAGGATTGGATGGATGTGTTTGAGGTTGGAAGAGATGAATTAGGAAACCCAAAATATGGACCGTTAGTACCACCATACTTTGATATTGAGGATGACATGGAAAAAGCTCTTTCTACAGAAGCTTTTTATAACCCTTTCAATGACGTTATTGTTTTCTAGGTTCGCTTCAGGTGCAATTAATGAATCACGAATGGGTCTCGAAAGGAACTAGCACTTATACAAGGATGGAGAGCGATGACGAGTGGCATGTTAAGGTGGAAGTGACGAGTCCAAGCGGAAAAAGGTTTAGTCGTGGTTTCAAGACCAAAGCAACAACGAGGAAGCAGGGAAGTTCACCTCCGATGACATACTTCGTTTTGACAACTTCTTTGATTGAGAAGTCATGACCAACAAATAAAAGCATTTGGCTAAATGATCACTTATCGTTTGCTTATCTTTTATTGCTTATGTTTAAGTCTATTTATCATTTGGCGCTCTGTTGTAAAAATCGGCCCAGGCGGCCGATTAATCCCCGCATAATCGTTGATCGCTCACTAAGCGTCTTGATTTATCATAATCGGCCTATTTAATCGGTTTGGTCAAATATCGCTTAAAAATCGGTCAACAAACCGATTAATCGGACAAAATTGAACAAAATCGGTCTAATAGGATTAGTCGAACAAAATCGCTTAAAAACCGGTCAACAAAATTGCTTAAAATCAGATAAAATTACTTAAAAACCAGTCAACAAACCGATTAATCGGTCAAAGACCGCTTAAAAATGGTCAACAAACCGACTAATATCTATGTTTGACTTTGAACTTTGAAGAATTATGTATTATGTATATATTTGAACACATGAAATATTTGAACTTTGATCGACTACGCTTATCTCATACATATAATATAGTATAATATCTAAAATTATAATTTTGTGCATAAAATTCAATCCGATTAATCCCCCCTAACCGATTAATCATTAGCCTCTACCCGACCGCCACTAACGCCAGGATTTTTATAACCTTGATTTAGGCGTGGTTTGTTTGCATTTCATGTTTATCTTTTATAAATTTGAATAAAGGAAGTGGGTTTTTGCACCGTTTTTTGAGTGAATTTATTATGTTCATACTTGTTTTTTTGAAAAATGCATAATGATTTGGGACTGTTAAAACACCCTTATTTCGCACCCAAAACTAATCCAACTCCACGCACAAGCATAACGTACGTCGCATAAGTTTAAAATTGAAGTTTTGGCGCAAAAGTACCAAATCCTGCGTATTTGGTGGGTTAACACTTTTAAAAAAAATTCAAATTTTTCAAAAAACACACATACCTCAAGCTCTCTCAAATCCGGCGGTTTTGATCAATTTCTCACTTCCAACTTTCCTCCATGATTTAAATGGCACCTAAACAAGTAAGAATCAACACTCATTTTTAATTGATTCTAGGTTTCAACTCTTGATGTCATGTTTGCTGGTGATATATGTTTAGTTTGTAGAGTGTATGTTTTATGATTGAATGCATGGATCACTTCTTGCTAATTCATTAAGTTTTGGTCATTAGAATGCTTAAAAAATCTTAGTTTTGGTTAAGTTTAAAGTTGTAAAAGTGGTTTGAAATATAGTATAAGGGAGGTGATTTCAGACACACTTTAATTGACGCAAGACACACTAAATTAAAGCGTCTTGACATTTATACCCTTACAGGGTGAAAATGTGTAAAAGTAATGTGAAGGTATAAATGTCAAGACACTATAATTTAGAGTGTGTCACTCAATTTAGAGAGTGCAAATTACCTCCTATAGTCTAATGGCTGGAAAAAAATGTAGAAACAAGATTTGGACAGTTCAAAGATTCAAGAAATTTTTTTGTACCAACGTATCAAAGCCGCCGGACACAAAGAAATCCGGCAGATTTGGAAAACAAATCCAGCAGATAAGAGAAAATCCAACAGAAATTACTAATGCTGATACAAATAATTCATATTTCACCCACTAGTAAAAATTTATAATAGGTACTGTCATGAGCAGCTTCTAATTTTTTTTTTTTTTTTTTTCAAACAGACTTGAAAGACAAACAAACTACCCACAATCTTATAATTTGAAGATAACAAAATCAACTTTGTAGGTTCAAACAAGAATGTAGATCAGAAACAATAGAGTTTAGACAGACACACGGTACCCAGCAATATTTAGGGTCCTTCAACCAATTCTGACAATAATCAAAACTTATTAGTCCTGACTTTGGTACTTTTACATTTCAGCAAATAGAATCTGAGACTTTTCAAACACCAAACCCAAAAACTGCCCTTATCTTGTGAAAGATTAGATCCCGCCATCCTCTCTCTGTGTTCTCCACCACAGTTGAGTTCCCATACCTACATTACACAGATGTTAGATTAAACAATGCAAAGATGAATGTTTTTAATCCATTTGCTCTAGAATACGTTTATATGGGTTGTGTCTTATCTCAGACTGATTGAATAGAAAAATAGCAAACAGTGAAATGGGTCAAACCTGTTGAAAGTCGCTCAGATTCTATATTTTTATTTATTCATATTGTTTCCTAGTAAAATATATTGTAACAAACCTATTTCCTAACCAAGTAACCATAAATAATGGTTTTAATTAATTTTGAATTTCTTTTTAGTATGAATAAAAAAGTATTTGTGGGTCAACCCAGCCCATTTCGACACATAGCAAACGTGATCTGTTTCAACCCATGCTCATGTTGACTTGTCACCCATTCATCCAACCCGCTTACTGTGCCACCTTAGACCCAAAGAAGCAAAGATAAGTCGGAATAAACAAACTTTAAGAAAATTGAAAACGAACCTGTCTTCCTCTGGAACATCTGTCTGCGTCAAATTCACAACTGTGACTCCAGGTTCAGGCTCCTCTAAAACCAACCTCACCTGAACAGTAACTCAGGTTAGTTAATAATGATAACCATAAAACAAGAAAATATGACAGGTCAAACCATATTAACGATGGAACATTGGTAAAAAGGATGGAGTTGGTTTAATCAAGCAATAAGATGTTCAAAAATAGAACACCACCTTCTCTTTAAAGAAAAATGCAGGGCTAACTGATCTCTAAAAAATACCATCTTATGATGCATGTATAGCAACACAAGCCTGTACACAAAAATATATGCGAGCAGAAGTCAACGGTAAGTTTATCTTTTCCTAGTTTTTAGGGTTCACCATTAGTGTGTGCAAGACTTGTTGACTGTCATTTAACTTAGAGAGACAGCGAACAAGATAACCATACCATCACCTTCCATGATGACGGCATAACTCATGAGATAAAATAGACAGAATGCATGTCATAGTAAACAACAATAAGGACGAGAAATATTTTACTGGAAAATAAAAATAGCTTTTCACTTATAAACTAAATCCATTCAGCCTTTCTACTAGATTCCAAATTCGGGAAGATGCCACTACTTTCCTGGTATTAGTGATATAATGGATTTGCCAGATAAAAACATCAGCTATACTCACAAACATCTCTATGAAGATATACCTTCAACAAACATCGTTTTTACTTATACTTAACCAAAACATCAATCGTAATTTCAGCTCTCAGTTCTGCAATGTATGACTAATATGCATGAAACTTATGGACCACTCCAGTTCAGGCTAAAAAAATCTTACAGTAATAAATAAACATCACTTCAATTCACACACGTAAACCCAATCCAGCAAGTATGTATTCACATGTATGTGTTATATCGTCTGGGCTGAAAACAAATCTGAGACTATCATGTTACGAAAATCAATCCCTTACACGGTGCTGGAGTCATTTGCAGCAGGGCATCTTTTCATCCCATAGTCCTTGACCATTACATTAAGTTTAGAAAGGCATTAAAGTATTTTTGTGAGTTTTACAATGGTCAATCATCCACGATTGAGGGTGCTTGGATGAGAAGAAAATTAGACATAAAGGGAAGGGACTAGAAAAGAGTCATGTTCAAGGGGAAAATGGAGGGAAGACTCCATGGGTTGTCCTTCAGGTTCCTGTTTTTTGAGAGATAGACAATAAGAAGTTAAAAACTCTTCCAGGGACAAAGAGCTGCTTAATTTTCCTACAGCTAGAGAATTTCTTTCACTCTTTATCACTTTTCTACAAACAGAAAAGAATGGTGTAAACATAATTAAAAGTTTCTGAGCGTTACCTTTTCTACTTGAAGCATAAATAAGGGTTGATTGTCAGGTCTGTATGCCTTGAAGCAAGATAACCAACTATTGACAAAAGTATAGAATTCCTTAACGAAAGGTAACTTTAAGCTGCTTATGATTCTTCCAAACTTCCTCTTTCCAGATTTATAGTAGCGAAAAAGTAATAGGTTCTAAATGCCTAGGCGTTACAAAACTATGTTTTTTCTCATATGGTCTAAAGACTGCAAAATACTTTGTCATGTGAACAAGCGTACAAATCACACCCTAAATCTATTTATACACACACCTACACAAGTATATACACTTAAAAGAGCATAACAAAGATGAACTTGCGAAGGGAACACGAAAGAGTACAAGGAGGAAATATATCATGGGCTTCCCTTACATTTTTTTTAATAGATTGGCAGTGTATAAGTTGAAAACTTCTCTAGTGATAAAGATCTGCCTAAATATTAATCCCTTACTTTCCAACTCGAGAATTTCGTTCATTCCTTATCACTTTTCCTCTCTTCAAACAGATTAGCACACCGTAAATCTGACCATTAGTTTTCAGGTGTTTAAATACCCGACTTTTTATGCCTAGGGTGATGATAACTCCCAATTGGCTTGAATCTATTTCTTTCAGATTAACCTACTATCAGCTTTACAGTCCATATACCTTGAAGTAAAACAGTAATTATTGACATAGATTTAGAATTTCATTACCAAGTCTAAACCTAACTTTAATCTGCTTGTGGGCTTCCAAATGTCGATAATGACTTTTAAAACTCACATAGAAAAACATTCCAGAATCTTCTGAACACAATTACATATTTGACTACCCTAATATTTAGGGTAAGCAATTCCCACAGCACCTGTTGGATTGAATTCCCTCTTTTTCTTAATGGTACATAAAAGTCGGTTTTTAATGCCTAAGCGCATGTTCCCTACTTATGTCTAAAGACACCTGCAAACTACTTAGTCACATTAACAAGTGTAGAATCAATCCCTAAAATCTGCTGTATACATATAACTATAACTATATTAGCATATATACTTACATTAACAATATCAATCGCAATTGAAACCAGCATGTATATAAAACAAAAACAAAAACAAAAACAAAAGCATGGCAACATACCTTAGAATACAAACCATCCGGCCAGTTCCCAAACCTCCACTTCTGCACGATCAACTTCCCTTCTTGCAACTCCAAATTCGTCCCCGTAACTGACCCATCAAAAATACTAATCTCACCACCAACTTCCTTACTTATCTTAGCGTTACTCTGCGTAAACCCCTTCCATCTATTCTCATCCATCAATATTTCATACATATTACTCGCCCTACAACTAAACTTCTCACTCATCTTAATACTCTTAAACCCTTCCTTCCTCTTCTCCTTCTTCGCCTCCACCTTCTTAACCGGGACAGCTGTTGCCTCAACCGCTTTTGTCCCAGTCCCCGTCCCCGCCCCAGCCGCAGCTTTAGCACTCACTTTCTTCACCTCTAGCTCGTCCTTCGCAGGGCCGCCTTTCGCCATAGCATCAACATAGACCCTAATCTTCTCCAACACGAACGCCTTACCTTTCGCCAAAAACGCCTCCTTAAACCTCTTCCCAAACTCCCCTTCATCTTTTACGACAACTCGTAAATCAGGATCCTCATCAGCATTCTCGTCACTAATGTATGGAACCTCCACAACTCCAGTGACGTCAGCAAGCTTGTCACCACTTTCACCCTTGGCTTCACCTGTCCAGTTAATTACTAAACTTAACTCATACCCTGGGATTATTTTTCCTTTGCGGACATTAACGTAAGCTTCGCCTTCGATTTTTTCGATGTTTTGGGTTTTTATAAATAAGCCGCCTTCACCGTTGAGGATTGTGTGGTTGGTGAGGAGATTTGACAATAGGGTTTTGGACCATTCGAAACAGTCGGTTTCGGACCAGTGCCAGTTGTGGACGTTGGCTCCGTCTGGTCTGTCTTCCACGATCCATCGTTTGTCTCCTTCGCCGTATTTAGCCATATTTATTATTAATGTGTTTTTGAGAGTGGGTTTAGGGGGGCGAGTGGTGGTTTGGTGGAGGGGATATAAGGGGAGGAAAAGTGTGTGTGTGGAAGGTTCCAGAGAGTGGAAGTGTGAAACCCTAATCAAGTAGATCTGTTTTTTATTTTTATAAAGAAAGAGGATATGTGAAGCTGGTGGATACGGAGTAGCTAACAATAGAAAAGAACAATCTAGAAGAGTGGTTGTGGCCTGTGGGTTGTTTACAGCGCTAGGTAGCACTTAGCAGGTTAGCAAAAAAGCCCGCTCCAACACATTATTAAAATTACTTAAAAAAGCCCGCTCCAACCCAATCTTGTTGCGATCTATGGCATCCCTGTGCCTCCTAGACCAGTTCTGGATGCAGTTGATGGTGCCGTTGTTTTATCGGATGGCACTGTTGATGTGTTGGGACAGGGTCGACCCTTTGGTACCCTCACATGCTGTGGTGTCTGATTGTTTTGACATCAACCTCTTTGGTCGGGTTTTTTTGGCAAAGTTGCGTACAGTTAAATGTATTCCCCCTAGGCTACGTCTCGGGTTTGCTAAGATTTTCCGTAATGCACTAGACAAGGTCCTTGCGTGCCCGGGAGACTTATCGGTGTGGGTGCAACTTCTTATTCTGTCATGTTGTGTTTTGACTACCTTTGTGCCAACTAATAGAGCTCAACGGTGTTTTGGAGAGCGAGAAAGGTGTCAGTATGAATGTATCTCTCGGGCTATCCTCCGTTGGAGGGAGCCTGCAGACAGGATTGGGTTGGTGATAGAACGTTTAGCTGGAGTCACTCCATCCCTCCCTCGGTGGGGCGAAGAAACCCAAAGATCATGATGTAGCTAACCCGGTTCAATGCAAATGTAAACTAGGGGACGGGCACTTTACCGCTGCTATTAAGGTGCTTACATCCTCTGGTGTCGCACCATTTACACCTGACGCCCTGTTGGAGCTAGAAGGCCAAACACCCTTATGCCCCACCTCCAATGTTGTCATCTTCTCCTTTTGGGGAAGATGCTCTTATTGTGCATAAGGACTTGGTGCTGAATTGGATCCGCAGTTTTTCAAAAGGGACATCATGTGGTCGGGATAGGCTTAGAGCACAACATTTCATGGATATTTGGGGAGGGTTGCATCTGCCATTACTAATGATCTGCTAGGTTCTATCACCGGTGTTGTCAACTTGTTCCTTAGTGGAAAGTGCCCTGCTTCATTAGGGGAGTATATTGCTAGTGCCCCTCTGACTCCGTTGGTCAAGCCAGGTAGAGGCATACGCCCTATTTTTGTTGGCACGGTGTGGTGCAGGCTTGTTTCTAAGATCGTTTCTTCTTCAATTGGCAATTCAATGAATACTTATTTACAGGATTTTCAATTTGGTGTTGGCGTTCCTGGTGGTTGTGAGGTTGTTCTCCATTTTATGAATAGGCTTATTGAGTCTAAGGGTCATGAGGTTGGGTTGTCTATGTTGTTGGTGGATTTCAAGAATGCTTTCAATATTGTCGATAGGAGCGTCTTACTTCAGGAGACTAGGATGCGATGTCCTTCTATTGCTCCTTGGGTTGAGTTTTGCTATGCAAGACCTGTTAGACTTTATTATGATGATTCTATCCTTTGGTCCTGTCGAGGGGTTCAACAAGGGATCCGTTAGGCCACTTTCTTTGTTTGCCTCGCTTTGACCCCTTAGTACGGACAATTAATCAATCTTGTGAGCTTACTCTTGAGCTTGGTATCTTGATGATGGCACTATTCTTGGAGATACACTCATGGTTTCCAAGGCGCTTGACATTATTATGACGGATAGTCCGACTCGGAGTTTATTTTTGAATGTTGATAAGACCAAACTTTTCTGGCCTATGGAGGATCCCAGAAGCAGGGTGGATGGTGTTTTTCCTATAAATATCTCTCGTCCAGCTAATGGTGTCAAACTCCTTGGTGGTTCAATTAGTTTGGATGAAAGCTTTTGTCAGGATCTGGCTTTGAAAAGGGTCTATTAAACTATCTCATTAATGGAGGCAATTCTTAAACTTAATGACCCACAATTGAGGTCCCTTTATATTTACGAGAGGCCCAAGTTCGGTTTGATCGAAGCTACGTACTCTTTGGAGAAGATTATTACGCCTCGGGACCGTGGTTTGGTGTTTGGCGGTGGCGATCGCCACTCTCCCAATCAAGATAGGTGGGGTGGGCATCCTGCTGCTAGTGATACTATCCGAGACGCCTTCCTCGCTTCTCGAGTGCAAACAAGTGATTTACAGGACAAGATATTGGTAAAAACTGGTATTAATTTTCATGGTTCCTCATTTCAGCATGCTCTTGATTCTTTCAACATTTTTTGTAACATAGACGTGCTCTCTGTCACCATTGACGCTCTTGCCCCTCATATGATGAAAACCTTGGCAAGGTGTTACTTTGGTGTCATTGAGAAAGATCTTGTTTCCAAGTACTCGTTAAGTCCTAGACAAGAAAGGGAAATGGAATCAACATGAAAAGGCTCGTAACATTGACGGTGTTCGTTTAAACAAACCTAAACCCAGTTTCTACTACCGTCAAAAGAATAAGGTGGGTAATACTAATAATGTTGCATCTACTTCAAAGAACATAAGTCAGAAGAAGGTTACACATGATACTAATTTTACAACTCCGAACCCTTTTGATTCGCTTGCATTTGATCCCTAGGGGAGACAAGTTTTAGAAATGCAAGGCGAGTCAAGTGACGATGAGGTGGAGGATCCAAATTACACTTCTACATACTTTGCGAATTCTTCTAAATCTTTGGGAGATTTCAAGGTGCAAGGTCGCACAAAGAAATAATTAGGTATTCGTGTTTATGGCATGTCATAAACATTTTGTTTTGTTTCTTTTGTTAGCTTTTTGTTTAGCTGGTTAGCATTGTTTTGATGCACATGTGGCGCAGTTGTTTTTAGCCCTGATCGGGCCCGGGTGGGAGAGTCACCCTCATCCATTGTACTTCAATGTTTTTTGGTGTAATATATATTTTACCGGGCGGAAGGCCTTTTACCCAAAAAAGATTATGGTTATCAAGTCTAAGGGTGAGCAATCTGACCGAATCAACCGGACCGACCGACAAAACCGACCGAAAACCGACCCGACCGAAAGACCAACGGTCCGGTCTCGGTCTGGGGTTTTTCATTATTTCGGTCTCGGTCCAGACCGGTCCGGTCCGACATACAAACCGGACATTTAGCCTATTTGGACTGGACAAACCGAAAGACCGACCGGACCGACCACATTCGGTCCGGTCTCGGTCTAGGTTTTTTGCCTAACTCGATCTCGGTCCGGTCCGGTCTTGGCCGGTCCAGTCCGGTTTATAGGCCGTGAGCACCCTTAATCAGGTATATTCATCTACCTAGGCACATATGCATTCATTCCAATAATTGACGGCCTTATGTCTACCTGTCTGAATACCAAGCGGATTGAGCATGTGCATGGTGTACGATAACATAGGGCCTCCGGCTTTTAAGGCCCCGATATCTAAATAATGTAACGTTAGTAAAAATTGACTTTTGGACTTTTTATCTATGTAAATTATGTTTTACGATGGAATAAATACGTTTTATAGGACTATGATATGGTTATTTGGGTCATAACAGAGAAACAAAGCTTAGTATTCCTTTTTAATGGGGAAATATGGGCCGGTTGTTCCGATGAATGAGATGACACAACAGTCAAAATTTTTGATTTTTTTGATAAATTTCAATTTTAGCACATGTACTTTAAAGTATATCAGTTATGCTATTATTCTAAAATGTTTTGTTTAACAAGAAATGCAAAACAACCCAAATAACTTAAAAAATGTATTACTTTCTTTGTTTTTAAATAAGTGACTTTTGAAGTCTTTCTTTTTCAACTTTAAAGGGTTTTTTTTTTTTTTTTTTTTTTTTTACTTGGAGAAAATTATACCAATGAAAATGCATTTAAAACTTAATTCACTCATATTTGTATCAAATATTATAGGGCAGCCCAATATTATATAACACAAAAAAGGATAATTAAGGTTAAAATTGAACAAAGTCGACTTCAAAAAATTAAAGTGAATATTTATTTAAAAACAGAGGAAGTATAAAATTATCTTTGATAATTTACCATCGTTTAATGTATCACAAATGTTTTGGCTATAAGAATGCTTCCAGAAATTCTACACGTGTATTTCAAAAACATATTACACAACTCCATATTGTATGAGCTAGAGTTAGGGTCCGTTTGGTATGCGGGTTTAGGCTAATAGTAATGGACTAAAAGTTAAAAATCGTTTGTTTTATATCCGTGGGATTTTAAGCTGGACTCATCCCCACGTGTGGGTGTATAAACTCCATGAGGGCTCCGGATTTAACATCGACCGACAATTTTTTCCGCCTTCCCAAATCTTCCGCTTTAAACTCCGCTTTGTTTATTTTCTCAATATATTTGCCATCTTTGTCAATTGTCATCCAAGTTCTTTGTCCACAAACCACGGTGAATATTTTTCTCATTTGAGCAACATAACATTTCATAATTTAGGTGAATATTTGCCATGGTTGAATACCTGGAAAATTTTGTTTCAAAGATTACTACACTTATTAAGTTTGACGTACGTACACCACATGTTCGATGAAATGCCACAATAGTGTCAAAATGACTTACTCGTATGTCTTTTTACAATACTAGTTATGGACATGTGGTACATCATTATTATACATAAACAAACCAATAAGCCAATGTTCTAACCGTAGTGAAAGTCCATTCTATTGTTAGAGTATACAAGTTTTGTTTTTTGTTTTTATATTTATTTCTTAGAATGCACCCACTGTTGTTGGATTATACAAGTGTTTTTGAGTTAAATGTTTACACTAATTTTTCTATTTCATATATACAAGGTTTGTTTCATATTATATCGTTCTACGGTTACTTGTCATAAATTATTGATGAATTGTTTATGCGTGTAGAATGCACCCACGAGTGGGGAAATTTGCTCGACAATGACTTGCTTGTATGTTGGAATAGTTGAATATGGGTACATCTTTTGGTCTCGAGAAAGGTTCTTCGAGTGATTATCATATTATGTACAAAAAAGTCTAGTGTTGGTGTAATATTTCGGTTACTTGGTTGCTATATTAACGAAGTTATCTTTGTCAAAAGGGTATTGTTATCGTAAATGTGAGTTACTGAGTTCTATTTTGTTGGTGTCTTAAGTTTTTAGACCACTTTTAGTTTGTTGGTATTTTGGAGAATTGAGCAAATAATTTGGTTAAATTGTTTGCATACAGTTTGAGATTATACAAGTCAAAATGATGCTTCATTTGTCCTCATATGAGAAAACAAAGAAAAAAAAAAAAAAAAAAACACTACATGAAATAATTTGAAACTTCTAACAAACCAAACATGACTTTTCATTAGATACTACCAAATCC
The DNA here is from genome assembly GCA_022545495.1 of Chrysanthemum lavandulifolium. Classification (NCBI taxonomy): domain Eukaryota; kingdom Viridiplantae; phylum Streptophyta; class Magnoliopsida; order Asterales; family Asteraceae; genus Chrysanthemum; species Chrysanthemum lavandulifolium. The sequence goes on from CM040238.1 coordinate 143,274,839, forward strand.
TAAACCACCCATTTACTAATCCAAATCCAAATCATAAACCCGTCCACAACCAAACGGGCCCTTAATCTTTAAGACCTACAAAGATAATCTCTAAAAAATTTAAAAGAAAAACCATAAAGTGTATAAACAACTGAACAAAAAATCAACATATTAGTATTAAGATGATTAAAGAATGTAGTGTTCATAATCAATTAAGTTTGCTGAACTTTTAGCGAATATTGCTCAAGGGCTTTTAACGTAATATGACAAGGCCCAGAAATCCTCAGAACGACCCTGACGAATACTATCAAACTGAAGAAAAAACATTCTTATATCAAGCATGTTTACCAAAGTCAAATAAATTCCAGCCAACACATTACCTCTATAAACTTCAGGTGACGCTGTTTCAAAAATAAATTAATATTGACTATTCGCATATAATAAGAAAGGGGTCAAGAATAAATAAATTACTCATACCAAGATATTAATTACAGCTTAATATCTCAACCAATAAAGAGGTTGAAGAACACAAAAAACTACATAATTTTAGAGCGTGCTAATAATGTATGTAAATTATAGATAACAAAAGTAAAAAAAATATAGATAACAAGAGTAAAGAGATTGAGGTAAAAGAAACAATTATTATTTAGTAATCATCATAAATACAATTAATATAAGGTTAATAAGAAAATCTTTACTTGTTATCAAAGATTAGGATGAATAGTTATAAGCCCAATAATATTTTACAATAGTATACACAATACTCCAATATGTCAAGTTTAATACATTTTGAGATCATTGTCCAATCTTTGTTTGCTCCTTCTTAGAGCCTTTCTTCTAAAATAATTTTCTAGACTTTCAAGGGGGAAAAAAAGAACACCTAATTATATATGAAATTAAATATCATATTGGGATAAAGGATATAAAGAGCAAAACTTTAAAATGAAAAGTAAAAAAAAGTTCGACGCCTGAGAGATTCGAACTCTCGCGGGGAAACCCCATGTACTTAGCAGGCACACGCCTTAACCACTCGGCCAAAGCGTCTTCTTGAATTTTTTATATAACTTATTTCTACTATATCACAGATAGTGTTTTTCATCAACTTACAACCTTCTTGTTTAGCCTTCCAAAAGATTACAATTTGTCTAAGCGTAGAATAATTCTTTCCCAGAAGATCATCCCGAGTCACCAAAAGAATTCGAGCTCACGATGATTTTCGCCCTCACTTGATATCAAACTTTCGACAGTTATCGATTATGGTCTATGTGTCAATGTAAATAATGTTGCATTGTTGCAAAATCGACCTTTGCAGTTGGTTTCATGTACCTTAAATAGTATGACTTATACATTCTTCAAAATAGGCTATTCTTGCTCTCACTTGATATCGACCTTCTCAACCTTTATTAACATCTTGAACGTTTATTTATAAAGTTTGCCATTTTCTCGTTCTGCATATAGTTATTGACACTTGGAATTATTTGTTTTATCGTTTATTTAGAAAGTTTGGCATTTTGTTGTTCTGCCCGCGTATACTACAAGACTTCTAGTCGAATTTTTAGTTAGCTGCACCATTCTTGAAACCCCCTGGAGTAGTTAGCAACACCAAACTATATGTCCATACATTACACATGAATTGCGAAAGGAAATAAGTAGTAGAAATGCTAAAATGGGCAGGACGAACTTGCTGAGTAACGACCAAAAGAGTTGACGTAAAAAATAATTATGGCGGATCAACATGTCGAGGTGGCTGAGACGACCCATACACACTTTGTTAAGTGAACAAATAAATAATATAGTGAAAAGGTTATATCGTTAATCATAACTTGCTTTACAAGTTTTCATGCATTTGTATACTTTCTAACCCATTTGGTACGTTTCTTGTTTAGTTAACTGTTTTGGTACAAGTCGCTTTATGCACTAATGATAGAACATAACCGTATGTATTGTTGACTATTCTAATGGAGCATGTAGCTAGGTTGAGCCGGTCTCAATATCGCTTCACTACGTGTCATAATATATATACCTCCTTAAGGACCAAAATCATTAGTCGAAATGTGTAAAGCTAGTTTACACACCCAGTTAATTGATACGATTTATTTGGACCATGTAAGTTAGCATCGTTATTAATGATATCACATCTACTAAAATGATCCTGCTCTGCCGTGTACACTAATCACTTATACCATATGGACTAATCGACAAGGAAACTACGGAATTATGAGAATTTACAGGGTCTTCTTTCTTGATACAAAACTGCATGTACATTAATATTGGTATTATGTGATTTGGTTTTAAAATATATACCAACAAGAATTAGAAAGAAAAAGAGAGAAAATCATACAAAATTTTGAATCATTTCCCTGACTTCTTCAATCACAAGCCACGCCTTATGTCCTCCGATCACTTCTGCTTTCATCTCTCCGTCTTTCCACAACTACATATATGCAACATTAACCCTAGGTTAATTACATAACTAAGACATTAAGTGCATGATTTAAAACACCTTATAGACGACAGTTCACAATTGAAACTCACCTGAATTGTTGGCATTTTCTGCATCAACAAAACAATACCAACAAACATAAGTAAGATCAGCTGATTTATTTGTGACATCAAAACCAACTACATCTATGGAATTCAAATTTGGGAAATGTTACGTACACAGATATTTCCACGTTTCACAAGTGCTTGTGGTACCTTGTTGACATCCACGTAATAAAATTTGAGCCTAGTCAAGAATTCATGAGCAGACAAACGTCAAACAAACCAAAAAGAGATCTTAAACATAATATACAGAAAGTATAGATCAAACCGAAAACTGTTTATATCAACAGATATTAAGAATGTACTTGGTGTCGTAATCTGCAGCCAATTTCTCCAATTTAGGCTTCAAGTATATGCATTTTCTGCACCAAGAAGCCATCCTACACAAAACACAGATAATTCGATATACTTTCTTATTTGTTTCTATGCAATCGTTAAAGACAATATTGTAAAAAAGTTGCATGCTTGTGTACTTACCTTATTACTTGTAGAACTTATCCTGCTGATTTAGCCATTATTTTAAGTAAAATTTTTCTTGGTTTTGATTTATTTTTCAAATGATTAATGTGAAACAACTGTGAAAGTACGTTTGTTATGACAACAAGCATGGCAATAGTGAAACATATTTACCAAGTTTAATGACCAAAATGTGAGGAACTTATGAGATGGGTTAGTAACCCCTAAAACACCACCAATACCTCCCTTGTTTTTTTCTTTCTAATAATGTTTTTGTTACAAAACTGTGAATTGAAAGTACGGAACAAAAATATAAACTTTAACAAGTTAAAAACATTAAACTGTGTCAAAAAATACGGAATGAAACTGATAAAAAAACTGTGTCAAATACAGTGGGCCGTAGGGTGAGGGTGGTAAAAAGTGTAGGGGGGTCCTAACTCTTAATAACGAACACAACCCGGAACTTATTTGCGCGTCTTTAATGCACAAAAAATTGTACTTCTGATTATTTTGCCACTATAATAAATGATCACTTCAGCATATTCAAATGATCAAGAGTTCGTGCACCAAAAACATCATAAGCCTGAACTAAAATTCGGGTATTTAACAAAACGCGTTACAGAACATTAAACATAAGCCTGAAACAAACACATACCAATCAATAATAATAGGCTGAGAATTTTGTTTAGCTTGCTCCAAAATAGTTTCCAAATGATCAGCATCAGTAATAGGTTCCATTTCCACAAAAGCAGGTCTTGATAAGTCCCAAAAAGCCTCAGCTTTACAATCTCTTTTCACAACCTTTTTCCATTGATCATTTTTCCTTCCATCAAAACCAAGCCCATTTGTTTTTATTGAATTTGAGCAACACCCATTACTCCAATAATGCAGTTGTGGTGGCTGATGATGATATTGGTCTCTGTGATGGACTTCTTTGTAAAGAATATGTGAATTTGGTGCCAGGATCGACATTTTCTTAAAATTTTGTTTCTTGCTTGGGGACTTTTGAAAAAGATAAGATATTTTTAGAGATGATAGGATTTAATGGAAAATGAATATTTTAAGATTTTAATTGAATTGGACTTAGAAAGTGTAGAAAAAAATTATTATTGACTTATCCTAAAGGTGAGTTGGAGAATATATATATATATATATATATATATATATATATATATATATATATATATATATATATATATACAAGCGTTCAAATGAGAAGTCTATTTTTGTGAGAAGCGAGAAGAGATCCGGACCGTAGGATCAAGTAAATCGATTTTGGGCGGAATGGCATTATTGTAAATATTGGACGAAATTTTAGGGGTCTAAGTGAATTATCTTCATTTGCTTTCATACCCTAAAGTTTATTCGGTTTTTCTCTCTCTCCTTCTATCACACTTAAACACACACACAAAAACACACTCAAACTTAACTAGCAAAACGATCTTGCTATTAACTCTATATCGCCATCTTCTTCATCTCCATCGTCTCCGTCACCGCATCTTCATCATCTCCGTCACCGCATCTCATCGTCACCGCCGTCATCTCCGTCATCTCGTTCTTTCTATATCCGCGTTTATTGCGGTATTGGATCTCTAATTTATATTTTTCTGTTTAAATCGATTTAGTTTTAAGCTGTTTAACAACTTTTTCTCGGCGTTGACTCGGCGTTGACTCGGCGTTGACTATGTCATGAATATGTTTAATTGATTTATTTGCTTTATTAGACATCTATTTTTGCACATGTGAAGATTTTTATTGGTTTATTAGGTTGTTTTTTACGTTACTATCTAATGATGTGTTTGTGAAATAATAGTTTTACGGATTAGGTTTTTGATGTTTAGAGATGAATTAAATTTCATAAATCATAGTTTTTTAGGTGTAATTTAGGTGCATTTGAATAATGTTGAGATTAGTGATTATTTAAGTTTTTAAAATTTATCTTCACGAGTGAAGAATATCAGTAAGCAATGGAATTTTGAGGTTATTATCGGATTTAAGTTTAGTTTAGAGTATCTTTTGCATGTGAATAATGTTGAGATTAGCGATTATTTAAGTTTTTAAAATTTATTTTCACAAGTGAAGAATATCGAGTTTAAGCAATGGAATTTTGAGGTTATTATCGGATTTAAGTTTAGTTTAGAGTATCTTTTGCATGTGAATAATGTTGAGATTAGTGATTATTTAAGTTTTTAAATTTATTTTCACGAGTGAAGAATATCAGTAAGCAATGGAATTTTGAGGTTATTATCGGATTTAAGTTTAGTTTAGAGTATCTTTGCATATGAATAATGTTGAGATTAGCGATTATTTAAGTTTTTAATATTTATTTTCACGAGTGAAGAATATCAGTAAGCAATGGAATTTTGAGGTTATTATCGGATTTAAGTTTAGTTAGAGTATCTTCGCATGTGAATTTAATTTTTTAAAATTTATTTTCACGAGTGAAGAATATCAGTAAGCAATGGAATTTTGAGGTTATTATCTGATTTAAGTTTAGTTTAGAGTATTTTTGCATATGAATAATGTTGATATTAGTGATTTAAGTTTTTAAAATTTATCTTCACAAGTGAAGAATATCAGTAAGCAATGTAATTTTGAGGTTATTATCGGATTTAAGTTTAGTTTAGAGAATCTTCACATGTGAATTTAATTTTTTTAAATTTATTTTCACGAGTGAAGAATATCAGTTAGCAATGTAATTTTGAGGTTATTATCGGATTTAAGTTTAGTTATAGTATCTTCGCATGTGAATAATGTTGAGATTAGCGATTATTTAAGTTTTCAATGTTGTTAGGTCCGTTGAACATCAATTTAGCCAAGATGGCATAGTCCCATTGAGTCTGTTGTTATATCAATTTATCCTGTGATGTTATGTGTTTTGTGCATGATGGTGAAGGCTCGTTTTGTTTCACTTTATGCATTTTGTGAGGTCATTGTTTTTCTGGTGAGTTGGTGTATCGATCGATTGATTTAATGGTTTAGTAGAATCACTATGTTCAACTGATTCGGATGTCTTATCGATGGGATTTGTTTTTGATTTATGAGCTAAGTAATTTTGTTAGTATCGGTTGAGGCATACATTCGCAACTTTTACGAACTAAAAACTAACTTTTTAAGCGATTCCTTATGTGATCATTTTAAAGTCGATAGCTTATCTAGCTTTGTTTTATTTTTGAGATAGTCTTTGTTTTTTGAGATTGTTATAATAAAATAGTTGCTTTTTCAACGATATGGTTACTTTAAATTGTTATTATTGTTCCTACAAGTAGGTACATTTATAGAAATCCTTTGTCAATGATCATTGAATTTCCACATTCTCGTTCAAGTTTTAGGCAATAACGTTTTTGAAAGTCAATAACTACTATACCGGAAGGAACTATATATAGGCGTTGGCAATAACGTTTTGAAAGTCAATAACTAATGCTAATGGCGGCCGTCACCTACGATTATATAGCTAATGCTAATAACTTTGTGATAGTCAATAACGTTTTGAAAGTTTATATAGCTAATGCTAATGGCATCCATCACCTACGATTATAAGATAGGCGTTGAATTTCCACTTCTTCTTTTCTTTGGTTAGGCAACTGTTGCAAATAGATAAACTATATTTTTGCAATCGTTGAACTATTGTTAATTATATTCCTTGATGCAGGCCATAGTTTCAAGGTTACAGAGGTTAATGCAAATCTGCAATTGATAACTTTGTTTTTCTAGGACACTATATCCTGGTGATCGTGAAAAACCAGTGGGCTGTTTCTAAATAAATCATATGGCTAATGATGGAAAAAGGAAGTGTTCAAGTTGTGGAGAATATGTTAATCATGATTCAAGAAATTGTCCATTAAAAAAGTAAGTATTTTTTGAACTCTAGCACTTAGCTATTTTTGTTTTCACCTGGTTAAAATATAACTTTCTCAGTTGCTTTTTGTACCATAAAGTAAATCCGTGTCTAGTTAAATCACATATAAATGAATTTAATAATATGTAGACATAGTATATTTTGTCTATTTATACACATGCGCTAATGCCTGTTTAATCACATTCAGTAATAAACTTGATCCAATGAATTTTCGAAATCAGCAAGAAAAGTATGAATATGTCTTAAATAGCTATTTTGCTTTTTGATGCAATCATATATGAATTTGGGGATGAACCCATTGTTGAATATAGATCGTATAGACAAGTGCACAAGTGGACAAGGATTCTTAATTGGTTGCGGACAAAAGACTTTTACTGGGATGAGATTAATGGAGCTGATGAAGGAGATGAAGTAGATGGCGAGTAAGAGGAAGATGATCGGGGTGAAGATGTGGAGAATCAGTTGAATCAAGATCTTGGCGGGAGGATTATGTTGAAGAGATAAGGGATGAGCAACTTGATGATGAGGAGCGTCAAAGTGAATAGGAGAACCGGTGGAAATAAGTTCGACTTAGCAAATGTTTATGCGTAGGAAAAGCAGGATTAGTCAACTTGAAGATATGTTTCAACAAATCAAGGTGAACCGGAAAATGCATAAGGGAGAAGCGTTGGTTGTAGGAAGCATTAATGAAATGGTGTTAACAAGTTTATGATGTTTGTCTATCTATGATTGTTTTAAGTTTGTTTTCATAAGTGAAAAGTGATTTTATATGTTCCATATTCATGCACCATTGTTCATATTTTTCTAAACAAAAGCAAAGCCCAATGTTACTCATACTTCTATAGAAGTAACATTTTTACCTTGGAAAGAATCATCCATCCGACTCTAAGGCTCGAACAAGTTATATTTAACTTGGAAAATGGGAATTTTACAAGCTAAGCTATACAACAGATCCAAACAACATCCATTACTAACAAAGAACAATGACAAAGACAAAAACCATCATCATTTTACACATCATCATTCTAACGCTAACACTAATTTGGAGATCAATTCATAGTCCGTACAACACATCACCATCCATACACCCCAACTGTCTTACAACAACCAACATAAAGATTGTACCAACACCATAACAAAGTATTGAAAATTAAATACTACTAAGGAACAGGACCTAGGATAACATTGCATAAAGATTGTGCCAAAATTATCAAATAACAACTTTTGCTGCTGCATATTTTTCTTTCATTTCTTTTACTGAATGCAATTAGAAGACCTGAAAAATGTTGCATTTCATTAAGAACTAATTTATTGTTTATGAATTAAACTTAAATTAACTTGTATGAACAAGTAAAAATAATATTTACGATCCGGTAATATAGTTCGTAATGCATCCGGAGAATCGTTAACCGATTTTTCTCGGTCTTCCTCTTTTTTTTGTACTTCGCTTGGTTCAAAGAAGATTACTTTTTGTTCTGTATCATCAAACAACAAAGAGGCGATTCATTCAAAGAGAGGATATACTAGTATTTATACAATCAACATTATCTTCAATAAAAGTTTCTATATTTGAGTATAGAATGAATATACCTGAAGCAGCAGAATCTTTAGCACTATGTTCTCTACCTCTTTTCTTCCCCCTAGCATTTCCTCCCCTACCTCTTTTCTCCCCCTAACATTTTTTTGTCCTCCAGCATTATTACCAGAATTCACCATTTTATCTAAACCACTATCATTGTTTGCTCCAACCAGTGTTTCACTCAAAGCATTCTTATCAATATTCACCGTTTCATCAACATCAATGTTTTCGTCATCGGCATCACTTGACGATTCAGGTTTATTATATATTGCTATGCCTTTTTCTTTTCTAATTGATGATCGGCTCATTTTTGTTTTTGTTGGTGAAACAACTTCAGGAGTTGGAATATCATTTTGAAATTTGTCAACATTTTCTTCATGAATAGCATCCCCATCAGTAGAATCAGGACCTTCATTAGGACCAGCAACAATATCTTCATTCAAACCAGGAGGAATTTCTGTGCCAGCAACAACAGATGCTTTGGCTAAGTTGATCAAAACATCCAAATCAACAATTTTGTTACAACTAACTTCTCGATAAGATGTAATATGTAAAAAAAAGGATGTCCTATGCCTATGTTTTTGGACATGAAAAAACAGCACATACACTACTGGTTTTTATTGTTTTAAAGTATCAACATTAAAAAATTATAGGGCAAATTGCTATTACATCTTATTTTCAAGTTCAGTTCCACGTAGGAGCATTCTAATGTGTAGTTTGTGTTCAGGAGATTTTCCATGTTTTGATAAGTGGATTTTCCATGTTTGTGTGAAGGGGACGGTTTTGCATAACCTATGGATTAGTCATGATCCATGTTGGCAATACTAAAGGAAGTAGACTGATGCATATGAGTCAAAGTGTATCAGCTGATCTACTCGTTGTGTAAGTTTAGAGTTCATCAACATTCTTATTTTCAGCATCTTCACGTGTTTCATTAAATCTTATAGATTAGCAACTACTTAATTAAGAATATACCAGAAGTAGTAGCATCTTTACCTGTATTGTTTCCCGTAGGATCTTCAACAAACTCATCATTTGCATTGTTTTCCCCTGTTTAATTAAATCATGAGAATATTTTAAACTTTTAATAAAGAAATATACTCGAGTTTTATAAATATTCAAAATCTTATATATTACTAACCTTTATCATTCATATCATTAAAAAAGATATCTAATCATTTAAATTTTTTACATGTGCAAATATAGATTTTTTCACATGTGCAACTATAGAGTTTTTCACATGTGCAAGTATAGATTGTTTTTCAAAAAAGGATGTCCCATGCATATTTTTGCTAATGTAAAAGAACAAATTGTTCTGAGAATCAATAACATCAGAATCATATCAGTCAAAGAGAGCCAAGTGATCTACTTTTTGGTTAAACTTGAAGTAGTAGCATCTTTACCTGTATCAGTTGTACCAACATTGTTATTTACGACATCTTCAAAAAATTCATCATTTTGATTCTCTTCCTCGAAATGATCAACATTATTTCCAAGTATCTTCAACTGTTTTCATTAAATCATGAGAACATTTATAACTTTTAATAGAGAAATACACTCTAGTTTTATAAATATTTGAAAACTGTATATATTACTAACCATTATCATTTATATCATTAGAAAAGATACCATCAAATTTTCTTTTCAAATCATTTATCTTTTGATTCTCGGAAATTTTCTCATTGATTCATTTAACAACTCATTTAACTTTTCTTTCTCATCAATCGACATCAAAAGATCGATTCAATCTTTTCTTGACAAAAGTTGTTTAAAAAAAAAGTAAATTAAAATTTATGGTAGCATATAATATTTTTAATGATTTTTTCACTTGTAAAAAATTATACAAAATTTTAGAGTAAAAGTACCTTTGATTCTAAGTCACTCCCAATAATATCCTCTTGTTTTGGTAATAAACCAAAACCTCCTTCCTGAAGTTCTATTTTTTCTCGGAACTTCATGAAAACTGACTTCCACTCTGTTATAGCTGGCCTATTTCTAGGAATTGGAAAACGGTCACATCTTGTTGAGTCAAGATATAAAAGCTACATGTTAAATTATTATGTTAATATTGAATTCATACAAATTATATAAGCAATATATGTATTTATATATAATGAATGATTTACTTACAGTCATAAAAGTGATCGGACCAACAAAGTAGTTTGAAACTTTGTAATTCCATTTTCTTATGCTTGGTTCTAAACAATCAATTATGAACTTGCTCCAATTCACAGTTTCTGCTTTCTCCAGGATAGCATCATTTATTTTTGTCAAAATAGATAAGTTACATGCTCTCGAAGATTCACACATACCCATCGTGTTCGCAAAGAGCATTAGAAAGTTCATTTTAAATAGGTTGCCACAATCATTTGTTGTAATTATAACATCCATTATATCATTTGGTCGGATGTTATTTTTGCAGATTTTGATTGAAACTGTTGGAACCATTGTTTGATGAACGGATCATCTGCATTTCTTTCTTCCAAACACTCTATTGAAATTCCTCCAACGGTATACCCAAAATTTGATGAACTTTATCTTGATAACATCAATAGAACCATTACTTAACGGTAAACTCATTTTTCAATGTCAAACTTTGAAATAACATAATACCCTAAAGCACACGGAATATCATGTATCTTCATACCAATCAAACTTCCAAACCCCATTTCAATCAAACATTTTCTTCTCTCGGCATTTAAAACGTTCATAGTTGAAAAAGAGTCATTCTTTGCCGTCTTTGTTCTAATAGTAACTTTCTTTTTAGCATTTTTTTGGTTTTTGGTCATTTTTCCCTTTTTTGTTTTTAACTTCTTAGAAGATACATGTCTGGGGCCTGAAGAAGTGAAGCTTCAATACTTTCCTTTGTCCTTTCTTCCTTTTCTTTTACTTGTTCCTTCATCATCTATTACTTTTTGGCTTCTTGTTATTCTTTTTTCTGTATGTTTCTTCTCAACAATTTGGCTTCTTGTTATTCTTTTTGAGTTCTTCATATTTAATTTCTGTTAAGATATACAAACAATTACATATGTAACTATTAGTTTCATTTCGTCATGTAAAAGGTTTAACAAATATCTAAATCTTTTCACATGTGAAAACTTTAAACTTTTCTACTAAATTAGTGGGGTATTTTATCAAATAGCTTGTGTCCTATTCCTAATATTCGTATTTATGTCAATCACATTAGCATTAATATAAATACGGCAGGAAGAAGCGGCAATACAAAAGTCTGTAAACTATAAAAGCGAGTCAAAGTGGATTGTCCCACACTAGCACTTTTCCGCAATAATTCTACCAAAGGTGATCCTATTACGGGAATAGCGTCGGTACACTGTTACAATTTTAAGCGCCTAATAACCAATTTGGTCCCGAGGTAAGGAATAACCGGTTACACCAAAAATGCGATCAATACAACTAGAACCACACCAGTAACCCAAGTTAATTCACGAGGTTTTTAAATCCACGGTGAGATATACACGAAATACATGTAGGATCATCATTAGGACCATCATACTTGCCCTAAATTAGTGGGGTATTTTAAACTTTTCACATGTGAAAACTTTAAACTTTTTCTACTAAATTAGTGGGGTATTTTATCAAATAGCTCGTGCCCTAGTCCTAATATTCCAATCAATCACATTTTCCCTATTAATAAACAAAATAAGCAATCTTACCGAACTTCCTAATATTCAAATTAATCACATATTCCAATCAATCAGCATATTTTCATAGATATAAGCAATTAAATAAGATTTTGAATTCTACCTTTTTGTTAAATCTGATGATTATAATATGCTTGCTGTTTTTGATTGATTATCTTAAAAATCCAAGCCGATGATTATTTTTCTCTCTTTTAACTGAGTTAGGTAGGAGTGTGTGGTTGAATTTATCTGTGTTTGTTTTTAACTGAGTAAGATAAGACTCACATAGGAGTGTGTGGTTCAGTTTTAATCATTTTTTTACTGCAACTTTATATTTGGATTAAGTTTGGGCCTAAAAAGGCTTTCAACCAATTCAAATGCCCACAATCCAAGTCCACTAAACATCCTTTGTAACGTTTATAACCAATTATTTTTTTTAATATTAGAAAAGTTTATATCGTTTACATTTTCTTTAGTTGTTAACCCATTAAATTCAAGAAATTACCTATTAAATGATATAAACAAAAGAGTTAAGGAAGAATAACTAAAAGTGTTTTTTTAACTATTAAAAGTGTTTTTTCAAGGTATACATTTTACATTTCCGAGAGTTTCTTTTATACTAGAAGAAACCCTTAACGTCATTTACTAGATAACGTGTAGAGGAGATATGCATTATCACTTCGTAATATAATTCATGCATATACATTTCTCTAACAAATTTCTAAAAATAAACATGTTTGACTATTTACTATAACAATATAAATACTATACCAGCAAGAACTTTATATTTTACTGCAGGAACCACATACGCCAGCAGCAATGTACTATTACAATTTTAATAATTTCTAACAAGCCTCCCCTAAACTTTAATTTTACAAGGTTAATTTCAAGTTTCTACATAAATCTCGGCTTTCAAAAACTTGTGGATTGATACATGATCTTTAGCGCCAAAAACATACTTTAGCGGCAGCAATGATAAGACACCAGCAGCAACTTACGTATGTTCTTTTTCCTGTCACCAATTTTAACATTACATATCACTTTCAAATGCACCAATCAATTTAACATTACATATCACTTCCAAATGTTCAAAGATCATTACGCACAAAGTAATTTCAAATGTATTTTCTCATAAGTGATCATTATAAAGCAAAGAATTAACAAAGTTTACTTGGACCACATGAGATAATCAATATTTATTGATTAAGTGAATCAACATGACCATTCAAGTTATGAATTTTCTCATAAGTGATCATTATAAAGCAAAGAATTAAAAGCGACCACATCATTCACACATTAAGTTTCGGTCATATCATATCTTTCAATAAGCGAAGCTGAAAGCATCGCAAATAGCAAACCACACATGTTGAATCATAGTAAATTATAACACAGTAAAAGATATCTTAATGACAATTAAAAAGAAGCAGCAACATGTTTCAGTCATACCATAATAGTTATTTACACTTATATACCTCAATTATACGGTGCATTTTGATTTTCTTCACAAGTGAAGAAAACTTAATAAAAGTTTAGATCACCTAATTGAAGATATTACAACTACACTTATTTCGAACTTATATACCTCAATTATCCAATGCATTCTGATTTTCTTCACAAGTGAAGAAAACTTAATAAAACCTTAAATCGCCTAATTGAAGATACTACACATGTGAATATAATTTCACTAAAATAATTATCACTTCCTAATATAAACTACAAGAATCCCTAAACGACATTTACTATAAAACTTTGTAGAGAAGATATGCATTATCACTTACTAATATATTTCATGCATATCCCTTTCTCTAACAAACTTATAAACATAAACTGATTTGACTATTATTATAACCATATAAGTACTATACCAGCAAGAACCAGTCTGCATTCACATAGATGTCGACTTCCAAAGATTGTTGATTTATATATGATGTTTAGAAGCAACAATAAGACAACAACAATAGACTTTAGCAGCAGCAACGATAAGACACCAGCAACAACATAAGTAGTAACCACCAGCAGGAGTAGATTTGATGAGCCTTTACCAAGTAGCTACTCACTCTTGGGCTAGCTAGTCCTTTGGTGGAATTATGCCATCACCCTGGTGAACTAATAACCAGTCCAACTCTTGGAACGTGAATCATTGGTGAGTTGGAAAACCCTAATGATTTTGTGCAAATCATCACAGCCATCAACGGATTTGACATGTCTTTACCTGTAGCCGTTTTACTCAGGACTAGCCATGGTTTTCCACTGCCTTTACCACAAGCCATGAACTTGTGGGCTAGCCAACTCTTCATCTACACAGATATGGTGAGTTGAGCACCATACAATTTTTGGCAAATTGTCAGCCATTAACGGATTTGAGGTCTCTTTACCAGAGCCGTTTGCTCATGGAGTAGCCAATGTTTTGGTTTATTAGACCATGGTACATTGAGAACCATCTTATTTTGAGTAAGTCAGCAATTGTCAATGGATTTATGATCACAGCATTTGTTTGTTTGAAAACATAGCACTTCAAAAAAAATTTATTATATGCAAGTTACTTTAAAAATAATTTTTATTTTTATTTTTACTTATTTATTTATTTATTTATTTATTTATTTATTTTTTTTTTTATTTATTTTTAATTTTACCATGAACCTGAGCATTAACAAGTTGATTTTTAATGAACCTAACCAATTTCTCAGCAGTAGTTAAGTCATTACCAACAACCATTTTTCCAATCTCTAACTTGTGCTTAAGCATCCTTTCCATAATCTTGGCCGTCAACGGATATGGCACATCCACAAACATATATAGCACTTCTCCAGTCATAGTCTCCAATATGTGAACATTCGAGAAGGGTATAACCTCCAACTCCTCACTTGCCAAAACTGTTGGTTGGACCAAACTGAGTAAGCATCTCCACCTTCGAGGAGTCCATCAATACCTTTAAATCATTCCAAAGCTTGAGACCAACCCCTGAAGCAGTGTTCATTGCATAATGATTATCCACCATTGCATAGAGATACATTAAGTCTTTTTTATTCACCATATGCAAAATTTCCTTAAGAAAGGTAAAGTACTTGGTGACACCATTATTCCATATTATTGAATTTATTTCTCCCAGAGGTGTAAACACGATTTCCCATGCAGCAATATCATTCCGAAGAAGAGGGGGATCGTCATCAGGTTCACTCTCAGAATCAAACTTAAGAAAAACCTGATCATCCAAGTCCTCAATTGGCTTAGGAGTAGGCTTCTTAGCCAAAGACTTCCTTCGCTTCCTGGAAGAGGTACGTGAATAGATATTTGGAGTAGAAACAAAAGGTATATGAGCTTTAGGTGTCTCCACAAAAGCAACGCGAGGAATGGAGGGTTTGTCACGGAAGAAGCGATAGCGCGAGAACCAACTCCTCATAAGAAAAGGTAGTATCAGCGGTAGGTTGACTAGACCCATCATGTTGAGAAGAACCAGCAGCAACCTCATCAAAAGAGTCACAAATATTAGAAGTCTTAAGCCTTTTGGGATAAGGTTCATCTAACAGAGGTTTAGAGCTGCTCAAACTATTCCTATACTTTCCGATATGAGCTTTCTCAAGGGCCCGTCGAAGCCTCTCATATTCTGCCCTAAGCTTTTCATCAGGTAAGCGCTTGACTTGATTCATGGTCCATCCAGAGCTATAGAGAAAGCAACTCTGATTTTTCACAAAATTTCGCATAAACTCTCTTTGCTGAGCTTGAGACATTGGCCTGTCCCGTTTCTCCTTAGCCTTACGTTCAGCAATAGCCTGCTGCTTCTTTTTTATTAAGGCAACCATCCTAGTAGGATAGTCATCGTCTGTCACATCATCCCCTAATAGTTCCTTTTTAAGAGAAGAGTTTGTTGCAACATTAGCCAAAATATCAGCCCAGTCAGTGTCACTATACATCATAGATTGAGCATCCAATTCTTTTTTTCTCTGGGTGGTTAGGGTGCTAGCCAGTTGTGCTTCTTTCTCAACTTGTATTCTCTTCCCAAATTGTGCATGTTCCTCAGCATGGATTTTTCTTGCAAATTCTTCATCATTGTCATTACTAGTATCAACTGAAGGAACTGCATCACCCTCTCCAAGTTTTTCATCCGTAGTAGTATCAGTTGAAGGAACTGCATCATTCTCTGCAATTTTTTCTTTTTCTATATTTTTGAACAACTTTTCTTGATCAGAAGAACTGTTATCATCCATCATATTTGTTTTCCCTTTCTTAATGAGGCCAGAAGAATCATTTGTGTCTGCACCAGGAAGAGTATGTATATTTTCATTAGTCACGATCGATTATGGCAATATTAATTAATTATAATTAATTATTAATATATTTGACGTAATATAATCTTTATCTATATCAGTTGAAACAACATTGTTTTTTTCAGCATCTTCTCCTGTTTCATTAAATCTTAAGGATTAGCAACTACTTAATTATGAATATAAACAAGATATAGTCATTTTTAAAATTTTCACATGTGCAAGTATAGATTTGTTTCACATGTGCAAGTATAGATTTTTTTCAAAAAAAGCATGTCCCATCCCTATTTTTTGCACATATAAAATAACAAATTTTCTGAACATTTAAATCATGAACCTGATAAAAATATATGAGGTTTATATTAATTATGTATCTATTTGAAATAGTAGCATCTTTACCTATATCAGTCGCATCAACATTGATATTTACAGCATCATCAACAAACTCATCATTTGCATTTTCTATCCCAAAATGATCATCATTATTTCCAGCATCTTTACCTGTTTTCATTAAATCATGAGAACATTTAAAACTTTTAATAGAGAAATATACTATAGTTTTATAAATATTGAAAACTGCATATATATTACTAAACTTTATCATTTATATTATTAAAAAAGATATCTAATCGGTTTAAAATTTTCACATGTACAAGTATAGATTTTTTCACATGTGCTAGTATAGTTTTTTCAAAAAGCATGTCCCTTTCCTTATTTTTTGCACATGTAAAATAACAAATTTTAAGAGAATGAATAATATGTGAATCATATCAGTCAAAGTGAGACAAGTGATCCACTCGTTGGTTAAACTTACATAGTTCAATGAACCTGATAAAAATATATGAGGTTTCTACTTAATTATGTATCTATTTGAAGTAGTAGCATCTTTACCTATATCAGTCGCACCAACATTGATATTTATAGCATCTTCAACAAACTCATCATTTGCATTTTCTACCCCGAAATGATCATCATTATTTCCAGCATCTTCACCTGTTTTCATTAAATCATGAGAATTTTTAGAACTTTTAATAGAGAAATATACTATAGTTTTATAAATATTGAAAGCTGTATATATTACTAAACTTTATCATTCATATCATTAAAAAGATATCTAACCATTTTAAATTTTCACATGTGCAAGTATAGATTTTTTCACATGTGCAGTATAGTGTTTTTAAAAAAGCATGTCCCTTCCTTATTTTTTGCACATGTAAAATAACAAATTTTCACAGAATGAATAATATGAGAATCATATCAGTCAAAGTGAGACAAGTGATCCACTCGTTGGTTAAACTTGCATAGTTCAATGAACCTGATAAAAATATATGAGGTTTCTACTTAATTATGTATCTATTTGAAGTAGTAGCATCTTTACCTATATCAGTCGCACCAACATTGATATTTATAGCATCTTCAACAAACTCATCATTTGCATTTTCTACCCCGAAATGATCATCATTATTTCACAGTAAAATAACATCTTCTCCTGTTTCCATTAAATCATGAGAATTTTTAGAACTTTTAATAGAGAAATATACTATAGTTTTATAAATATTGAAAATCAGATATATTACTAAACTATAGTTTTTTATCATTCATATCATTAAAAAGATATCTAACCATTTTTAAATTTTCACATATAGATTTTTTCACATGTGCAAGTATAGTGTTTTTAAAAAAGCATGTTCCTTCCTTATTTTTGCACATGTAAAATAACAAATTTTCAGAGAATGAATAATATGAGAATCATATCGGTCAAAGTGAGACAAGTGATCCACTCGTTGGTTAAACTTGCATAGTTCAATGAACCCGATAAAATATATGAGGTTTCTACTTAATTATGTATCTATTTGAAGTAGTAGCATCTTTACCTATATCATCGCACCAACATTGATATTTCTGACATCTTCAACAAACTCATCATTTGCATTTTCTACCCGAAATGATCATCATTATTTCCAAACATCTTCACTGTTTTTTATTAAATCATGAGAATTTTTATAACTTTTAATAGAGAAATATACTATAGTTTTATAAATATTGAAAAAGCGTATATATTACTAAACTTTATCATTCATATCAATAAAAAGATATCTAACCATTTTAAATTTTCACATGTGCAAGTATAGATTTTTTCATGTGCAAGTATAGTGTTTTTTTCAAAAAGCATGTCCCTTCCTTAAGTATATATATATTACTAAGCTTCTGAAAACCTTTTTATTAAATCATGAGAATTTTTATAACTTTTAATAGAGAAATATACTATAGTTTTATAAATATTGAAAGTATATATTACTAAACTTTATCATTCATATCAATAAAAGATATCTAACCATTTTAAAATTTTCACTATGTGCAAGTATAGATTTTTTCACATGTGCAAGTATAGTGTTTTTCAAAAAGCATGTCCCTTCCTTATTTTTGCACATGTAAAATAACAAATTTTCGGAGAATCAATAATATGAGAATCATATCGGTCAAAGTGAGACAAGTGATCCACTCGTTGGTTAAACTTACATAGTTCAATGAACCCGATAAAATATATGAGGTTTCTACTTAATTATGTATCTATTTGAAGTAGTAGCATCTTTACCTATATCATCGCACCAACATTGATATTTCTGACATCTTCAACAAACTCATCATTTGCATTTTCTATCCCGAAATGTTCATCATTATTCCCAGCATCTTCACCTGTTTTTATTAAATCATGAGAATTTTTAATAGAGAAAAGGATATCCCATCCGTATATTTTTTTTCAGAGAAGGTATACCTATACCAACCGAACAAAGACCAGCAGAAGCAACACCAGCAGAAGTACTACCGGAAGCAACACCAGCGGAAGCAACACAACTAGCGGCGAAGAACGGAGGTCGGAGGTCTCAGCAACAAAAACTTGAGAACCGAACCTCTCAAAAGTCGAGACATATGGTAACCTCTTTAGGCGTCTCAAAGTTTGCGTCGCTATAGGACATATAAGATGTGTCTGAAACTAGAATATCATCATTAAGCTCAGCTTCCTGGAAAGTAGAATTAAACTCCTCTGTTTGTTCAGGCTCTGCATCCTTTGTATTGGCATCTGCTAGGGAGACACTTGCCAACTCGTGGAGAGCATCCATGTCAATATCATCCTTTGGTGCTTCATTTTCATCCTCCGAGTCAGAAAGCACAGCATATCTCTTACGCTTCTTAAGTTGTACCTCCAAATTATTGACTCTAGCAATCAAATTAAGAACTGCAGTACCAAGTTTTTTTCTGGTGTCCCTGAGTTTTGACTCCAAAGTATCAACCTTCTGCATGCACCTTTTAAGTAAAGAGGACATAGACGTGAGAGTATCAAAATCCTCAGCTCCACCAGTATGTTTACCCGTTGAGTGTGGAGCGTCATTGGATCTTGAAGGAGAAGCATTATAATTACGACCTGAAAATGTATCATCTTCAAAAGGCTGCCTAGTTGGACTAAGAGTGGGTTGCCTTGTAGAGGTGCTGGTAAGCATGGGTGGTGGTATGACCGGGAGGAGATGTTGGATTAGCAAAGAACACCATCGTCTCAAGTAGGATCGCAGTCTCAAACGTAGAAGGTGGTATATTATTAGTATTTGCATTTGCTTCACCAAGTACCATCTATGCGGTGTGGGATTTGGTACATTACTTCCAACAATAATGACTACACCAAGACCATCATTTCCTGGTGTGGGTGGTATGTTATCACCAGCAGCAACAACTGGACCATTACCATTATTGCCATTAGTCAACATAGCTGGCAACAGGGGTTTATGGATCCCATCAAAATTAGTCTTCATGGTGGCAAATAATTTGGAAGTAAGCCTAACTATGGCCATGGGTTTTGTATCAATGGTCTGAATATCTAATATCATTTGGAGAAACCTAGGGTACATGAGAAATTTAGTTTTAGTATTAGCCGCTATGTTCCCAACCATCTCCCTAAAAATATACCGAGAAAAGTTGTAGGTCCTCCCATCAGATAGGCAAATAATACCAGAAGCAAGAGAGCTTGAAAATTGATCCCAACCTCCTGACTTGGGACTGAGGCACTGAAGTAGGGTGTGAACAAGAAATTTCCATTGTGGAGAAAATCTTTTCTTGTAAAAGATAAATGTGCCATCAGTTGGATAACCAAGTGTTGCCATACCCTCAACAATCTGGGTTTGTGTAAAATCAAACAATCCCTCTCCATCATTCAAATGAAGATGAGTCCGAACAGATGATTCAGAAATCACACATTCACTACCATCAATGGTTGCTACAATTTCTTGGGGCCTACCCTCAACATTTCTTATAGAGGCCGTAGTCCAGAATTGCCTGACTAACGACTCATAGACAATTGCAGGGCAATGAGTCAAAGCATACCTGAGTGAAGAACGGTTTAAAAAGTCAAGGATTTGATGATAATCCTCACTTCCTTTTGATTTATCCAGATAGGCCACCTTGTTATGGTCTCCCTTGAATTTTAAAGTCGCCATTGAATATAATTACCAGCAGATTGATGACAGAAGAAAGAGAGGGGGTATGTTAATTGAAATAGGAAATTGGGGATTTTGAATAGTTACGCTATTTTGTAGATTAACTGCCAATTATATCACATATAAATATTATTTGACCAATTTAAATGATTTAATCCCAAAAATTACCCTTTTCTCTTGTAATTTAAAAATTACTCAAAAATTACCCTGCAAATATTAATAAAAACGTTTTATGCGGAAAAAAGTATAATAATCAAAATATATGAAATGACCGTTATGCCTTTAACTAAAAACAAAACAAAACAGCAAATAATGGTGTTGACCAATAGATTACGGTCAAAAGGACTCAATCGGCCTCAAAAATCCAAGTTTTGGACTCACGGCGACTAAAATCCCAACTTTGAGGCCCCTGACCTGCGATACTTTTGGACAAGTTTAAGGACCAACGGTGTATTTTTATCCTTTATAAGCTTATAAGCAAGGGACACATCGTACTCATTTGGGATTATAACTTAATAACAATCATCTCATTTCTTTTCACCACTTTTTTATGCTTGATTTTCATTGAAGTGCGGTGAATTCACGGATCAAATTATCTTACATATACTATTAATCACAGCCTCTTTTTACGTACACATTTTTTAAACTTATTAGATGTTTGAGGAATGGATATGGCTAATCACTTGATTAATATTCACCGCACACATTTGCTCTTTAAGACCATCAAATTTGAAGACGACGATGCATGAACGTTTATTATTTTAATAATTACAAACCTAATTGTTTATCGAATCGTTGACTTATTACTTATTTTTCCCTTCATAAAACAATGAAATCTATTTGCGACCGTTGTTGTTTGTTAATTTACTTACGCATGTAACTCCTTATTCTGTAAAAATTTTCGTGATTCCACGGATCTATAAGCTAGTTGTCCTTATACACTACAAAGAGAATTTAATAGATTAACAAGAAAATAAACCATAACACTCTTTATATACCCACAATAGAACATTTATTATTCTTGTAAATTACAATATAGATCAAGAGATAAACAAGAAGATATAACTTGAGAGTTCCCTAAATGACATTTATTATTACAATTATTATTCTTGTAAATTACAATAGACATCAAGAGATAAACAATAAAAATAACTTGAGAATTCCTACCTAATTTTGTTTTGAGCAATTTCATGCTAATAACGTGTGATGATATTATTTTGCTTGTTAGTCTAAATTCCATAGTTGTCAATTATATTCAAAACGTTATTCAAAACTACATCCCAACACATGTAGTTTAACTAAAATTTTTAATTGTCTTTTTTTAGATTTTTTAAAAATTATAAAATTAGTAGAGTTGCATTATTTGCACAAGCAAACGCAATATGTAATTGTTTTATTAAAACTTAACTCTACTAATTTTATAAACAAATGAAATGGCAAAATGACGAAAATTTAATTAACCTAAATAACTTTATAAACAAATGAAATGGCAAAACATAAAATAAAATCCAAAAAGAAATACATCAAATTTAAATTCTGTCGAATTTGTTGCTAACAATTTTTTTAGTTTCCTGCCTACTAAGGTTTTTTATAATCATAGTATATAAACTTGATTTTTTTTTGTGGCTACAAATTTTAAAAGTTTTTTCTATTATTTAAATTTTTAGCCCAATAGTAACATCTTTGTTACCAATAGCGTGACTATTCAAAATCCAATAATAAAGCCCAACATAAAAGGGTTACCGTTATACATTAGTAAAGTCCAACAATAAAGCCCAACAATAAAGCCCAATATTAACATTTCTATCAATTTTTCTTTCAGTTGTGAAAAAGTTAAAAAAATCAACATATTCTCAAACAAATGTCAACAAAAATACTAGTAAAATTGAAATTCAAAAAACATAAAAACTAAAAAATATTATTATAAATATTATAAAATTAAAACAAAAATAAAAAGTAAAAATTAAAATCTATAAAACTTCACATGTGCTCCATAATAAAAATTCATAGGATCTTTTAGTTTGTGTTTTGAATTATACTTTTTAGCTTATGTTCTCCGCTCCATATAAAACTTTAATATAAGATCAAACAAAAAAGTATTTATATTAAACATGAATTATCTACTTGTTGGTGATGTTTGTAAGTGTAAAATGATTGAAGAGATTCATAAGCTAATCTAAAAGTATCCACCTTCAATTTTGAGGAAGCATTCCAAGGTATAAAGATGAATGAGAAACGCAATTGTGATAAACTAGAATAAAGTATATAATAAAGTTATAAGAGTGTATGTGATGAATGAAAAATTGGAATGGTTGTATGAGAATTTAAATGTGAGAAAAACATAAGAAAATGAGGTTTATGGATTTAAAGATAAGAAAAAGATAAGATTCTTTTTGATGTGCATTGAAAATTGAAATGTATGACAGTATTTGAAGATAAGAAAGAAATGCTACTGGTCACCACTGTAGCAGTTTAGTTCAATGATTAGGGTTTTCTGAGTGTTTATAAATAGCAGCTTAGGTTTTCTAGGTTTTTCATCTACCATTAGCAGCTCATTTCACATATTACCACTGCTGATAAGCCATGGCCCATACTCCAAACTTGAATGAGCTCAAGCAACAGTCCGGATCTAATGAGATCCAAAAATGTTTCAAGTTTTTTTTCACTCAACAAATGACTGAACAAGAATGCTTTATTCAAAAGCTTGAACAGGAGTGCAACAATTTGCATATGAAGATCGAGAAGGAAGAGGAATATGTGCTGGAGCTTGAAACTTTTGGTGCATCTCACGATCTTGCTAATGACATCATTGATTGCATTTATGACACTCTACAAAGGGAGCGCGAGATGCTTGACAACTTGGAAAATGTGTTGGCAGAGGCTAGGGAGGGTATGGAAGAGAAGCAGAGGCACATCAATGTCATGGATTTTAATGATGATGACAGTGATTAGATGTCGAATGGGTTTTTATGCTTTTTTGTTTGGAAAAAGCTGGGCATGTTCATGTAGTTGTTTGTCTTAGTTGGTTATCTAGAATAAAGTCTGCGTTTGGTAGGTTTGCTGGTGTAGGTTGTGTATCAAGTATGTAATTGTTTGTGTTTATGTACTTTCAGTCTTTCTACGTGTAGTATGTTAATATAAGTGTTGGTTATTATGTATGTTTAAATTGTTGTTGTGGTTATTTGTTTTCTTTGAAGCTTGTGTGTTAGACTAAATGTTAAATTTTTGTTGTGGTTATTTGTTTTGTTTGAATCTTGTTTGAAACTAAATGTACTCCGAGAATTAATTGATTAAGGTATGGTTGTTTTTCATGTGTTTATTATTCGGTTACTGATTTAGGTGTATTTGAGCTGTTAAATAAATCTAGTCAGCTTGAGGTTTTGTCTTTTAAAAGGTTATTTAACTATCCTGATACCGAATTTCCGTTTATTAAACTTAGTAGTGTTTTTAATGAACGATTATTCATACCGTTGATTAGCGGTTCTAAGAATTTGAAAAGTTTGAAGTTCATTTGATGTGGTCGAAAGTGGGACAGGACGTTGGAGATGATTCGAGATGATAACTGCTTAGTTGAGGTTCATTTGGAAAATGTTAATGCGACTGGTGTCAGTGTTTTGCTGTTATCTAAATGTCGTGATTTAAATGCTTTTATGTGTTGTTGCGATGCACGAATATTGGATTGATTAGTGTTTCTGAGAACTGTAAGAGGTTAAAGAAGCTTTGTGTTGCTCATTGGGAACCATAGTGTGAAGGCTTGATTGCTGTTGGTTGTTAATGAACTAAAATTTTGAACTAATTTTCATATTTTCTTTTAAGCATCGACACATATCATTAGTAAGAATGATTATGCTTTTAACTTACTTACCTTGTTACTAAAAATAGTATGTAAATTCAGTATCAAAATGGTTTAAAGTGTGAAAAAGTAAATGTAAAACATATCGTAGATATTAGCAATTTAGTACTAGTGATCTTGTTGAGTGGTTTTGACCCGGATAAGATCCGAGTCATTAAAGCAGACAATATGAAGACCAATTTTCTAACAAAATAAAGTTGGTAGGTAACCAAATTGTAAGCAACATATTCAATATCATTAATAACTCTCGGATATGTTCATTAAAACAACTCACTAAAATAGATGAAAGTCGATACTTTGACTCAAAAGTCAAATGGGTTAGATTTTGATAAGATCAACCCACTATTTACATTGTTAAGTTAACATTTAGTTTCCTTTCTTCTTTTCGTGTGTTTTGGTCCTCTTTTTTGCAGTTGCATGCTCCATTGCCACCGCATAAACATAATAAAAGTAAGAACATTAGAAACAAAACATTTGTAAAGTTGTTTGTAATAAAAAAAAAAATTAGCATTTGATGATTAGGTACAAACTTTTTGAAGTAAATGCAATTTGTTGAAAACTTTTTCAAGTAAATGGTTAGGTACAAACTGTTTTCAATTGTCTTCATAAATAGTAACTCTTGTGAATATCTGCAAGTGGAAAAAGCAAATCTACTGACAATTTAAAGTGGCTGAACAAATAGTAAATTACTTTGGCTATTTCATTGTTTTGATATTGAATGACAGTAAATGATCAATGCTTTATTTTAAAAGGCAGAATGATAAGGACAAAATTCTAAATGTGGAATGCAACCACTAATAATACCATGTGATATCGGACAAATAGTGGATGGTGCATGCATCATGTGAAACATTCAATTATGAGAACAGGATCACTTATTTTAAAAAGAAGGTTGTCTTTACTAAGAAAAAATAAATTCCCATGTTAATTTTTTGACAAACCAACTGCTTAGTTGTCTAAAATAACTAAGAAAACACAATGGCTAGTTATCCTAAGTTTACTAAGCTAAGAAACTATCCTAATTCTAGCAATTGTCCAGACATGTTAGATACCTATTGTCTATCTCCTGTTAACATTTTACTGGTTATATTAACACTAAGTTTCTCTTTGTTAGTTTTGTTTCAAAGCGGTTATAGCCATAGATAAACTGTTGTTAAAACTTAATTGGCATCGTTAGTGAAATTATTTAAGATATTGTAATGAATAAAAATAAAATTAATATTTTAAAATTAAATATGAATAAATTTAAGTGAAAACAAATTACAAAACAGTTATGTATCTATGCTTCTTTTTTTTATCGACGTTTGTCTATATAAGGCGCTTTATCTTTGCTTGTTATTGTAAAATATATTTTTAATTTTTCATAAAGAAGCAAGAGAAGCGGATGTCTAGACATCCTAAATGTGACCAACTTAGAGTGAGGCCAATTCTAACAATTATTTGTGTGAAAGCCATCAAACATGATTGTTAAATATTTCATTCAATAAAGCGCCTTGTTAGTCCGTAAGACTAACCTTCGCTTTTCTTGCATCTTCATGATCATCTTTGTAACAAATTCCTCTTTGCAACAAACACATATCTTTTGTTTGGTGCATCATTGTGATATGTATCGGTGGTGTTTCTAGTTATCCACAAACAAAGTGTCGATATTAAAACTTGCAAATGCTATCTTTTTAAAGTAATAAAAGCTTATAAAACATTAATGCAATGAAAATAAAACGACTTACCTACAAACAAAACACCGAGACCTAAAAAAAAATTAATAAATAAAATATTCAAACCGTAACACTCTTAAAGCCATAGGTGAATTGAAAATCATCTACTCAGCCTGTCTTTATATTTCTAGTTCTCGGCGTCTGACTCTGATGCCTAGAGTTCCATTTGCTATTATATCAGAGGCAAAACGCCGAGAACTAGAAATAGAAACTGATATGGATGCTATAGAAGCCGCAAATAACCTGTACAAGTAAAAGTCAAATCAAGTGAAAAGAACATTTGTACAACCAAAGATAAGAAACTGATAAGATTCTTGTTACTGCAACACAATGTAAAGATAAGAAAAAAGATAAGATTATTTGTGACAGAATTTAAAGATAAGATTCTTGTTACTGATTATATAATTTACTTTTTTACAGTATACTCACTAATGTACAGCAAAGTGTAAAAAATACTTTATTTTATGTACTATATACTCCATATTGTACTACATAAATCTACTCTCTTATTATCACACACACTCACTTTCTTCTCTCTTATTCTCACTCAAGAATAATGGCAGCACCAAATGGAAACTTTCAAAATGATGAAGAAGAGTATGAGTTTGTCTTAAACAGTTATTTGCTTTTTGATGCAGTGTTAGATGCCTTTGGGGAAGAACCGATTTCAGAATATGGTTCGTATAGGCAAGTGAGTGTGTGGATGAGGACAAATATCCTTACTTGGCTGCGTCGCCAAGACTTCTACTGGAATGAGATTTATGGAATTAATGAGGAAGAGGAGGAAGAAGATGAAGATGAGGAAGATCTAGAGAATGAGCAGGAGGCTGTAAGTGAGGTGGTGCAGCAAGGTGAAATTATGCAGGAAGGTCACATAGTGGCAGCAAAATCAGGTGGAGGAAGAGTTTCAAAGTGAGGTGATGCAACAAAGCGGTGGTGCAACAAAGCGAGGAAGATGATAAAACGAAGTGGAGCAACAAGTGAACAATGCTACAAGATTTGAAAATCTTTATAATTTGGAAAATAGGATTAGTAGACTTGAAAATCTGTTTCAACAACTCAAAGCAAATAAGAAAAGCAAGGAGAGAGCTCTAGAACTAAAAAGTAGTTTATGATGATAGTCTTTTATGTTTTTAGTATCATATTAGCTTTTAGTTTGTCGAAAATGTTTTAATGTTTGTTTATGTGGTATCAATATTTCCTATGTTTTTTCAAATCTAGTATAAATAGAATGTGAGTAAGATCAAAACATCAATCTTGTTGAATATCTTCACACGCGAAGATATTCTTACAAATCAAATAATCGTGTATAAAAATCAATTAATTACGTAGACCATCATATAACATATTCACATTTCACAAGTTCTAACAATTACAATTACATAAAAATGAGGTAGGTTCAACCGCCATAAGTTTCTCTTTATTTATAATTAATATAAAAAACCTTGAAGCTCAGGAGGTTTTATTACATGAAGTAAGCTAATAATGGACGCCAACTTTCTAATTACTAGAGTTCTACTTTCTAATTACTAAACATATCTAATTTCTAAACATATAGAAGAAAAAAAATATTTTATCTATAATCATGAATCAAAATCTTAATCCACTTACTGATGATGATGATGATGATAATCAATGGAGGATGGTCCTGATTAATGATGATTACTGATATTGGCAGTTGTTGGTGTTGATGACAATTTTAAAAATGATTTGATGTTTTTTGAAAGAAAGAGGAAAACCACTTAAAAACCCTAGCTTTGAGAATGAGATTTTGTTTGTGATTGTGTTGTACTTAAAGTCCAGTTAGAGTTTTTTCTTTTATGGACTTCAATCTTTTGGGCCTCTTTATGTTTTGTGAATCCAGTTAGTTGTTATCTTCACATGTGAAAATTTTGATTTTATCAAACTAATTTTTATTTTTTGGGTTTCTTTATCTTTTGGACTTCAATCTTTTGGGCCTCTTTATCTTTTGGGCCTCTTTATGTTTTATCAAACTAATTTTGATTTTTAAAGTTTTTATCTTCACATGTGAAAAATATTATAAGTGTGTATAATGCAGATAAGAGGCTGGCTTCAATCTGCCGTTGGACTTTACATGCTGATCATGATGATGAAGAGAATGTTTTTTATACACCTCTATGTGCGTACGTCAGTGACTCATTCAAACTAGTAACAATTTTTTAAATTGTTGTTGTGTTGTTTTTTAAATTGTTGTGTTGTAATGAAAGGAAATTGGAGGGGTTTTGGCGAAGTTTGTGGGTTTGTTCAGCCAAAGATGATACGTTTTAAGATGGTTCAAATCATTCCTGAACGTGTTCGAGGAAGGCAAATTCAGGTTCCCATATTCCATGTTTGCTGAAGCATGATATGAATGAATATTCTCTTTTGAAATTTTGTATTATGTTAACGGAAGTTTATGTGTGTAATTATGTAATGTGGATGTTTTAGGATTCTATGACTTTTGGTAGATCATCTGGTATGCTATGTAGTATCTTTTGGATTCTATGATGAAATAACTATAATACTTAATGGTATTTTGGGTAATGTATGTTTAATTATGTTAACGGAAGTTTATGTGTGTAATTACTCTGTAATACTGATAGATGAAATTTGTTAAGATTCATTAAAAATATTTTCAATGTGTTAGAATTAAAATTCTGCACATTTGAATTTTACTTTCACATGTGAAAAACAAAAATAATGTTTGAATTATTATGTCTCAATAAATTACCCGGATGCAACTCTTAATATCCGATGAACCGAGAGGTTAGCATAAACACGGATGCACGGTGGCACATCCGAACCGAGGTTAGCATAAACACAACTCTTAATATCCGATGGGTCTACGTGGATCACTCCCAAAATTGTTGAAGAAGTATGTTGAGTCTAGTTGCGATTTATTTAGATATAAGATACTTAAACTAAATAGGCCAATGTAAAGACTTTACGTGTAGGGTATGTACAGTAATAACTGCAGATTAGTAATCTCTAGGTAAATCACAAGGATGTAAAAAAGAAGGCTAAGCAATGCCATTTTCAATCAATATAAAGAGTCGTTAGTACATAATGCCATGAATTATATATCACAAACCAGAAACTAACCAAGCACCACACCAGGCTAAACTATCACTAACTAAACAGGCGATAAAAGTAGCTACCCTTTTATCTTCACATTATGCTTGAAACTCATGATCGTTGATCTCACACAAACAAACACTTGACAAAGACAATAAACCATTACACTGCACGAATACTGATGATGTAGCCTCACGAAGCATTCGCTGAAACGTAACCTGATTTCACAAGGATCATGCCGTTTTTGAAAAACTTCCTTGATCAAGTCATCCAGGTACCTGATACGTGCAGCAATCTCAAAGCAAGGCAGACGCACCATAGTATCCCATTCACGAGCAAAGAATAACTTCCTTTTGAAAAAAGGCACATATGATCTGGAGTAAATCACTATCACACGCAAAACCAAGTTCCGTAAGACGACCGGGACGAGACATAGCGACCAAAACAACTATATCGTTCAACAAGAGCAAACACAACTAAACACAAGCTACGTGTAACATTTATACAACTAAACAAGGGACAATCCGAGACAACTTCCAACAAAGATAAGCCACTACAAAGTCCTATCCCAAAAGCATCATAGAAAAGTTTATACGCACGTAGTCGTGAACAATTGAATAGAAAAAGCGAAACACGGAAACACGGTCTAAACCACTACAAACACCTTACTACACAAAAATAGATAAAAGAATAAAACATATATAGGATAAAGATCTCGATTTTCCATTACCATAGACAAACTTACAATAGTTTCCTTACATCGATGGATTATCCTACAGAAAACAAAATGGTACCCTACTAAAGGGTACATCCATCAAGACACAAGACATAACTTTATAAAAGCATTACTAATAATACTAACCAACCATGCCTAATCCAACTAATAAAAGGCGCAAACAACCCACCAACAAAAGCCACAGACAACTAAACTAATCAGACATCCCCTCATTCTGCTCCATTAGCACAATTTGCCTCTCCTTGACTGCTATGCCATCACGCACCGCATCCAGAAGGGCCAACAGAGCAACCAACGTGTCCCTATCAACACGTTGCAATTCCAACAAACCTTTTAAACCATCTACAGCTTCCCCAATGAAAGGCCCATACCCGTGGGTTTCCATAACGGTTCTCTCCCTTTTGTGAACCTTGCGCTCCAGCTGGTCACGCTCCTCTTCCAAACGATTCAGCAAACTCCGATCTTCAGTCACCTCACAGCTAAAGAGGTACTTAAAAGCAGTGGCAAGGTCAGTGGAACCACAAGCCGCCAAGAGTTCTTGAATGTTTGGCTTCCCTGCCATGGTTATATGATCGACAATTGAGAGAGCAGTAATAAAAAATTAGGTAGGTCAAAAACGAATGGACCAAATACTATTAGTCAACAAATTAATATGAAAGTCCCAAAAAAATCCATATAGTTTAAAAAAATACAAAAAAAGCCATAATTTAAAAAAAAAACACAAACAACAACGTAGCACGAAAAAAAACGGTATCAAACACTTATGATGCCCGTGCAATTTATATTCAATAATCAATAAATTATAATTTACTAGAAGGGTATCAATATATACAAATTTTAATACTAGGCGAGGACCCGTGCTTCACAACGGAAGTTTCTAGCAACATACAATTAACAATATGCGATATATTGTGGTATGTGTTTTTGTGTAACGTTAAAAATATGACGTGAAAATATCATAATGTAATTGCAAAAGGTTGTAATATGCGATAATTCAACTCAAATAAAAATTCTTAACATGTATCGAAGAATATATAAAAACATTTTATTGAAACTTAACCTTGATAAATGACCACTTGCACAATTTCATTTTTATAAATTATTTTGTAAAAGAGGTAATGAAAAAGTTTGAACATGAGACGAATAAGTATATCAGTTGGCTTCGAGTGTAGTCGATGTAGTATTCTCAAGTATTAAACTTAATTGATTATTTTAAATGATGGTAAGTACACGCTGATTATCATCACTGTATACTAACTATTTAGTTTTACACTTAAACTAGGAAAAATTAATAGACATTTTCAAGATTCAAACAATATAATCAGATACCCTTGTTTAGTTCCTGGACTGTCTCGTTTTGTCAAAATTGCAGTTCCTGTCATCTTGCTAAATATTCATATACAACAACAAAACCAACAAAACAAAATACAATAAAATATGTTATGTTTTCATCTGCCTCAACACCCACAAAGCAAAAATCATTTATCAAAAAAAGATCATCTACTTATTAATGTTATATTCAATAATTTATTTCAAATAAGAAATAAGAAACAAATTATAGAGATTGCAAAGTTGTGTAGCACAAAACGGTTACTCACCTGAAGACTAACCACCGCCTCTTGCGCTATCTTTTTTAAACTCGGGATCATCATCAAATCTCCTCTTTGACGCCGGAAACCAAGTACAGAGCATGATTTTAATATGTCATATATTTCTTTGGAAGGTTTCGCATGATGGCCTACATATTAGAACGAACCATATTAATAGTTTTAAGACTTCATAAACAGTTCACATACAAAAAAAAGAGAAAATTCAAGAAAATTAAATAAGCACATTACAGATGTAGTTAAGATGTTTGCACTTTGTCCACTTTAATTCTTGGATAGGCAATAGGCAATCAATTTGAGTTTTCCCTTTTCCCGCCTTGAAATATATGTGTTTGATTTCTTGTAGTTTTGTCCAGCAATGTTCCAACTATGTTTCCTAACATAGTTTTAATAGGGAATGTAATGAATACTTTCCAAAGGGCCATTTCTTTGTCCAACAATGTTCCAAGGTTATTCTCCTTTGCACCAATAGGAAGGTAATGAATACTTTCCAAAGGCCATTTCTTTCCAACGCATGACTTGTTTCCAAACGAATAGCTTTTGTCAATGTTTTCACTTTCAATGTTTGATATTTTAAAGGTTTAAAAATATTGACTTTCAATATTCAATATTCTAAGTTTTCATTTTCCTCTTTGACTATTTTTCCATTTTAGATAGTAAAGATATCCTTTGGAAATATGAAATTATGAGGTAGAAAAGTATAAATATGAAATTATGGCTACTCTTTGTTTGAGTGATTTTGGATCAAGCCAAAAAGACACTTTCTACAAAGTGACTTAAATAAAACCACACGTGTTAACAAATATCCAAATCACCTACGCTCCCTAGACTTGTATATCACATATCTTCACTTGTACATTTCCCTCACTTTAGTGAATCCAAATCTGAATTAAAAAGAATTCACACAAATTAATCAGATATTTTAATCCATCCTAGAGAGTTTATTATCCAGATACACCAATATTTAATCACCATTTCCAAAACCACCATCATTCCCAAAACCACCATCATCATCGGTTTTTGACAAAAACCCCAAATCTATTTTTGAACCCTAATTTTATGGATGAAAAACAACATTAAATCGGTTCCAAGTTAGTTTCTCTTACACATTATTTCTATTGTTATTAATCATCTATTGTTATTAATCATATATTGTTGTTCGTAATTTCTATGTTACGAGAGAAGAAGAAGAAAGAGTATCGCTAGAAAGAAGAAATATACACCAACTGTTAATGGTAATTTTTTTTAATAATTATAATTTTATTTATTGTTTAATGATTATTGTAAAAGTATAGAAATAACAATTTATTTATTTATTTATTTTTATAGTTTTTTGAATATATTAGTATCCATACAAGGGTGTTTGGCAATAAGTTTTAGTATAGCTAAGTATTTGAATTCTCAAAACAACATATGAGTACAATAATGTTAGGT
The DNA here is from genome assembly GCA_022545495.1 of Chrysanthemum lavandulifolium. Lineage (NCBI taxonomy): Eukaryota > Viridiplantae > Streptophyta > Magnoliopsida > Asterales > Asteraceae > Chrysanthemum > Chrysanthemum lavandulifolium. The sequence continues at coordinate 143,308,066 of CM040238.1, forward strand.
GTTTGGCAATAAGTTTTTAGATTAAGATAAGTTTTGACTTTTTGTTGTGTACTAAATTCGGGGATTAGTTTTTTTAATCTTTTGTTGTGGAGATGTGTATTTTTGGAGGTAGAATAAAAGTGTATTTTGGGTTAATGTTTGTTTTTGAGATTGGATTATGTTTGTTTGAGATTGTTGTCGATGAAATTGAGGTCTATGCCTAAATGTTTAGATTGCTTAGTTTTAATGAGTTTTACTTTGTTTGTGTTTTGTTTGCTTTTGAATGGTGTTTTGTGGTTTAGGATAAGTATAGGTGCTCTTATATGTTAGTATTTGGTACTAGTACGCTTTTGGACAAATGTCACTTTGCATTATTGATTTTTTTTTTTTTTTTTTTTGATGAAATTCACCAATACTTATTATAAGCTTATACTTTGTATTTATTTTATAGATAACGAAAAAAAGGAACTTATTCAACAAGAAAGTCTACTAGTGGTGATTCTGGTAAAAAACTTTAATCTAATTTTAGTTTCTGTTTTGTATAGATTATAGAAGTTACATAAAACTAATTAATTATTCTGCAGATGAAGAATCATATTTAGATTTGGATAATGCTGTTAGTACAGATTCCGCTAGTGATGATTCTGGTACATAAATTTAGTCTATAATTTTATTTTAATTTAATATATATATTTTTTAAATTTGCATTATTATGATTTAAATTTTGTTTTTGTTTTTTTTTTTTTTTTTTTTTTTTTTTTTCAGATGAAGATTCGGATTTCAATATGGATAATGTCATTAAAGGTAATATAAATTTTATTCACATGTGATAAACATAAAAGTGAAACTTAAAATCAGCACAAACAAAAACAGTTTTTGAAAAGTTTTTTCAAATTTTTTTTCATCACTTGTGAAGATTCTATTTTACAAAAAATTTCCATACTACAATAACATTTTTCGATTATTTTGTCTTGTGACCTAACACTAAAGCATGCTTTTTAGCATAGTTTTCACATGTGAAAATAGTATAACTCATATTTTTAGTATGCATATTGTTAATTTTTCACAAGTGAAAATATATTTTATAAATAGTTTTATTTTATTTTATAGATAAGGCAAAAAAAAAGCAACTGTTGGTAAGAGAGGAAGACCTAGAAAGACTCTCGGTGACAATTCTGGTAAAAACTTTTAATCTAATTCCATGATTCTGCTTTTAATATTGTCATCATTTCATTTTATCATACACTTTTCAATACATTATGTCCTTTGTAATACTTGACATTTAAAAATAAAATAATTTTTTTTCAGATGAAGATTCAGATTTACATTTGGATAATGTTGTTAAAGGTAATTTAACATAAACTAATTTTGTTATTTTAAAGTATTTTTTTTATTGAATTCAAATTAATTATAATAACATTTTATTAAACGTATTTAATATTTACATGATACTTAAAATTATATATCCTTTTTAATGCAGTTGCTTGTTCTACACCAAAAAAAACCAGTGATTATACAGAAGACCGAAATTTTCCATCAGTTGTTAGTACACATTCTGCTATTGACGATTCTGGTACATAAATTTAATCTATAATTTTATTTTAATTTAATAGATATTTTTGTTCGTTTTTTTTTTTTTTTTTTTTAATTATTATTATTATTATTATTATTATTATTATTATTATTTTTCAGATGAAGATTCTGATTTCAATATAGATATTTTTGTTCTTTTAAATGGTTTTTATTTTATTTTATAGATAAGGCAAAGAAATGTACTCATTCTTCAACTGCTGCTAAGAGAGGAAGGCCAAAAAGTCTCATTGGTGATATTTCTGGTAAATAATTTTAATCTAATTCCATGATTCTGTTTTAGCATAGCCATTATATCATTTTATGATACATTTTGCCAACATCCTTATTAACAGCCTATTTTTCACATGTGAAAATAGTATAACTCTTATTTTTTAGTATGCATATTGTTAATTTTTCACAAGTGAAAAATATATTTTATTAATATTTTTTATTTTATTTTATAGATAAGGCAAGAAAAGGAACTGATTCTTCTACTGCTGGTAACAGGGGAAGACCAAGAAAAATTACTGGTAAAAAACTAAATCTGATTCTATGATTCTTCTTTATTATTGTCATCATTCAATTTTATCACACTCTTTTCCATACATTCTGTTTCTTTCTAGTACTTGACATTGAAAAATAAAATAATTTTTTTACAGATGAAGATTCAGATTTAGATTTGGATAATGCTGTTAGTACAGATTCCGCTAATGACGATTCAAAAAAATGTACTCATTCGTCAACTGCTGGTAAGAGAGGAAGACCAAAAAAGTCTGCTGGTGATAATTCTGGTAAATAACTTTAACATCTTTAATATCATTTTATCATACATTTTGCCATACATCCTTATTAACATCTTTCGGTTATTCCTTTTGTTGAAAAAGAACTATTTCCTTTCTACAATAACACTTTTTTAGATTATTTTGTGTTGACAGCCTAGTTTTCACATGTGAAAACAGTAAAACTAATATTTTTTAGTATGCATATTGTTAATTTTTCACAAGTGAAAAATATATTTTATTAATATTTTTTATTTTATTTTATAGATAAGGCAAGAAAAGGAACTGATTCTTCAACTGCTGGTAAGAGGGGAAGACCTAGAAAGACTACTGGTGATGATTTTGGTAAGAGAAAGAGGAAAAATAAGGACAATGATGATCATTTTAAACCAAAGACAAAAAAAAAAAAGAAAAGTAATAGATAATGATAAAATTCCTTCTATTAGAACAAGGACAACACCAACTCGCTCTTTTTCGCAATAAGCATTTTAAATGCTAAAAGGCAAGAGGTTTTGATAGAAATGGGTTTTGGAGGTTTTGTTGAGATGATGATTCACGATATCCCCGGATGTTTAGGATATTATGTTATTTCTAAGTTAGATCTGGAAGTAATGAAATTACCATTAAGTAATGGTTATATAGATGTTACAGAAAGTAAGGTACATGAAGTTCTTGGTATTCCTATAGGAAGAATTTCATTAGATTCCTTGAATGAAAGAAAGGCAGATGATCCTTTTATCCAAGAATGGTTAAATCAATTTTCTTTTAAGTCTAGGAAGAATGACATCGATCGAATGATATAACGGATGTTATAGTTTCAACAAATGATTGTGGGAAGTTGTTTAAAATGAATTTTTTGATACTCTTTGCAAATACAATGGGGATGTGTGATACGCAAGGAGCATGTAATTTGAATATTTTGAAGAGTATAAATGATGATGTCCTTGAGAAAGTTGAAAGTGTAAATTGGTGTAAATATATAATAGATTGTTTGGCTCCAAGCATAAAAAAGTGGAATTACAGGTCCAATCACTACTTCACAGGTCCAATTACATTTATGACTGTAAGTAATCACTCATTACATATAAATTCATTTATAGCTTATTTCACTTATTTGAATTTATTATTTACGTAAATTTTTTAATTTGTAGCTCTTATATCTTGATTCAACAAGATGTGATCGTTTTCCTGTTTCTCGTCAAAGGCCAGTAATTAAAGAATGGAAGACAATTCAAATGAAGTATAGAGAGAAATTAGAAATCGAGGCTGGAGGTTTTGGATTACTACCGAAACAAGACGATTTTTGTGGATTAGAGTCAAAGGTATTTTTTTCTTTAATATATTTTATAATGTCGTCAAAGGAAAACAATACTTTTAAATCACCTCAAAGAATTAGACCAACCCTAGTAGGTGAAGAGATATCTTGAGTAGAAACCTCAGGTGTCTCTAAAGAAGTAATCAGATATGCAAACATTTTAACTTTTATGCATCTTATCACTACCGTGACAAAGGAAGTTCTATCGCAGAAACTTGGGAACCGAATCTCTCAAAAACTATGACATCGATAGCCTATGTTATATTTCCCTTAGAAGTTAGAAGTTAGAACCTTTAAGTAATCAAATTAGTATCTTCCATACCTTCATGGTTAACAAACACAATCTTTGATTTTTCGAGATTTTCTTGATTTGGCGAGAGGAAGATGATGATTTGGTAGAGAAAGGAAAGGGAAAGGATTATGGGAGATCATGATATTTCAATGAATGAAACATCGGTCAATTCGGATGATGAAAGTCGGTAAAATTTAAATCCATCGATGTAAGGAAAGTAAATTCATCACATGTGAAAACTATTTTTCTTGCTTTATTTTTTAATAACTTATATTTTCACATGTGAAACTATCTTTAAATTTTATTAATGCTAATTTTTAATTATTAGGAGATGATCTTCGCTTTGAGATATTCCATCATAAAAAATCCAAGAAGACACACAAGTCGGACTCGAACTGAACGAACTCGAACAAGAACTGAACAAACTGAAACTGAACCGAACTCGAAGAATATCAAGAATATCCGCCTAATAAAAGTAAATCTGAATGTGAAAAGTTTTAGAATCTGTTGGTGAGCAAGATTTATGAATGTGATTGATTGTGTAGAAGAAATGTGTATTTGTTAATGTTGAAAATGTTCACGAAAAACAACCTAATAAAGATTTGAAGATTCATGATTATCGAAAGAACAAGCAAAGAGAACACGAACACGAACACGAACGAGCAAGATTTTGAATGATTGATTGAAGACTTGGGAGTGATTATTTGTTGAAAATGAACTGAAAAACAAACTAATAAACAAAAGATTCATGAACACGAACGAACTCGAACTGAACAAGCAAAAGATTCACGTGACGAACTCGAACTCGAACTCGAACTGAAGAATATCCGCCAAAAAACAGTAAAACCGAATGTGAAAAGTTTTAGAATCTGTTGGTGAGCAAGATTTACCGGTGATTGATTGTGTAGAAGAAATGACATTTGTTAATGTTGAAAATGTTCTGAAAAACAACCTAATAAAGATTTGAAGATTCATGATTATCAAAGAGGTGGAGAAACCGAATGTGCGAAATTTTGGGAATGATTGAAGACTTGGGAGTGATTCAATCTAAAGCGTAGATGTTCAAGATTCATCAAAAGAAGCGAAGATAAAGATGAAATTAGCAATGAAAACATTCAAGTTGAACCTCAAAATAATTCTACTACTTCCAAAGAAGATCCCTCAAAAAGAGTAAAGTCGAAAGAGAAGAAGTTTTAGATGTATTTGAAAACAAAGAACAACTGGATGAAGATTTAGATTCTCAAATACAAGTTTCAGATTTTCTGGTAGATGATCAAGGTTTAGTTTATTCTAAAACTTGATGATTTGTGAATTATTATGGTTTGTAATAATATTTATTATTAAAACTTTTTTTTTAATTTTCAATTATTATTTTTTTGCATATTTCAATTATATTATTTTTACAATTTTCAATTATATTATTTTTACAATTTTTATTTTTCACATGTGAAAAAACATAGAATTTTTTAATTTTATCACAATTTATAGTATTTTTCACATGTGAAAAAATATCAATTTAAGTTTTTTTTAGTTTTTATTTTTTTTACATTAATCATGTTTATAACAATTAATATTATTTTTTATTATATATTTTTTGGCAGATTTTGGATTTTATGTGGATGATTTAAATTATGCTGATGTTGATATATATGATGGACCAGATCGTCTTTCTCCTTTTCAGTATAAACCTGTAAACCCTAAAAAGCCTCTTTCAGAAGATGAGCAAATTGTTGCTAATACATTATTTGCAATGACAGCGCCTAAATGGTAACTTTATTTTAAAAAAACATTAATATTTCAAATTTCCTTTTTATATATTAAATATTGACTATATGCTAATCTTATTTATTTATTTTTTTCAAATATTACAGGGAACCAATATTTAAAAGTGAAAGTGGCCATTGTTTAAATCATATTGATATGGAAACATTAACCCCAAGTTTGGAATTGTCAACGAATGTCATCGATATATGGTCAGAGATTCTCAACGTTTTGGAATTATATAAAGAAGATGATACGTTACCATCCAGATTTTTCTTTAAAATCTCTGTAATTGTAAGTAATTTTGTTATATATTACTATATATATTTATAGTATTTATCATATTTAAAAACAATAATTTCATTATTTATTATGCAGAATCCATCATACTTTATTGAAAAGCATACTGATCAGGAGAAATTACAAGTGTTCACAAAAAGAATTAAAGAAAGTTTTAGAAATGATGAAAAGCATCTTATGTCATTGAAAACTTTTGATATGGTATGTTTTTAAATTTTTTTAAAATTCAGTAACTAATGTATAGTTGATATGTAAATTTAACAAATTTTTTAAGCTGCTTTTATTTTCTTTATGACTTTTCTTCCTGTTTGTCATAAAGGACACATGTATCTTATATGTGTTGATTTCAGAAATGGTTCGTTTAAAGTTATTGACAATAGTGCCAATGGACCTACTTTCAGTAAAAGATATTATGGCATTCCTGAAGAAATTGTAAGTATATTTCTCCCTTTTATTCACATGGTAAATTTTAGATGGAAACATTAGCCGTTTGTTTACACCAATCCTTATCAGATTTCCTAGCAATCATTAAATACTGTTCATCACTAGCGTTATACTACTATCGTCCCATCTGTTTTTATATATGTTCTTATAATAATTCGTAATAAATTTTTTTTTCTTTTCTTATTAATTTGTTTTGTAGAAAAAAGTTGTTGTTGCCTATTTAGATCACGTTAAACATCCAAAGTCTGAAGATATTAGAAATACAAACCCATCAAGGATGCAAATGAAATGGAGGACGAAGAATAATCATGTGGATTGTGGTGTTTTTTTAATGCTTCATATGGAAATTATAACGGTTTAAAAATTGGGATTGTGGTCTTTCTTTGGAGTCTCAAAAACAAAGTACACAACTGAATTTATTGCGATCAAGATTTGCTGCGAAGATTTTATTGTCTGACCTGAATTTGTTAAAGAATAAGTTTTTGAAGTTGGTTCAAGAATTTGAGGATAAAGTAAGTATATTTCTCCTTTTATTCACATGGTAAATTTTAGATGGAAACATTAGCCGTTTGTTTACACCAATCCTTATCACTAGCGCTCATCACTAGCGTTACTACTATCGTCCCATCTGTTTTTATATATGTTCTTATAATAATTCGTATTAATTTTTTTTTCTTTTCTTATTAATTTGTTTTGTAGAAAAAAGTTGTTGTTGCCTATTTAGATCACGTTAAACATCCAAAGTCTGAAGATATTAGAAATACAAACCCATCAAGGATGCAAATGAAATGGAGGACGAAGAATAATCATGTGGATTGTGGTGTTTTTTTAATGCTTCATATGGAAATTTATAACGGTTTAAAAAATTGGGATTGTGGTCTTTCTTTGGAGTCTCAAAAACAAAGTACACAACTGAATTTATTGCGATCAAGATTTGCTGCGAAGATTTTATTGTCTGACCTGAATTTGTTAAAGAATAAGTTTTTGAAGTTGGTTCAAGAATTTGAGGATAAATCAGAAGATGAAAGGAGGAAGATGATTCTATATGCTATTGCTAATAGGGATGTACGAGAAAAAAATGATTGAAGCTTAGAGGAAAAATGATTTCGATATATTTGCCAAAATGTTTCAAATTACATTTATAGATTACAGCATATAATTTTTTTACATAAGCTTATATTTTTATTGTTTTATAGTTAACAATGACATATATTTTTAATAAATTTAGCTTATAAAGATTATATGAAAATGCTAGAACGAAGTTGAAATATTATGAAATGTCAAGTAACCTCTATCTGTAAAGTATGCTCTATATGTAAAGATTATGCAGAAAATGCTAGAACTGAAGTTGGGTGTAGACATTTTTCCTGCTGATTGTTATCCTGCTTTGCTCATAATCACCAACATCATATAGACATGGGTGTAGACATTGTTAAAGCTTAGGAGATGGCTATGTACAATACTTTTTATTGCTGATGAAGCTATGTAGCAATCTTTTATATAACAAACAGTAATGCTTAGATAATAAAAAAAATTATATTTTTATCTATAATGAACTTTTCACATGTGAAAATTATCTCAAACTTTGAAATATTTAATATTTATCAAACTTTGAAATATTTAAAATATTCAAAAAGTTGAAATATTATGAAATATTTTTATAAAAATATAATAAATTATAAATAAAAATGTAAAATATTTTCATGAAATGATAGTATTAATTTTGAAAGTTAAAATTAATCTATGATGGACTTAAGTAGTAGTGTGTTTTATAATAAATACCTTTTTCAGCCCATCAAAGCCCAGCCCGTAAAAATATTTTTATTATATTGGCATTATAACATACGATGAAACCCTAGTTTGTTTCTTCTTCATTTTCATTTTCATTTTCAACCGTAAAGCCGCCTCTATAGTTATATATTTTTATTTATTTATTTAGACTATACTTTGTTTGTTTATTATATTACATCTATCATTAATATTTTAATTCTTTGTTTTGTTATCATCAGGTGATCGTTTAGATAAAAGTTGGTTGTTAATGGCTTCAAAAGGTTTGTTTTTTTGTGTTTTTCTTGTTCGTTGTTCTATGATAGTTTAGTTTTTTTTTTTTCTTTATGATTATCAATACATTTTTTTATTATTTGACTTGGGTTTTATTTAGTCTGTTGATTAAAATGATGTATTTTTTTCAGTACATAATTTGTTGTTTAATATGTACCTCTTTAGTTAATTTTAAAAACTTAATGATACTTCATTTTTTAGTGTAATTTTTTTTCACATGTGAAAAATTCATTGCAAATCTTTGTATGATAAAATAATATTTATATTTTAATCAAAAAACAATATAATTAACACTATATATTATTTGTTTATTGTAGATGTTACTTCTAAAACTAATCAATCCAGTGATTATGGTATGTTATTTTTACTTTAATTTATATATATTTTTTTATATTATTCTTCTGAAATTGTATTTGTTTTTATAGTTAAACCTGATAGTCAAATGGCAAGGAGGTGTAAGACAAAAATGGCAAGGATATGTAAGGGTAAAATTCAAATTTGAAAAGCTAGTATTGTGTTTTTTTGAAACGTTTTATTTATTTTTCTAAATACATTCTAATATTTTGTATTTAAATTTGGTTTATTGGACTTAGCTTTTATCAAATCTATTTATTATAATTTTTTTTTTCTTTCATTTTTTTTAGAACATAATTTGTAGTTTAATATATAGTTCTTTAGTTAGTTTGAAAAATTAAAGATACTTAAGTTTTGATTTTTAAATACTTTTTTTTCACATGTGAAAAAGTCATTCAAATCTTTGTATATTAAATAATATTCATATTTAAATCAAAAAAAATTATAATTGACATTATATATTATTGTTATTGTAGATGCTACTTCTAAAGCCATTGAATGCAGTGATAATGGTATTTTATCTTTACTTTAATTTATATATTTTTATTATATTATTATACTAAAGTTATATTTGTTTTTATAGTTAAACCTGAAAGACAAATGGCATGGACCTCATCTTTTTTTTATTTAAATAAATGGGAAACAATTGAGTGTGATGTTTCAAAGTATGCTGAAGCTTCTAAACAGCACTTCCGTAAAGGTAAGAAAATATTTCAAATCAATAGATTATTATATTATCTGATGTAAAGCCACTATTATCATTCTATTTAATTTCCCAAAAATGTTTGAATTTTTCAGTCAGTGAATACACTCTTCCAGGTTTTCGATATTGTAATAATGTAGAAGAAACAGGTAAATTAATATACATTTTTTTTAATTCTTAAGCATTTATAATGATAAAAGGTCAATTAACTTATACTTTAATTAAACAGTTGAAATGAAATACGTCAATGATGATGATAAAGGTTAGCTTATACCGTTTATTTTAAACAATGAAACCTGAAAAAGAAAATATTCAAAACTTTAAAATATTTTATTTTTTTGTAAGCAATTTCTAAAATATTTATATTAAATTATTAATATATATATATATATATATTTTATGTTTTTTAGGTGAAGATTGTTCAGATCATTCCTGATCATGAAGAAGGAAGGCAATTTCAGGTCCCCATATTGCATGTTTGTAAGCATGATATGGATAACCGAAGTTTTATGTGTTGAAATTATGTAATGTTGTGGATAATTAAGATTATATGACTTTTTAGAACATCATGTGGTATTCTATGTAGTATATTCTGGTGTATGTTTTAGGTGAACATTTTATGTTTTTAATTATGTTATGTTGATGGTATTCATATATTAGGTTTTTATTAATACAGTACGGCATATGTTTTTGATATCTTCAAACAATCTGAAAACCAATGTAAAAGCTTTGTAGCGATCAAGTTCACATTTTACAATCTATTAAACACTTTCATGATATACTACCAACAGACATTTTACTATCTATTAAAAGAAACACGAAAACAACTATTTCAAACTCCACCAAATAAGGCGAGAATCCTTAAAAGGGCCAGGACTGACTGAAGACGGCGTTGAATATTCATCAAATAAAGCGAAAGTAATTCACCACTTACAACCACAATTCTTGAAACCGAATTGCTATTTTTGAAATTGAAGAGTAAACACCATATTATATGTTTTTCTATAAGTCTAATTTTCAAGGTTTTTTCTTCTTAAATTTCTAACATCGGACTTGAAAATTCAAATGGAAACAAAATATGATATTCGATTCGGTTCGGTTCACGGGTCCTAAAATATGACTTTATTTCAACCGTGTATAACATTCAAATATATTTTGGGCTTTAGTTTTGTTGGACAAATAATTTTATATCTTATTACCAGTCCTAAATGAGCCCATGGCCCAAAATGACAAAGTTTGTTGACGTTGAATTAGTATTTAGATAAATATCTTCTATACACTCTCTCTCTCTCTTATTTTATTCCATATTTTATATTTCACAATAACCACCTTTCAAACTCTCTCTCTCTTATTTTATTCAGATGAATTAGGATTTAGATAAATATCTTCTACACACTCTCTCTCTCTTATTTTACACACTCTCTTCTACACACTCTTCCAAACTCGCAGACGATAAATCTATCATAGGTATGTTATATTGTTATGATAATAAATATATCAATTTCTTATTAAAATCAGTCTATATATAAGATTAACAATTAATATATTTTTGTTTTCCTAAATCAGATTGTGTGCTCAAGAGAAATTCAACAGACGTTTATAATCTCGGAAGAAGATGAAACCTAAAAGTGTTAAAGGTAATTTTATAATATTTATTACCTTAATATTTTTACTGTTTATGTATAAACATTTAACCGATTATTTCATGTATTTTATTTTAGATCTTTTTGAATTAGTATTTTATTTTGAGATGATTGTATTTTGTGTTCGAATATCTTTTATTAGTTGTGTGATTGTAAAATATAAATATTATTTAGATCTAACTGAATTATGTTTGTATATGTTAGATATTAATTGTGTGATTGTAATTTGTGTTGTTAATATTTAGATATTAGTACTATTAGAATGATTTTATTGAATATGACAGAATTATGTTAGATTTACATTTTGTGTTGATCTGGTGTTGGTTTAGGTTTCTATGAATATATAAATCGACGATAGTTATGATATGGATGCAAATTGGCGTTAATTGGCTTTTATTGCTTTTTTGATTACATTATGATATTTTAAAATTGTTTAATATAGTAACTGTGTTTGCTTTTTTGGTAACAATATTTAACTATATCTAGCAATTACTTAGTTTCATAAAGAGCAGTTTAAAAAATTCTTCTGTGTGTGTAGTTTTGGAGACTTGGACTCTGACTTCTGTGTTTCTGCTGATTGTTTAAAAATTTTCACATGTGAAAAAAAATCATTTGTACATTTTTATTAATCATTTATTATACTAGAGACTAAACTGTTGAATTTTTTTTATCTATCAGCTAAGGATTTTATTTTCCGAAGTAGTGTGTGTAGTTTTGGAGACTTGGAATGTGACTTCTGTGTTTATGTTGATAGTTTATATAGAGTCTATTATTGAATAATCGTTAATATTTTTAGAAAAATTCCATTTAAAAATTTTCACATGTGAAAAACATTTTTTGTACATTTTATGAATCATTTATTATACTAGAGACCGATTATCTATCGCCTAAGGATTTGATTTTCCGATAATGAGATTATTTTTATTACTATTTGTTGTATATTAGTTGATTAAATAATCGTTTATATGTTTAGAAAAATTCCATTTAAAAATTTTCACATTTGAAAAAAAAATCATTTGTACATTTTTATGAGTTATTTATTATACTAGAGACTAAACTGTTGAATTTTGTTTATCTATCAGCTAAGGATTTGATTTTCCAAAGTAGTATTAGAAGAAAGGGAAAGACTAAAACATCTAATTCTAAAGCAAGCGTAAAATTATTTTGAAGATTCGGAAAAAGAAGGAAAACAACTCTGATTTAGTGGGATCTGGAAGAAAACCACTCCAAGCATTTGATTTAAAAGATCTGTTTAGTAATGAGAAATTAAAAGATGCTAGGATTGTTTCATATAGGAGAATTTCTTGTAATTCAGAGGAGGAAGATGAAGATGATAAAAAAATGATAAATCTAAAAAGAGAAAGAGGAGGAACAATGTTTCAAAAAAGTACAAAGTTCTTGATGAAGATTTTCTTGAGCAGATTGAGCTGCAAGTTGAAGTTAACAAGGTTGAAGTTAACAAGGTTAAGAAGAAGATTAAAGTTTGTGGTGAAGAAAATTGTTTGGATGAAGATGAATGGTTGTCTATTAGAACTAGGGTTCTCCAAAAGTTATGTACAATTTGATGAAGAAACTTACATTATCTCAAAGAAAAGAATTGATAGATATGGGGTTTGGATCACTTTATGAAATGGCGATGGAAGAAATCCCGGTTAAAATAGGTCATTTTGTTGTTGACAACTTTATTCCTAGCGAGATGAAGCTTAAGCTTAAGAATAATGATATTCTAATAACACCGACTTAATTCACTGTTTTGGGTGTTCTGTTGGAGGTATAGATATTCATGACTTGCCTAAGGAAAGGGGAGGAGATTTAAGTGAAAGATGGTTTAGGCAATATGCTGTTAGGAATCCAACACCTAAGAAGGTTGCTGAAGTGGTTGAGACGTCTAAAGTTGAAGGAATTTTATTCCGTTTGAACATGCTGGTTTTATTCTCAAATTTTTTTGGATTAGGAGGAATGGGTGGGCAATGCAAACCTCAACAAATTTTGAATTATATACATGAAGATACAAGAATCGAATGTATTGATTGGTGCAAATATGTTTTTGACTGCTTGAATGTCAGCAAAGAAACTTGGGTGAGGGATGATCCTAGTATCTACTATTGTGGACCTCTGACAGCACTTACTGTAAGTGTTCATATCAATACATTATAATTTTTTTATAATTTAATTTATACTTTATATCAGTTTTTCACATGTGAAAAATATAAATAGAATCTATTTTATACTTTATATCAATTTTTCACATGTGATTTATTTTATTATTATTTTTTTTTGAAACTAATTATTCTTGTTCTATTTTTGCAGCTTATTTATGTGCATTCAACAAAATGTGATTCAGTACATGTACCTCATGAAATTCCAGCAATCAAATTTTGGAGTACTGATTTGATTAAAAAGAGGCAAATTTTTGAAATTCAGAATGGCGGATTTGGGATTGTTGATATAAATCAAGATGATTTCAATGACAGCGATTCTACAAAAAGAAAGGTATTATTTTATAATTGAAAAAATAAAATTGTAATAGCATACATTGATGTTAAGATCACCTATAAACATGAGTTGATCGTATTGAAAATATTTTGTTTTTTTGGTATTTTATAATCAATGTAGTAGTAGCTAATATTCACATGTGAAGTTACATATTCTTTCTTCACATGTGAAGGATGTTCGACATCCTTTCTTCACATGTGAAGATACATATTCTTTTATTCAAATGTGAAGGGTATTTGACAAACTTTAAATTTTAATTAATATTTTTCTAGATTAAATGCCAAAATATTTTCTAATATCAGAAGAAAGAAAACTAACAATAGGAACCAGCCTGCATTAACAGCAGAAACCATATAAGTACTATACCAGCAGCAACTATAAACCTGACAGCAGGAACAAAAGCTACTACATCAGCATCAATGTACTATTACAATTTAGTTTAATTTTATTTGTACTATCTTAATTAGTAGAATTTATTTTGTTATTCGTTATATATATTTTTTAATTTTTAAACAGTTGGACTCGAATTGGATAAACTTGATCATAAAGTTGATTTGCTCGAAACAGTTGTTTCGATTTGGAATACCGTTTACCTCATGGTTTTATGAAAATCCAGATAATGAAAGGTTGAAAAGATAAAAGCTAAGTTCAACCTTTGTATTAGAAATATTGATCTATATGGAGAAGATATGTCAAGAAGTGTAGTTAAATATGCTAATCAACGGTAAGGAAAAAGATATTGATGGGTTTGAAGTTGATGATGATAAGCGGATAGATGACTTAAGAAATTATGGAACAAATGTTGATGATTCTTTGGACAAATGAAATAGAGTATTATGAAGCGGAGAGTGCGGTCATCAAAATGAAGAACCGATTGAAGACATAGTCAATGATGTGGAAAGAGATGATAACACCGAGAGTGCAATCACCAAAATAAAGAACCGATTGAAGACATGGTCAATGATTTGGAAAGAGATGATAACATTTGTTTTCAAACGTTTCAAGTTCCTTTAATAGAAACCGGTGATAAGCAATCGATCGATTGTTTGCAAACATTAAATAATGAAGTAGATAAACTGTTAAATCAAGATGAGTTGAAGCAACTCATCAAGAAAGTCATATTGATTCTGAGATATTTGGGGTTTCGGATATTTTAAAAGAAGTGGAAAAGAAGATTATTTTTTCTCCAGATAAAAGTCCAAAGAAGGTTACATTTGCTAAAGACATTGACATTAGGATTTTTGGGACTCCAAAAACATTTAATCTAAATGAGAATAATTTTGAAGAAGAAAAGAAAGTAAAACTTTTGTCATGGTCGTCATGTTTTAGAAATCCGTTTTTTGTTTCATCCCCTTATCCACAACATAGTTTGGTCGACAAACCATCTTTTTCTTTGGGTCCTGAATTTGAGTTCGATAAAGATGAAATTGAAGATAGAAAGCCAGTGATCAATGAAACACCTATTAGGCAAAATCCAAGACGAGATGTTGGTGTTCCTGTTCATGCAAGATCACCGTACAAAATCAGGAAGATTTGTCCAATTATTCCAATAAAAGCTTCGAGAAGAAAGAGTGGGCGATACGCTTTTATGGCGCTTGATGAGACTAATCCAAATGTAATTTTAAATTTATATCTTTTACTTGTGAAATTTGTTAAAAATTTTATATAAAATATATATATATATATATATATATTTTTGCAGTGATTTGGTATATGATTCTAGTTCATCCAAGACTTTGTTACTTCGATTTTCACTAGAGTCATTATCTCCTGGGCTGAAAGTAGAAGAAAGTGTTATTGAAGGATGGTCGGATATGTTGAACTTCATGGAGCGTTACAAATCCCCCGATAGTCCATCTAGATACTTTTTCAAACCAATTGTTGTAAGTGTTTTTTAATTTTGATTACTTGTTCTTCAATACTTTTCACTTGTGAAGAAAATAATATAGGAATGACTAACTTGCCTAAATCATAGATTATAAGAATCAATAGATTATGAGAATCAATATTTTCACTTGTGCAGAAAATAATATAGGAATGAGTTAGTTGTGTAAATCATAAATAATATAGGAATGAGTTAGTTGTGAAAATAATAGATTATGAGAATATTTGTACCTCAGTTTTGATTATTTGTTATTTAGTGTTGATTTAGAGGTGATTTTTTAAGTTTAGAAACAATATTTTCACTTGTGAAGAAAATCATCTAAGAATGAGTTAGTTGTGTAAATCATAGTTTATGAGAATATTTGTATATCAGTTTTGATTATTTGTTATCAGTGTTGATTTATAGCTGATTATTTAAGTTTAGAATAAATATTTTCACTTGTGAAGAAAATTATCTAGTTATGAGTTAGTTGCATAAATCAATATTTTTCATTGTTGATTTAAGTGTTGATTTTTCTTTCACTTGTGAAAGAAATAAAATATGAATGATTTTTGTTTTTTTTAAAAGACTAATTATGAGAATATTGTTGTTCAGTCTTATCTATAAAGTGCAATTATTGAGTATTATCTTTAATTTGTTATTCAGACGAAGGGAATAGTTGATATTTCTACATCATATTTTGAGAAGTATAAGTTTTTGAAGATCTTGTTCTTAGGATGATTACCAAGTAAAAGGACTTTAGCAAATTGAAAACTTCAACTGTAATGGCTATTTAATTTTCTATTAGTTTTTATTAAATATGCATTTTCTAATATTATATGTATTTTTAATTGATATATATATATATTTTTTGAATCAGATATTCTTTCCTATATGCTGTGTAGACCACTTCTTTTTGATTTGCTTTGATATAAAGAAACGAAAAGTTGTAATTATCGACAATTCAATGGTGGATGAAGAAAATGAGAGCAGATATTGTTCAGTTCCAGAACTTTTGGTGAGAAAAAATTTAAATATGTATAATTTTTTTTTTCTTATATTTTTTAAAAATTTATGTTTATTTTATTTATTTTTTATTTTGCGAGATAAAATGTTTGAAAAATTTCACAAGATATACAATACACCAAATATTGGATTTTCATTTCAAAAGTTCTTCTTGAAAGACTTAAAATGAAGTGGAGAAGCTGTGGATAATTTTTTGATGATGGAGTTTTTGATGTCGCATATGAATATGTATTTTGGAGAATCTGAGAGTAAATGGGAATACGGTCTTTTTAAAGAAAGTAAGGAACAGACCAAGCAACTTCACATGCTCAGGTTAGTCAGTTCATACGTAATAAAAAATGATTGAATGATATTTTTATTTTTTATAAGATTAAAAAGTGTTCATACAGCTTTTTTAATGATATTTTCACTTTTTTAATTATTGTTTTAATTTTTCACATGTGAAATTTTTATTGATTTTAACTATTGCTATTTCCTTTTTAACAGATCAAAGTTTGCTGCAAGGATAATTTTGGCAGATAATAATAAATGCAGGAATAATTTCCTTAAAGAAGTTGCAAAGTATTCTACAATTGAAAAATCAGTAAGGAAACAACTTATTGAAGCAGCCGTTGAAAATAGAGGAAAAAGATTAGGTTGCTGAGTTGCTCTGAAAATTAGATTTCTGGGTTCAAAAAGTTTTGAAAGTTAGATTATCTGAACTTAAACAGATTGTTCAAGGTTTCATCATGCTTTAGATGTTATTATTATTGTTGTTGACATTTGTTTGACAATATGTTTATCGTTTTAACTTTTTAAAAATTTAATGTTGCATGTTATTTTTTATTATTATTTTTTTTAAAGTTATAGTAAATTTATTGTTTGAAATAAAATTATACCAAAGAAGACCGGTAAATGCATATTTGAAAGCAAATTGACAGAGATAAGATTAAATGCATATTTACATCAGCAGCAAATATGTAAAACCGTATACCTACTATATAACACATAGCAAGAACTATATAAACATAGTACATCATGCTCCAATAAAGATATAACTACTATACCAATGTAGGACTTATATACCGAAAAACCAAAGAAAACTAGTACCAAAACTAGTATATCTATAAAGAAGAATTATTTAACTACTCTCCAATAACAGCAGAAACAAAAACTACTACATTAGCAACAATGTACTATTTAAACATGAATTTGACGTGCTTAACTTCAAGTTTCTATATAGCAGCAGCAACGAAAATACACCAGCAGCAACATGAATTGTACCCAGCAGGAGAAGGAGTAGATTTGATAAACCTTTAGCAACTAACTACTCACTCTACATTGAGCTAGTCCTTTTTGGTGGACTCATTGTTGTTTTTGAAAACATTAATTTTGCTTTTCACAAGTGAAAATAAATATAGAGTAATACTAATTGCCTCAAATAATATCTTTATTAATTCTCAAATCTATACATTGACACAATATCTTCAAAGTATCATATTAAAAATGTAAAAAAAATGTACTAACATATCCATTTCCTAATGTCGTGTAATCTGCAAATCATTTTTTATTATCAATCACTGTGCACTGTTGAATCACTATCTGTCACAACTTCATTCTCTTTTCTTTTGCAGTTCCTACTGTCATGTCTTCTCATCTTTTGACATTTTCTACAATATCTTCTCCTCTTCTTCATATATTCTCTTACTTTCTCCAAATTACCCTTCATTCTTTGTCCAGCTGGAGGATCTCCTTTGTTTTTACATTTTGTTGGATTCTGAACATCATTGGTTGCTGGCTTTTCTACACCAAGTGAATGTTAAACATTTCCTTCTTAGTCAAGGGTTTAGCATTTGGATTTGCTTCTTCAACTTCACTCTTGAATTTTAATTTTTCCACATATTCATCGACTTTGGTAAATCTTTTGCCAATATATTAAGGCAATAGTCTCATGAAGAATAAGTCGTAGTTGAAAGATCCATAATTTTTCAAAGATCCGAACCCCCACAAATGTTTCTTTTTCCGAATATCGGTGGCAATATGTCTCTTCCATCGCCGTAATATGTATTTATCGTGAATAACTTCAATTCCTTTTCCTTTCATTACACAAAATACATGCTCGCACAAGAATCCAAATCTTGCAAAGTTCATGCATGAACATTCCGTCGTCCCATCTGACATATTAGTTGACACCTACATAATCATAAAATAGATTAAAAAATTAGGTGTTTATAGAATTTTCACATGTGAAAAATATAATTTATTAACTAAATCAAATTATTTATATACAAAACTCAAATCAATATCATCAGCAAATATAATCAAAATCAACAATTAGTTATTCAAACTAAGCAAGCTATAACCTACTAAACAACTAATAATATCTGTTGATAGATTTTTCACATGTGAAACATATAAGTCAATATGTTGTAATTCATAGAACTTTTCACATGTGAAAAATATTATTTATTAACTTTATTTATAAATTAGAAATTTAAGAAGAGAAAATACCTTGAAACGTAGCTCTTTTTTTGTCCCATCCCTTCTGTTTTGAACTTCAGTTTCTTCAAAATTATATTTCTTCTTTGATTTTCTAGGCATTATTTCTCTAAGTTCTTTTATTGTCAGAACTTCTATGCCATCTTGAATAACTTCTGACACTTGATGACAATTATAAACAGCAGAATTTATTTCATCTTGAATCAGCAAGAAAATTGTCCTTGTATAGATCTTTGCAGCATGACGTTCTATTGCCAATTTAGTCTTGTATCTTGGAACTTTTTGAATTGTTTCATCATCTAAAACTTCTTGTTTATGCCTTTGTCTTTCCATAGCAGATTCAAAGCCCATCATGAAGTTTAACAGTGTTGATCCACTGGTAGTAAAGTTTGAGAAAACAATTCTCACTCTCGATCTTGATGTAGTTCTCATAAGCCCACACAATTCAACATCTTTGAAGTAAGTGGAATCCATCATCTCTTATTTCAAACATATCGATAACCATTTGTTTTCTTGCGAGGTTAAATTCATTAATCAACGACAACCATTTTTCCACAAATTCTTACGGATCTACATACGGACTCCAAACTAAGCGGTGCAACCTTCTTCTAAAAGTACCATTGTCTAGAATGGTTTTGCAAATCTGAAAATTACGCTTTTTTTTTTTTTTTTTTTTTTTTTTTTATAACCTATGTTAAAACAAAGCACAATAATCTATAAAAATAAAATTTATTTTGTGATAACAAAACAAAAATCGTCTAATTGTATCAAAATATAATTCTTAAATGAAATTTTTCACTTGTGAAAATACTTTATATCTTTATAGATTATTGTGAAAATATCATTCAAAAATATTTTTCACATGTGAAAATTGCATTTGAAACCTTAAAAAAGTAATATTTTTTCTGATTGTTTTCACATGTGAAAATTCCATAATCAATAAATTCCTAAAATAATTATAGCCAGTCTTACTTCACTTATAACTTTAAAAATAATTTTCACATTTGAATTTAATGTCTTACCTTAAATGGAAGCTTGTTTGTTATGTGCCACATACAAAGCATGTGTTTTGACTCTTTAAACACCGTAGCAACAGCTTTTCTCATAGCAGGATCTTGATCAGTTACTACTAATCTTGGTTGCTTTGAAAAGGCCTTTAGAAAACATCTGAGCAACCAAATGTATGACTTTGTCGTTTCATTAGATAGCATTCCAGCACCAAATGTGACACACTTTCTGTGGTTGTCAATGCCCGTAAAAGGTACAAATACCATTTTATATCTACAAAAAATAAATTTATCAGTACTTTTTTCACAAGTGAAATATATATTTTATAAATTAGTTTAATTTTTCCAACACATGTGAATATTATCTACTACAAACTAAAATCGAACAAAAACTTGAATTAGATACTTATTGTTTTCACATGTGAAAATTACTTTAGCTTCAGCTACTAAAGCCATTTAAACATATTTTTCACATGTGAAAGTTTCATTAAAAAAAATTAATAAATTAAACTGAAAGAGAACATACTTATTTGTTCTGAAAGTTGCGTCAAAAGATATAGTGTCTCCAAATTCTCTGTAATTATACTTTGCCATCTCATCCGCCCAAAACAGTGCAGTCAACTCGCTGTCTTCAACAGCATATTCAAAAGAGAAATTTGCAACATGTTTTTTCCTGTTTTCCATCTTTGTAATCAACATCTGTGCATCACTATCACCAATATGACTGTTCAAATCCCTTTTATTATTCCTAAACTCGGTCTCTGTTGCATCAACTGAATCGTATCCTCCATTTGTAGCTGCATAAAGATGATGAGCTCTTGTTGCACCAATATTTGTTCCTCCAAGTTGTTGCATATATATTTGTTGTTTGTGACTCATTTTTTCCTCTTCTTTGTGATTTCTATAGACTACGGAATGAATGTATGATTATGGTTTTCTTCAAAATCGTATAGTTCATATTTTGTATGATCCGAATTGAGCTTGAATTTAACCCTTGCCATACATCCAGGTCCTTGATATACTTGACGTTCTAATCTGCGTTTCACTAGTCTCTTCACTCATAGTATCCTTATTAACACCTTTTGGCAATCCTCTTTGTTGCAAACCAAATACTTCCTTTCTACAATACCGCTTTTGAGTATTTTGTGTTGTGACCTAACATCGAATCCCTTTCTCAAAGATAGTTTTCATACATTTTATACACTCTTCAATTGTTGTATACTCTCTTCCTATTTTCGGTTTCAAAGATTCATCAACAATTGGCTTGTAATGAAAATCTCCTCCTTCTACTTCAACTTCTTCACATATATCCGAATCGTCTTGTTTTATATAATGTATACCTTCAAAAAATTCAATTTCATATAATAATTTCAAAACAATAAATTAATTATTACCAAACATAATCAAAAATGATTTTTTCACATGTGTATATTTTATAACTATACTTAATGGCATCAAAACTTCATTCATAAATGATAGTTTTCACAAGTGCAAAAATTGTAATCAAAGCTTTTAAATTACAAAATTAACAAAGATGAATCAACTGATAGTAGGAACCAAAAGATTGAATCATCTAATTGAACTTATAACTAATAACTAGACTTATTTGAAATTATAAACTCCAAATTCCTAATGTAATCAAAGCTTATACCTCATAGAAACCATATATCTGTGATACCTGAGAGCAGCAAAAATCCTACATCAGCAGCAAAAACTACTACATACCTGTCAGCAGGAACTATATATCTTACAGCAGGAACCAAAACTATTAAATCAACAGCAAAAATCCTAGATGAGCAGCAAAACAAATACATCAAACTACATCAAAGGTTAAATCACCTAATTGCAACAAAAACTGATTGCTAAATGCTTATCTTCACATGTGAAGATTCTAATAACTAGGATGTTTACTTATAAACTTAAAAATGCTAATGTAATCAAAGCTTAAATCGCATAATTGCATAAAATAAATGATTATATTCACCACGTTACAGCAACTACTAATATAATCAAGACTTAAATCACCTATTTTCAACAAAAACTTATTGATAAATGCTTATATTCACAATATAGGATACTAATAACTAGACTTATTTGAAATTATAACCTTTAAAATTCCTAATGTTATCAAAGCTTAAATCGCCTAATTTCATAAAATAAATGATTATCTTCACATGTGAAAATTTTAATAACTAGACATGTGAAGATACAAATAACTAGACTTATTTTTAATCAAAGCTTACCTAAATTTGCATCAAAATGCTAAATGATTATCTTCACATGTGAAGATACTAATAACTAGACTTATTTGAACTTATAATCTCGCTAATATAATCAAAGCTAATCGCCTAATTGCATCAAAACTCATTCTAAAGCTTAAACTCTGGACCTTATAATCTGCTAATCTAATCAAAGCTTAAATCGCCTAAATTCCTAAATGATTATCTTCACATGTGAAGATACTAACAACTGGACTTATTTGAACTTATAACCTCAAAGCGCTAATCTAATCAAAGCTTAAATCGCCTAATTGCATCAAAACTCATTCCTAAATGATTATCTTCACATGTGAAGATACTAACAACTGGACTTATTTGAACTTATAATCTCAAAAGCGCTAATCTAATCAAAGCTTAAATCGCCTAATTGAATCAAAAACTCATTCCTAAATGATTATCTTCACATGTGAAGATACTAACAACTGGACTTATTTGAACTTATAACCTCAAAGCGCTAATCTAATCAAAGCTTAAATCGCCTAATTGCATCAAAACTTATTCCTAAATGATTATCTTCACATGTGAAGATACTAACAACTGGACTTATTTGAACTTATAACCTCAAAGCGCTAATCTAATCAAAGCTTAAATCGCCTAATTGAATCAAAACTCATTCCTAAATGATTATCTTCACATGTGAAGATACTAACAACTGGACTTATTTGAACTTATAACCTCAAAACGCTAATCTAATCAAAGCTTAAATCGCCTAATTGCATCAAAACTTATTCCTAAATGATTATCTTCACATGTGAAGATTCTAACAACCGGACTTATTTGAACTTATAACCTCAAAGCGCTAATCTAATCAAAGCTTAAATGATTATTTTCACATGTGAAGATAATTTATCAAAAATTAATTACACTAACTCTTAAAATTAAACAAGCTAATAATATTAACAATTCTAAACAATTATTAAAAAAAATTAATTAAATTATAATAAAATATGAATTTTACTTGATATCTCTGAGTTTTCCGGTGATGATCCGGTAATATCGGTAATTTCATCTCCGTCGATTCGATTGATTCAATTACATTCCGTTGATTGCTTTGATTGAAAGACGGTGTCATTGAGCGTGTTAACGGCGGTGGCATAATGACTTGAACGGCGGTTTAACGGAGAATTAACAGCGTTTAACGTCAGTGATATAATGGCGGTTTAACAGCGACTTTACAGCGGTAGTTGTGACGGTTAACGACGGTAGAAGAAGAATTTTAATGGCGGTAATTGTGAACGGAAAATATCTAGGTCGAGAGAGAAAATATCTAATTTTTCACCTTCGCTTTTTAGTTAAAGTGTGTGTTTTTTTTTATATATTAGATATTTGTTTGTAATTTACATATTTGCCCTTGGTTAGTGTAAATGTTTGGCTAATCTTAGCCATTAGATCTAAAAAGGAGGGACTAGATGGAGGCTAGGATCTCTTCTCGTTCTCACCAAAATTAGACTTCTCACAAGAAACACCCCTATATATATATATATATATATATATATATAATCTATTTTATGAATGCTTTTGGTTTTGTAGAACCTGATGTGCATGACACATGAACCAAGGCTATCAAATACCAAGATGCGCACAAAGAGAATCAAAGAAGGCTAAGAGAAAGTGTAAGGATTTTAAAAATGTTAAATATCATGTCTTCTTAGTTATATGCATTTAATTCAACCTCAATATGTTTTATAATATACAAGATGCAAGACTCAACCTAAGAAAATCGTAAAAGTTCCACACATCGTGTTAGTTTTTAGAATTTTATCATAATTTACAATCATGCCGGTAGTTTGATTCAGATATGACATCAAAAAGCCTTTACCCTTTTAGGATTATGTAGTCATGTGTATTAGTTGGACATCTGTGTCTCATAAACCTTTTCAACTTGTCTCATGATTCACCTTGACGTGGTGGTATGTCCCTTGCCGCGGATGCATCATCCACCGATTTTGTCGATCCATTAGCAAGTCATCGATTTTCCGGTGACAAGTTTTAGAGGAATTTCACTGGTGTCAAGCATGGTGAGAGATAGTTATTCATCAAACTTCTCACGATGCCAAGGAGACGGTAAACATCCGATATCTCATTATCTTGGAAGTAGAATCACATTGAATCGAGTTTATCGATATTATTTGACCAATTTGCGTACTAAATCTTCTATTGAGAGGAAACCGCTGCGTGGTTTTCGATATAGAGGTGGTTCGTATGGCGTAATTTCAATTTTGGGTAAGTTAATACCTCCGCATGTTTTATTTATTTATTTGAGGGCCTATTGTCGCTTGGACCCGTAATAACAGCTACGGTCACACTATATAATGTTCAACCGCTTGTCCTGCTATATCTAAACTACCGCTTTGAGAATCAGATTTTTATATTAACCATTTTTAAACCAGACATACAAGAAACCTACTTGGAAGTTTGGTTCATCATTTTCTCTCAAGAAGCCTATGAAATGCTTACCCAAAGTTCGATTGACGATGATATCCTTTTCAACTTGTCTCACAAGAACCAATTTAACCCGCTCTCAACCGGTAGTTAACCATTTTGCAAGTTCGGCCCATATCTAAATAAAACTTTAGCTAATCCAAACAGCCCCATAGCCCGTGATACTATTGAAGTTAATCGAACCGCCCATAGCCCAGATAAAGGGTAAACCAAACAGCCCCATAGCCCGTATATCATTTAAATGTCTTTTAATAATTTCAATGGGTATATGTCAAATGAACTCATATGATATATGCAATATAATCTTCCACTCGTGTTGTTTGTCATGAACAAATATTTTCAAGAGTCCACTGAAGTGGCAAAGAACTTCCAAGACTTCGATCGACATGGTTGGAAGCTCTTCCTAGGGAGTTTAAGAAATCAGATACCAAAATGTAGATTCATGTAAACTTATGATTGGATCACAAAAGTAGATAAAATTGGCTAGCAAACAGAATGATCTTATAAATCGATATACAACTACTATTTTGGGCTTTTTGATCATAAAGTTGAAATATGAAAAGCTTTGTCTCTTTGGTAGTTAACACATGAAGCATGCCAATTGCGTAACCAATAATGTGTGTTTTTTTTTTATTATTTTTTTTAATATGAGAAAGAGGTGCACTAAACATAATAGAATTATGTCGAGCTAAGAATGAAAGGGTGTTGATTCAAAGGATGTAAAATTGAGTTAGGTGGACACAAGTAAGTTCATGTCTCGATAACTATATAAGTCGTAACATGGTGACACAATTTTGATATAATGTATGTGTTTTAAAATTTTGGTGCAATGAAAACTATAGGAATCGATTACAACATTGACCTTTAGTAGATCGTATTTAGGTTCCAATATGATCATCCATCTGGTCCTACATGCGTAAAGCGTTATGAGCTCGCTTTTTCTAAACTTTTTGTCGCAATCACCAGATCTACTTCATGTATTACATACATATTCGAGGATGGGAGATATAAACCACATTTGAATTATTTCATGTTGTATTTGCTTATTGTCCATATTTTATCATCTATTTTAGGCACCCTTAGTGGTTTATCGCCGATGACGTCACGGCTTACGTTAAAAGAATAATTCATTAATTTTGAATGTGATTCTTATTTAATTTTAATATTAACATTCAGAAGTTAATTATGTGCTCATGTAACTAAAAGGTCATATAAGTGCTAGATAATAGAGACTGTCAAAGAAGAACACGTTGTGGTGTTCAAATATAATTTCACAACTCGATGATGGTGAGTCACTAAGTCATTTTTCTTAATATTAGGAATTTTCCTGGTCATTCGTTATTTTAAACTATTTTAAAGATTATATATTTGCAAGATGGAGAGGATGGTTTCGCTTTTTCTTATAAATCAGGTTACTGAGATGATTTTGATGATTTCGATTCCTAAATAAGATATTGTTTTTTCTTATAATTGTTTGGTTAAAGGTGGAGACACAAGACGGGGCGATGCTAAAGTAGAAGTGTCTCCTCGTGACATAGTCACACACAATCAACGATGCCCCTCAAGGTGAAGAGCCAAAGATCTTTAATAAGCTCAATCTTCACATGGGTAAGTATATAACCAAACCCCTCCCAACACACACACACACTAAAGATTCTACACATGAGTTAGGTCTAAAATGAAACATTTTAAATGTTTACGAGTAATAAGAGGGTAACGATGATTCACTTGCTTTAGTATATGAATCTTGGTACAAACACGCCGTAAGAACCCGCTTGTCTCCCTAGGTATTAAAAATTCCTACGCAAAAGATAAGTACCGCCTTACACCCACACCGTGTTATTTATCTATTAATGGTAACAATGATGTCAATTTTTTATGCTCAACGAGCTAGGACCAAAAGCAGTATGCACGGGATTAGCGCAAGAAAGTCATGTTTTGTTGAAAGACACACGTATCGCTATAGTCGAAACCAAAAGTACAAATATGCGTATTTTGGTTATTTTTTTTCTCGACCAAAGACTAACGTTAGAAATTGAAATAGAAAGATACGCTAACCCGAACAAGAAAAGTTAAGGAATTGTATACCACTCAACATATTGTTAGATATAGATCCGGATACTAAATGGCGTGGACACTAATGCGGATCGATTCTTGATGTTCGTATGCATCATGATATTTTACCGTGAGGCTCGTGATTCTTTCACTACTAAAGTTAGTACCGGATAATTCCAAACCGATCCATCACCTCCACCACCACACGCACTGACATCTATTTGTAGTATACCGCAACCATAATCATGTCTATGTATGAATTAGTTTGCATCCACACTTGAGATACTACTTCGGAGGTACTGCTAAGTTCGCTACACCTTATGCTACGCAATGCATGTGAAGTTGTGATAGTGAGAGTTAGAAGCGATAATCGATGATCGCCTATTCGAGTGATTGATGAATTTTTATTATTTAGAGTTGTGTGTGAAATGAGCCGCAAATTATCGACATTAAAATATGTTCTATTGCATCCTGCTCTCAATTTAGTTATTCAACGCTCGCACATTATTATGATTTAATTCTTATTCATGTATCCCAATCCATCGATTCATGTATGTAAAGCGCTTCGCTCGTGCATTTGAGTATTCTTTGATGAGCTCAGGGTTGGCTTGTCCTATATAGTATATTTTGTAAACATCTACTATCTCGCAGGTTCCAAACAGTCCTCAATTTGAAGAAGGTGAAAGACCACTCCATTTTTTTGCTTTACTATGGATTACAATCGTGTACTCAAAAGTTAATTTGACAAAGTTTTCAACAACTCACACACGACTCCATTTGTTTAGTTTACTCTTGGATTACATGTGTACTCAAAAGTAAATTTGATATGGTACGGCCAGACCGATTGATAAGTATGAAGCAATTGATAACCGAATCGTGGACAAGAGATTCACAAAGTGAAGCAAGAACTTAATGATGTACTTCAAGAAATTGACCGGTGACAAAGATATTTTACTAGATTTGTCTCACGATTCAATATTATTAATGGATAGCTCGAGGTCTCATTATCTTCATGAAGATTCTAGACTTAGAGTTTTCCATGAGAACTCAAAGTCGGTCAGATTTTCATCGACATAGATATGAACCCAAAGATATCGATTTTGGTGTTGCTAGAATGTTTGGAGCACATAAACTCAAGCAAATACACAAAAAGTGGTCAAAACCTTGTATGAACTTATTAACCATGCGAGTACTAATACCTTTGACATCTTGACTAGCTCTATATTTATATGTTAATCACTTATATTCGTGGGTGTGACATTCCGAGTATGCAAAACAGGTATATTTTTAGTGAAGTTTGATATATTTAGCTTTAGTGTTTTGGTGTTGAGATCGTTAGTGGGAAGAAAACATAGGATTCACCATGAAGATCATTCCGATAACCTCTCGACATGTAAGTTTCTCGAATAAGATTGCACACGCTTATTAATCTAATAATAAAAATTTGAACCGCCATAATATAAATCAACGAGAGTCAAGTAGACAAAATAATCGCTTTACTTAATAGAATATGATCCTAGGATCGCAGGGCAACGAAGAAGAAACCTTCCTAAAATGACATATTTAAGTTTGAGAGTGATGCTAAT
Source organism: Chrysanthemum lavandulifolium (assembly GCA_022545495.1). Lineage (NCBI taxonomy): Eukaryota > Viridiplantae > Streptophyta > Magnoliopsida > Asterales > Asteraceae > Chrysanthemum > Chrysanthemum lavandulifolium. The sequence continues at coordinate 143,336,502 of CM040238.1, forward strand.
GGTGATTTTTTTGATCATGGTGTTTCCTTTAACTCGGCAAATTTTAACAAGGATATAAAAGATTCCTTAGTTTAATATTTATGGTGGAGAGTGTTTTAAACCTGAAATATATAAAAGATGAAAAGAAAATTCACACACTAAGATAGCAGTGTAAGCTATTAACATGTCTAAATGGTATGTCAAGCCACCTTTAGAATCATTTATATAATTTTTCTTATTTTCATTTCTAAAGAATTTTACTCGCTATCTCGTTAATGTTAGACTATTCGAGATGGGGTAAAGGTTAATATGGATAATATTTTATAAGTTGAAACGGGCTGTTCAGACAACCCGTAAAACTTTTTGTCCATTTATTAAAAAATGTCTTGAAACATTATATTATTTCATGTGGGTGCTTTTAGGATTTTATGCTATCATTATTGAATCTAAACGAGGGATATGCGAATATGTGTTTTCATCATAATAAATGTTGCCATTTATGTGATATGGTACGATGAAACTATGAACAAATAAACTAAATAGACAATTTTATGAAATTTTGAAACAAATATACAAACCATGTATATATATTCCTATTCAAAAGTAATAATATCCGTAGCAATACATTTAAAGTAATACATCCGATTGTATGTTTATTCAATGATGGCATTTGACATAAAGTGATTACTCGAATTAATCGAAAACTAGGAGTGTAATTTATTAGGTTATGGCTTTAATTTTCATAGGACATAAACCAAAGTAAAGAAAAACGCTCGTAACCCAACCACCGAACAAAATTATGAGAAAGAGATATGAAACATGTATTTAGGATATATTTAAGGGCTCAAGATTAATAATCATAAGATACAAATACAATAAGTTATCGAATAACCATTTTTTTTGAGTTCATTATTCACTATATAAGTGTATTATAAAATTTATTCTCGCTTTGCCTTTGCCCATTAGGAAAGTAACTTATGTAGATATAAATTAATAAAAACTAACTTATAAAAAAATAAAAACGATATATTAATTATAGTTGTAAATTGTTTAATTTAACTTTCGCCATTTTTAGTATATATTTGTTCTACTAAACCTAAAATAAAACCACAGTCATACCGCCCATCGGACGGTTTTGACACTAGTATATATATCTATATATATATATATATATATATATATATATATATATATATATATATATATATATATATATATATATATATATATATATATATATATATATATATATATATATATATATATATATATATATATATATATATATATATATATAGAGAGAGAGAGAGAGAGAGAGTTAGATCAAATTACTTAAAATAAGAAGAACCATATCCGCAAATCCGAGAAGCACCGACCAAAATTAGATGCATCCATATAATCTTAGATGCATTATAACGCACCATAGTATGTTTTCTAGCTTTTAGTCAGATGCATATATATATATTAGATGCATTTCATTTTTGCTCTTGGTTTTTGTTCCTCTACACGTGCCAAAATAATGAAAATCAATTTGCACCATCTATACATCAAATTAACTTTCAAACTCAAGATGTTGCATCTATATGAATAGAAATGCATCTAACGCAAGTTGTTGCATCTCAAACGCCGTAGTTTTGGTCACCTCACCACTTTTATTTTAATTTACTTCATCGATCCCTACTCTATATATATATATATATATATATATATATATATATATATATATATATATATATAGGTAAGCTTACATTTTTGTAGCCAATGGCTGCCAATTCTCCACTAAAATACACAAGAAAATGAATCAGGACCCACAGAAAAAGATGGACCCACAAATGGCTCAGTGGACCCACATTTTGTAGCACAAATTAGGAATTAGCTACAATTCAATTAGAAGTTATTATTTTCCTATATATATATATATATATATATATATTCATTGAGCGTGTTAACGGCGGTGGCATAATGACTCGAACGGCGGTTTAATCGGAGAATTAACAGTATTAACGCCGGTGATATAATGGCGGTTTAATGGCGACTTTACGTTGGTTAACGACGGTAGAAGAAGGATTTTAATGGTGGTAGTCAGTGACGGTTAAAGACGGTAGAAGAAGAATTTTAATGGCTGTAATTGTGAACGGAAAATATCTAGGTCGAGAGAGAAAATATCTAATTTTTCACCTTCGCTTTTAGTTAAAGTGTGTGTTTTTTTTATATATTAGATATTTGTTTGTAATTTACATATTTGCCCTTGGTTAGTGTAAATGTTTGGCTAATCTTAGCCATTAGATCTAAAAAGGAGGGAATAGATGGAGGGCTAGATCTCTTCTCGCTCTCACCAAAATTAGACTTTCACAAGAAACACCCCTATATATATATCTATACATTATATATAAGAGAGGATGTTGACATAATGCCACTTGGCATCCCATAATGCCATATCATATTTCCATGTCATCATTGTGTTTACGTGGCATTTTTTTTATAATTATGTTCAATTTTAATTTTTTTAATTTAAAATTCGGTTTTATGTTCAATTTTAATTTTTTTAATTTAAAATTCAAATTCAAAATAAATTTTGTAAAATGATTATAGTGAGATTCAACTCGATCATTGTTAACATGCAAACATCTCAACCAATGGAGCCAAGCCATTGATTGTGATCAAGCACCAAAAACAAAAATATACTAGACAAAAAAGCAATTTACACATATCTTTTCCTTCCACAATATTAATTATTCGTCTATATACACAAACCCTAATATCATTCCCTTCTATGCAATCTGTTTTCGCTTCATCACATTCAGCTTAAAAGAAGAATGATCACAAGCAAGACATGATATACGATATTCCGGCCTCATCAAAGGTCATTATGTCGCCATCTTTTTGCCAACAACATGAGCCACCGTAATAAGATCTACAACAATCCTTTAAGGTTTTGTATTTTTATTCCATGTGATTTTTTTCATGTTGATATATTGTGTTACTCATTGGTTGATTGAATGATACGTTGATTACGTAAGGCCAACAATACTCAAGGTATTTATTATATATATTTTAATGATTCACATATTTGTTTTATGAATAGTTTTGGTTTGTAGAACCGTTGAAGGACCAACAATACTGTGTATTTATTATATTTTTTTAATGATTCATATATTTATTTTGTGCATACTTTGGTCTTACATGTACCTATTTACATATCTATTTTATGAATGCTTTTGGTTTTGTAGAACTGATGTATGACACATGAACCGTAGGCTATCAAATACCAAGATGCGCACAAAGAGAATCAAGAAGGCTAAGAGAAAGTGTAAGGATTTTAAAAATGTTAAATATCATGTCTTCTTAGTTATATGCATTTAATTCAACCTCAATATGTTTTATAATATACAAGATGCAAGACTCAACCTAAGAAAATCGTAAAAGTTCCACACATCAGGTTAGTTTTTTAGAATTTTATCATAATTTACAATCATGCTGGTAGTTTGATTCAGATATGACATCAAAAAGCCTTTACCCTTTTAGGATTATGTAGTCTATGTGTATTAGTTGGACATCTTGTGTCTCATAAACCTTTTCAACTTGTCTCATGATTCACCTTGACGGTGGCGGTGTCCTTCCCGCTGGATGCATCATCCACCGATTTTGTCGTATCCATTAGCAAGTCATCGATTTTCCGGTGACAAGTTTTTAGAGGAATTCTCACGGTGTCAAGCATGGTGAGAGATAGTTATTCATCAAACTTCTGCCGATGCCAAGGAGACTGTGAAACATCCGATATCTCATTATCTTGGAAGTAGAATCACATTGAATCGAGTTTATCGATATTATTTGACCAATTTGCGACTAAATTCTATTGAGAGGAAACCGCTGCGGTGGTTTTCGGATATAGAGGTGGTTCGGATGGCGAATTTCGTCTTTTCGGGGTAAGTTAATACCTCTCGCATGTTTTATTTATTTATTTGAGGGCCTATTGTCGTTGGACCTCGTAATAACAATTACGGTCACACTATATAATGTTCAACTGCTTGTCCTGCTATATCTAAACTACCGCTTGAGAATCAGATTTTATATTAACCATTTTTAAACCAGACATACAAGAAACCTACTGGAAGTTTGGTTCATCATTTTCTCAAGAAGCCGGTGAAATGCTTACCCAAAGTTCGATTGACGATGATATCCTTTTCAACTTGTCTCACAAGAACCGCCTAACCCTGCTCTCAATCGGTAGTTAACCATTTTGCAAGTTCGGCCCATATCTAAATAAAACTTTAGCTAATCCAAACAGCCCCATAGCCCGAGATACTATTGAAGCTAATCGAACCGCCCCCATAGCCCAGATAAAGGGTAAACCAAATGCCCCATAGCCCGTATATCATTTAAATGTCTTTAATAATTTCAATGGGTATATGTCAAATGAACTGCTATGATATATGCAACATAATCTTCCACTCGTGTTGTTTGTCATGAACAAATATTTTCAAGAGTCCACTGAAGTGGCAAAGAACTTCCAAGACTTCGGATCGACATGGTTGGAAGCTCTTCCTAGGGAGTTTAAGAAATCAGATACCAAAATGTAGATTCATGTAAACTTAGGATTGGATCACAAAAGTAGATAAAATTGGCTAGCAAACAGAATGATCTTATAAATCGATATACAACTACTATTTTGGGCTTTTTGATCATAAAGTTGAAATATGAAAAGCTTTGTCTCTTTGGTAGTTAACACATGAAGCATGCCAATTTGCGTAACCAATAATGTGTATGTTTTTTTTTATTATTTTTTTTTAATATGAAAGCAGTAGTGCACGAAACATAATAGAATTATGTCGAGCTAAGAATGAAAGGGTGTTGATTCAAAGGATGTAAAAATTGAGTTAGGTGGACACAAGTAAGTTCATGTCTGATAACTATATAAGCTGTGTAACATGGTGAACACAATTTTGATATAATGTACAGGTTTTAAAATTTTGGTGCAATGAAAACTATAGGAATCGATTACAACATCGACCTTTAGTAGATCGTATTTAGGTTCCAATATGATCATCCATCCGGTCCTACATGCGTAAAGCGTTATGAGCTTCTCTTGCTTAAACTTTCTTTTGTCGCAATCACCGTGATCTACTTCATGTATTACATACATATTTGAGGATGGGAGATATAAAACCACATTTGAATTATTTCATGTTGCATTTGCTTATTGTCCATATTTTATCATCTATTTTAGGCACCCTTAGTGGTTTACTGTCAGATGACGTTCACGGGCTTACGTTAAAAGAATAATTCATTAATTTTGAATGTGATTCTTATTTAATTTTAATATTAACATTCAGAAGTTAATTATGTGCTCATGTAACTAAAAGGTCATATAAGTGCTAGATAATAGAGACTGTCAAAGAAGAACACGTTGTGGTGTTCAAATATAATTTCACAACTCGATGATGGTGAGTCACTAAGTCATTTTTCTTAATATTAGGAATTTTTCCGGTCATTCGTTATTTTAAACTATTTTAAAGATTATATATTTGCAAGATGGAGAGGATGGTTTCGCTTTTTCTTATAAATCAGGTTACTGAGATGATTTTGATGATTTCGATTCCTAAATAAGATATTGTTTTTTCTTATAATTGTTTGGTTAAAGGGTGGAGACACAAGACGGGGCGATGCTAAAGTAGAAGTGTCTCTCGTGACATAGTCTACACACAATCAACGATGCCCCTCAAGGTGAAGAGCCAAAGATCTTTAATAAGCTCAATCTTCACATGGGTAAGTATATAACCAAACCCCTCCCAACACACACACATACACTAAAGATTCTACACATGAGTTAGGTCTAAAATGAAACATTTTAAATGTTTACGAGTAATAAGAGGGCACGATGATTCACTTGCTTTAGTATATGAATCTTGGTACAAACACGCCGTGTAAGAACCTCGGCTTGTCTCCCTAGGTATTAAAAAATTCCTACGCAAAAGATAAGTACCACCTTTTACACCCACACCGTGTTATTTATCTATTAATGGTAACAATGATGTCAATTTTTTATGCTCAACGAGCTAGGACCAAAAGCGTATGCACGGGATTAGCGCAAAGAAAGTCATGTTTTGTTGAAAGACACACGTACGCTGTCATAGTCAAACCAAAAGTACAAATATGTGCGATTTTGGTTATTTTTTCTCTCGACCAAGACTAACGTTAGAAATTGAAATAGAAAGATACGCTAACCCGAACAAGAAAAGTTAAGGAATTGTATACCACTCAACATATTGTTAGATATAGATCCGGATACTCAAATGGCGCGACACCTAATCTGTGATCGATTCTTGATGTCTGTGTATGCATCATGATATTTTACCGTGAGGCTCGTGATTCTTTCACTACTAAAGTTAGTAACCGGATAATTCCAACTCGATCCATCACCTCCTTCACCACCACACGCACTGACATCTATTTGTAGTATACTCGCAACCATAATCATGTCTATGTATGAATTAGTTTGCATCCACACTTGAGATACTACTCGCCGGAGGTACTGCTTAAGTTCGCTATGACCTTATGCTACGCAATGTGAAGTTGTGATAGTGAGAGTTAGAAGTTGTGATAATCGATGATCGACTATTCGAGTGATTGATGAATTTTTATTATTTAGAGTGTGTGTGAAATGAGCCGCAAATTATCGATATTAAAATATGTTCTATTGCATCTGTTCTCAATTTAGTTATTCAACGCTCTCATTATTATGATTTAATTCTTATTCATGTATCCCAATCCATCAAAGATTCATGTATGTAAAGCGCTTCGCTCGTGCATTTGAGTATTCTTTGATGAGCTCGTGGTCGGCTTGTCCTATATAGTATATTTTGTAAACATCTACTATCTCGCAGTCTCCAACCGTCCTCAATTTGAAGAAGGTGAAAGACTACTCCATTTTTTTGCTTTACTATTGGATTACAATCAGGTACTCAAAAGTTAATTTGACAAAGTTTTCAACAACTCACACACGACTCCATTTGTTTAGTTTACTCTTGGATTACATGCAGGTACTCAAAAGTAAATTTGATATGGTACGGCTAGACTGATTGATAAGTATGAAGCAATTGATAACTGAATCAGGGACAAGAGATTCACAAAGTGAAGCGGCAACTTAATGATGTACTTGAAGAAATTGACTGGTGACAAAGATATTTTACTAGATTTGTCTCAGCGATTCAATATTATTAATGGGATAGCTCGAGGTCTCATTATCTTCATGAAGATTCTAGACTTAGAGTTTTCCACAGAGAACTCAAAGCTGGCTGCATTTTACTGGACATAGATATGAACCCAAAGATATCAGATTTTGGTGTTGCTAGAATGTTTGGAGCACATAAAACTCAAGCAAATACACAAAAAGTGGTCAAAACCTTGTATGAACTTATTAACCATGCGAGTACTAATACCTTTGACATCTTGACTAGCTCTATATTTATATGTTAATCACTTATATTCGGGGTGACATTCCGAGTATGCAAAACAGGTATATTTTTAGTGAAGTCGGATATATTTAGCTTTAGTGTTTTGGTGTTGAGATCAAGAAGTGGGAAGAAAACATAGGATTCAGTCATGAAGATCATTCCGATAACCTTCTTCGACATGTAAGTTTCTCGAATAGCATTGCACACGCTTATTAATCTAATAATAAAAATTTGAACCGTTAACATAAATCAACGAGAGTCAAGTAGACAAAATAATCGCTTTACTTAATAGAATATGATCCTAGGATCGCAGGGCAACGGAAGAAGAAACTCTTCCTAAAATGACATATTTAAGTTTTGAGTGATGCTAATGGTGATTTTTTGATCATGGTGTTTCCTTTAACTCGGCAAATTTTAACAAGGATATAAAAGATTCCTTAGTTTAATATTTATGGTGGAGAGTGTTTTAAACTGAAATATATAAAAGATGAAAAGAAAATTCACACACTAAGATAGCAGTGCCAAGCTATTAACATGTCTAAATGGTATGCTGGCCACCTTTAGAATCATTTATATAATTTTTCTTATTTTCATTTCTAAAGAATTTTACTCTGCTATCTGTTAATGTTAGACTATTCGAGATGTGGGGTAAAGGTTAATATGGATAATATTTTATAAGTTGAAACGGGTCGGTTCAGGACAACCCAGAAAACTTTTTGTCCATTTATTAAAAATGTCTTGAAACATTATATTATTTCATGGTGGGTGCTTTTTAGGATTTTATGCTATCATTATTGAATCTAAACGAGGGATATGCGTAAATATGTGTTTTTCACTGTTAAATAAATGTTGCCATTTATGTGATGGCGTGCTGTATGAAACTATGAACAAATAAACTAAATAGACAATTTTATGAAATTTTTGAAACAAATATACAAACCATGTATATATATTCCTATTCAAAAAGTAATAATATCCGTAAAGTAATACATTTAAAGTAATACATCTGATTGTATGTTTATTCACGTATTGGGCATTTGACATAAAGTGATTACTTCGGAATTAATCGAAAACTAGGAGTGTAATTTATTAGGTTATTGGCTTTTAATTTTCATAGGACATAAACCAAAGTAAAGAAAAAACGTTCAGAACCCAACTACCGAACAAAATTATGAGAAAGAGATATGAAACATGTATTTAGGATATATTTAAGGGCTCAAGATTAATAATCATAAGATACAAATACAATAAGTTATCGAATAACCATTTTTTTTGAGTTCATTATTCACTATATAAGTGTATTATAAAATTTATTCTGCCTTTGCCTTTGCCCATTAGGAAAGTAACTTATGTAGATATAAATTAATAAAAAAACTAACTTATAAAAAAAATAAAAAAACGCATATATTAATTATAGTTGTAAATTGTTTAATTTAACTTTCAAATACTTTTTAGTATATATTTGTTCTACTAAAACCTAAAAAATAAAACCACAGTCATACCCGCCCATCGGACGGTTTTGACACTAGTATATATATATATATATATATATATATATATATATATATATATATATATATATATATATATATATATATATATATATATATATATATATATATATATATATATATATATATATATATATATATATATATATATATATATATATATATATATATATATATATATAGAGAGAGAGAGAGAGAGTTAGATGATCAAAAAGAAGATTACTTAAAATAAGAAGAACCATATCCGCAAACCGAGAAGCCCACCAAAATTAGATGCATCCATATAATCTTAGATGCATTATAACGCACTATAGTATGTTTTCTAGCTTTTAGTCGATGCATATATATATTAGATGCATTTCATTTTTGCTCTTGGTTTTTGTTCCTCTACACGTGCAAAATAATGAAAATCAATTTGCACCATCTATACATCAAATTAACTTTCAAACTCAAGATGTTGCATCTATATGAATAGAAATGCATCTAATGCAAGTTGTTGCATCTCAAACGCGTAGTTTGGTCATACACCACCACTTATTTTAATTTACTTCATCTGATCCCTACTCTATATATATATATATATATATATATATATATATATATATATATATATATATATATAGTAAGCTTATTACATTTTTGTAGCCAATTGGCTACAATTCTCCACTAAAATACACAAGAAAATGAATCGTGGACCCACGAAAAAGATGTGGACCCACAAATGGCTCAGGACCCACATTTGTAGAACAAATTGTAGGAATTAGCTACAATTCAATTAGTTAATATTTTCCTATATATATATATATATATATATATATATATAGGGAGGGTTCTTTTCGTAATCCATAAAAGGTCGAGAATCATGGTAACCAAAGATCAACCAATCAAATTTTTAGATATTATTTTATATTAATTAATTCAAAAGGTATGATAGTAAAATTACATTTTTAGAATTCTTTTAATTAAAAACGTTTTTCTTGTTCCTAAATTGTAGGAATTTATTTTTTTAATTTAATTTTCAAAATAAATATTTTTTTGCATGCATGTTTCAAAAATGTAATGTGCATATGTGTTTTTTTTTTTGGAAATGTTAGTTTAGATGGATTTTTAGTGTACAATTTCTTAATACTCTAATGTGTTTTGCTCATAAATACTTGACACAAATTCAAGGAATGGCAAACACATGTAGTCACAAACTCAAGGAACGGCAAACACATGTAGTATTTTATATGGATCGAGATAGTTAGAGACGTGATACTTAATAATACATGTGCATAGTTCAAAATTCATCACAAAATTTCTAATTTTTACATACATAAAACAAAAATATTATACACAAAATACATGTGCACTCTTCATATTGCTCACACTCATCCTTACTCGAGTTAAAATACATGTGCATTTGAGCTCATCCATATGAGCTTATGATATACGACATCGAGCTACTTCATGTGCACTTGTATATGTTGCTTGTACTTGTGTCTTTACTCTTTACATCTTTATCATAAGCATCTTCTCGCTAGATAGTATGCACAAAACACATGTGCAATCTTCATATTGTTCATCCTACTGCCTTTACCAAATGTGTTCAAGACATGGAACTAGTTAAACGTCCAATCCTAAGTTTATTATTTTTGTAAACACCTTCCAATATGTGCTTAGAAATCGCACTCACCACCAAAGAAGCAATATCGATGATAAACCTTTCCCATCCGCATTAGTGATTACAAATATTAATGCCGGTTTAAATTATAGAGCATAACCAAACATGAACCACCCAATCAACATACGATAAGATTTTGAAAAACTTGAAACATGATACATGGTTTCCAAATGCCATTAACAAACACAACATCCAAGTTCTGGAAAATTAAATAGTGACATCAGGCCATTTCTATTTCCATAAAATATCAAGAAATCTAAGCTTCTAAATTAGATAATATCGAAGGTGCATAATTGAGCATTAACCGGGTAAAGAATATGGTTAACGTGAATGACATGTTTAAAACAACTTAAAAACTAATTACTTTCTTACCGACTTATATACCATTTCTCACTGATTGACTTAACCATTTGTTGATATAATGCACCAAACTCAAGAAATTATGTAGTGAAGAGAGGACATAAATAGGTAAGAAAAAAGGAACAAATTCACGAACTAGTAAATTAACACTTCCAGTTCTCAGCAAACCTTATGAAGATAAGATAAACATTTCCCACATATCTTGATACAAAAGGGAAAGATGGTGCACTAGTATGATGAACTAAACAAAGACCAATCAGACCCGAAATGGACTAAATAAAGACTACCTATGATCATTCAAAAATCAATTTTATCACTTTAAGAACCCAAACAAATTGCTTATGATGAATAACACATATGCACATTTGCGCAACTGTAACTAAATAAAGACCAACTAGAATCAACATGGAGCAAATAAAGACAACTTTTCATAGTGGTAACTATCATAACACATAACACATATGCATAGTTCTAAAGGCACTAGATAAACAGTAACTTGCTAACTTTTAGAGGCATTAGATAAATAGGTAGAACTCGATCTCCAAGGAGCCAAAACCTCCTTCGTAATCAAGAATATTGATTAGCCCTTCCAACCTCCCATGATGGATCAATGAGACTCAACATACGTAACAACATCTTGACCAAATCTAGTGAGTCGATTCACAACCGCTCATTAATCAAAGGAACACGCTTATTCGTAAACAACAATACTTGTGCACATATGTTTTGGGATGTCTAGCAAAGATCTATGTAGTCATCATGATCACTTTATCAAGCACGCATGGTACTTGTGCACATGTATCTCGGGATGTTCACAACAACAATAAAACTAAACCAAACATACATCCGGAAATAAACTAAATAAAGTTTCCACCATGTATAATCCATTTAAATTGATGATACCTTATAATGTAATTACAATACTTGAGACCTTGTGGTAGCATGTAACTACAAAATACAAATGCACTTGATGACACGATTTTCCTCATGATAAAATTTTCATTTACCCTACAAATTCACACAAAGATTTACTAAGATATATTATAAATGATCAATAATTATTGATGAACCATAACCCACAAGCCACAAACAATTTTTCAACCAAACAATGAGCTTTTTTCTCATCTAACAAGCACATGATATTACAAATGGTTTACAACCAATTTTAAATCTAAAATATATAAGCTCAAAATCATAACTATTACCCTAAAAAAATTAAGATCGAAACCCATATTTCGCTTCAGATCAAAAGCCAAAAAAAAATTTAGACCGAGAGCCAAAGCATTTCATACCAAATTCACCACAAACCGTAAAAACATTTAAACTCCAAAACTATAAAACACATACGCATAAAAGACATCAAATTCATCACAAACCGTAAAACACATATGCATACTCAATAACATAAACCCAATAAAACAACATTTAACCTTAATCTTGCACAAAACTAAAAGTCTAAACCTTAAAAGGCAAAAATACACATGCGCCACGCTATAAGCAAGTATTACAAACAACAAAAGTAAACATGAGCATCACTACCGATATTTTTATTGCCTATCGACGTCAAAATCATACTTTAATTCATCTTTATTCAACTACCAATCTCCATTTCCTATTTGTCTTATATAATGATTATTGGACTTTATTAGAGGTATTTAGTATATTAATGATGCTAAATACATTTAAACTATAAAATACATATGCATCCGAATACATGTAAAACTACATATATATACTCTCAAGTTCGTAAATTGTAAAGACATATAAACCCCTAATTAATCAAACCAAATAAACCATTAGCATTTAGGACCAACATCGCTAGGCAATAGACATAAATATACATAAAATGCACCAAATAAATATTATTGAGAAAAACACTACTATATTTAATTGCTAACTTCACTAGAACTCAATGATTACTATATGCTATTTTTACCTATAAAAATTTTACTAATAAATTCAAGATTCACCAAAAAAAAAAAAAAAAAAAAAAAAAAAAAAAAAAAGCCCTTTGTTGTTTTTGCTACTATGTTAACATACTAGATTGATCTCGATCTTGAATCCAAACCAATTCGAAAACAAATAAATAATTCAATTACAATGTGTTTATAACAATAAACAATTAACATAGCTTAGAGTGGATTTAATAAGCTAATAAAATCAAATTTGTTAAATTATATAGTCATTAGTATAATGATGTTCATACAGCCGAATAAAACGAAATTAAAACATATGAGAATATATATACATATATAGATAGGAAAAAAAAGTACTAACCTTGACTTGAAGGGAACCCATTGGAACTGTGGTCTTAAAACCCAAGAAGCAAATAAATAAATAAGATGAAAATTAGTAAGAATAATGTCTATGACTTTTTTTTTGTTTCTTGAAACATGACAACCGTATGAATGGTATAATGTTTTGTTTTTTGAGGATCCAGTAGTTTAATATTGATATTTCATTCTTAAAGTGGGAGGCTAGGGTTCTTGAGAGGAAGATAGATCAAAAGTGTGAGAGAGAGTTGTGAAAATAATAAAACACAGGTTTTGGGAAACGGTTTTTGTTATGTGATCCTATTTTTATGGAAGTATAAAATTCTACTTTACCCTTAATTTAATCTTTTCTTTCAAATTAAGTTACATATATTTTCAAAATACCATTTTGCATTGACATGATGTACATTATGTATTATTAAAGACAAACGCGTTCTCGCAGCTTCTCGACCTTTTTGTGGTTCGAAAATAACCTCACACTATATATATATATATATATATATATATATATATATATATATATATATATATATATATATATATATATAAAGGTATGGGTTAGGCATGGTTGCCACTAAAATCTATTGTTAAGTATGAGATGAGATGGAAGGATATTATTGGTGGGTGATTAGGTATGAAAATTTTGTTAGGCATGGTTACCACCCCTTAAGACCATTTTTACCAAGCGGGACCCTTATTTGGTTTTTGAGTTTTTTAATTTTTTAATTTTATTTATATAAAAATCTATAAACTTTAAAGTAGGAACAAAATGTAAAGCTTAATAAGTCAAAACCGTTAGAAATACTGTAATGTAAACCGACAAAAAACTGTGTTATACTAAAAATAAAAAAGGGACAAACGGAATCTTTGACCAACCCCCTATGTCACAACATAAGGGGGGTCCTATAGTACAACACAAGTTTTTTTTTCCCTGCTGTTTAGGGTAAAATGAAAATTTGGTCCGTAAAATTACACGAAAACACAAGGATTACACCGAAACATTTTTGTTGCAAAAAAACCATTAATGTTTACATTTTTTGCAAAATAGCCATTCACTGAGAGTAGTATTGTCAATTCACTGACGTTTCACTCTCTCCTGCCAATTATACTTCAAGGACAGTATTTGCAAATATAACTTAACTTCATTAAATCAACTAGAGTAGACTTTACGTAAAACATTAAGTGCCAAAACAACCTCATTTAACATACTTTCAAATCAATAATCAACAAGAAACCCTAGCTTAAACAAAACTAAAAATCGACACAACCCATTTATCCTTTCACACATAAACCAAACCAATATGACAAATAATGATAAGGAAAATTCTTTGTTAAACTAAAGGGGAGCAATCATCGGAAAAGTCGTGGGGGGAATTTTTATTAAATGATGAAGTCTTTGAGGAAGTTATGGTTACATTTGATGATCAAGTTATTGCCAGGTATGGTTCGTATAAGAACATAGGGAAAGAGATGATAGACGTTATTCTTAATTGGTTTTGGAACAAAACTTACAACGAACCAAATATGGGTGGTAGTGGTGTGATATCTATTCCTACCCTTGGAAGTGGTAGCGGAACCGGCAATGAGATTCTTGCAGAGACAAAAAGATGTAAGGGAAGGCAAGTAACTTTTTCTATACCAATCCATAATCTGAGTACAATGACACCAAAAAGGAAGAGGGGAAGGCCTATTGGGAGTGGGAGAAAGAGGAAGGGGAGTCATAATCCAAGTGCAATGACTGTTAGGAGTGGGAGGAATAGAGAGGGGAGTCATAATCCGAGTACAATGATACAAAAAAGGAAGAGGGGAAGGCCAGTAGGGAGTGGGAGGAAGAGGGAGGGGAATGAAGAGCATGCGTATCTTGGTATTTTGATGTATTATACTTCATTTATGTGTCAGTTTTAGTTTGCTTATATTGGATGCTATGATCTAATTTTATATAATATTATATGTTGATATTGAGGGGCATGATTGAGTACTCTAATTGGTAGGTTTAGGAAAAACATAGTATTATGGTTCTAATTAGACCTTTAGATTGGGAAATGTAGTCAATTCAATAGAATATAATTGAGTAAAATGTACCATAAAGTAGGGATGTCTATTGTGAAGGGTTAATGGTTTGGGTGGACAATGTATGTTGGGTGGAATAGAGAGGAGTAAAAGAGGGTTTTATGGCTAGGAAATGTGAATGGGGGCTATATCCTGCTTGATGATGCCTTCTCAATCTCAACTCAGACAATTGTGGATGTGGGTTGAATGGTTGAGTTTGAATTGATTTTTGGAAATGTAATCATAGAAGGTGGATAAAGTGTTATTGGATTTGTCGTCTCGAACCGCTACTCATGTTTGGGATAACTGACAGAGTTAGATTATGATGTTTTGTTTGATATCATATAGGTAGTTTTGTCAAATATCAGGTAAGGAGTGTTTGGCATAGCAGTTGTAGTAGCTTTTTAGTCTTGATATATGAATTAAATGATAAATGTGATTAGTGTGCTAATTTAATTAACTCTTGATGTTTGAATTTAGATGGTGGCAGGTTTAATGGGTTATCAGGATGAAGTTGTGTACAACATGTACACTAATGGATTATTTAAATTTGGTCCATTGAGGTATGTACAAGGGTCTGTTTCTAAGCTTTATGCCTTTGTCTGTAACATGCATATCTTTACCACTGGTATGGATCGTATGTTAGCACACATTAGGGAAGAAAATGAGCATTGTTCTTTTGTTTGCCGGCAAATCATTAGAAGAAGGTTTGAAGTTGATTCACACTGCATAATGATGCATACATTGTTGGAACTAGGTTGTCGAATGGTTCCCTAGATTTGTTTGTTGCTCACAAAAACAAATGTTATCCGATTATTATTTAAAAAACATTGATTTAGAGGGTGAAGGTGCGAGTTTGTCTGATGGTTTCAAGAAGATGCTAGCTTATGTGCTCTAGCACTTCAACTCTTTTGTACTAAATATAATAGGAGAGAAGTGTAAACTTGAAAGAAGGTTATGGGTTATGCGATGTCAATTCGTGAAGAATAAAAAGGTAGTGAAGAGGTATGTAGATAAGAGAAAAAGAATGTGGAGAGCTAGGTCATGGGTTTTTGAGACCAAGGCCTGTTGGTATTGTCATTAGAAATGGTGTATCTATGAAGAAGACAGTTGGTGTTGGTTCAGTGAATGTGAGAGCTAGGGCTGCGGGTTTTTTGAGACCAAGAAGTGATGTTAAAATCACTAACCATGGTTAATGATACCCCTCTGGTCACTTCATCTGCATCCAAGTATGCAAAGGTTTTAACGATCCACAACTTCAAAAACCTCATGGCCGTCATTCTCGATGCTGACAAACTCAACTATTCTCAAAGAAGAATAATAATTTAGATGAGGTACTGATGTCATGATTTAATGGGTTTTTAAGGATTTATGTTTATGTTTATGTTTATGTTTTATTGTTAAAAAAAAGATAAAAAAAAGAAGAAGTTATAGTTCTTTTATTGTTTGTTTGTTATTCGATTGTTCATACGGCTTTGTTACCAACCGTCTAAAGGCGACCGCTGGTACCGGGCCCTAAATTCGATCGTTGGCACGATTACATACCAATGACTTAGTCGATTGATTGGTAACGGTCGCTTAAGTTTAATCGCTGCTATGGTTTTGTTACGAGTAGACTAAAGTTATGTTTTTATTATGTTAATGTTTTTTTTTTCTTTTCTAGTTTACTACTCCAGTTCGAGCTTTCACAATTTCTCTGCTTGGACTTTGGAGAAGTATTAAAGGATAAATAAGACCAAACCTAATATGTGGGTTTAAGGTATATAGGGTTTTCACCATTATAAATAATGGTCAAAATAATAAGATTATACCGACGGGTTTTATCATTGTCCAATAGATAGAGGTTGTATTTGGATGCAAACTTATTTGAGCTTAACCATGATACATAAGTATATTTTACATTTGTTGGGATTTCGTAGGAACAATGTTTAAATGCGTGGTTTTTTCTGCCCGGCCTTTTGGGTCGACGCCCATTTTGTTAACCCTCCCATTCTATTCATCCCTACTCACATCTCCCCTTTTCATGTTAGATCCATCTGGGTATATCTCCGGGGAAAAAACCCGACATGCCTTGATCCAGATAAACACTTTTACGTGTTGGTGCACCAGTTGGTGAGAGGGGTACAGTGATCTGTACTATGGAAACAATATTTTTATCGTTTTTGTGGATCTACGTTAGCCACATGGTTCTGGCTACAGTGGTAACTCTCTTTTGGTCCATATATTTTGTGTGTTTGGTAAATCTGACGGTAAGCTTACCAATTTCAATTATTGATTATCAAAAACCCTAATGGCAGATTTCCTATTTTGAAGAAACGATTAAAGGTTTGATGTTTTTTACTTCGCTAGGCTTATTTTCATTGATCTTTATGGTGGTTATGGTATGGTGTTTATGTTCGGCCAGGGTTATTTTAGGTTTATTTAGGGTTTGATGTTTCGCTTGCCATGTCTTAGATGAGGTTACGATGTCGATTATCAATCATCAAAATCGATCCGCGCTTTTAGATTTTCAAGAATTGATACAAGGAGTCATGTTTTCACTTTTCTTTTTGCCTATTTTCTCTCGTTTTATGCTTTGTGGGCTATGTTGTGTTTAGCTTTCATTATTTTTGAAGATTGGATACCGGGTGTGATGTTTTGCCTTCACTTTCTCGCCTAGGTTTGTTAAAAGTAGGTTTAGTTTTTTTTTTCTGTGTTAAACAGTTTATAATTGTTAAACTATCATGGCCGCTTTCTAATTTAAAGTTTGTATATCATTTAGTGATCATAGAATTACGTCCTCCTTTAATAATTCATGTTGATTTAGTCACCGTAAAAACGCCTTTTCTTGTTGGTCGAATCGGGATGTCATGTCTTATGGTTAAACACTTTATGTGGATAAGATTTTGCTTAAATAGTATAACTTCTAAAAAGATTTTGTGGGTTTGCAATACTTTCGTGCCTTCTTTGTCGTGGAGTAGGTCTGCTGAGGTTGCATCAATTTTAAACATGCTCCTAAGAAATCACACATTTTTGTTATATTTGACTTACCACCGAAAACATGTTTTCGGTGGTAAGTTAACTTGGCCGAAAAACAAGGCTTCAGCAGGTAACCATATGGTTGCAGCCATACTATTGTTTTAGTGCGACCACCATTTGATAAATAAAGACAAGGCGTTGTGAGTAGGGATGAATAGAACGGGTTGGTTAACCTAATGGCCTTCCACCTAAACAGGCCGGGTAAAAAAATATCTTTGCTTTGTATTGATAACTTGTTGGATGGAAAACATGTCTTGGCGTGGTAACCCGATGGTCAGCAACCATGTCGTTGTTCGAAAGTGCCAATCTAATTTGCCGCCATGAGCTTTTCTCGCAAATTAGCTCTTCCTGCTCGCTTTTATGTTTTTTTCGTGAAATATCAACGCCTAAAATTGGATTTCATGATTGTGAATTACGTAATAAAGGTACGATATAAGTGGGAATGAACACATTGGCCTGTTATCAGAATCGACTCCGCGGTGCTAAATCATCGACCCTTTGTATTCCTTTTTGAGGTCGTGATAATTTGGGGTTTCTTCGTGAATGCGAGATCGCCTTATCTTGGCAGGTGGCACCAATGCTGCGCCCATGGCGAGTGTATCCTGCTTGCTCGAGATTCATTTATCTTAGTCGGTCGCCTACAAATCAAAATGTGCAATTTAGATTTGCTTAGGACCAAGACATAATAAAAGTGTTTGTTTAAGACAACACCATGGCTGTATGCACCGGATTTTTGGTCGCATAATCCGGTGACACCGCAGCTACCGTTGTTTGATATAATAGTTATCGGGTTTATTGGTTGCTTATGCGCTTGCAATTAGTGGCTATTGGTATTCGCCTCATGGGTAGGGGTGTCTTTGAAGATGAGGTGCAATGCATGTTGGCGGGCCAACCCATCATGGTTGCGGGCACGGTTGATGTGCTCTTTTTCTTAACATGTTGCTTTTGTGGCTGTTTGAGGCTACATCTGCTTTAACTATGGCCATTGTTTTCAGTACGTCACTGCACCTATGTTTGGATCATTATATTGTCGAATAATTTTCTGGAGATATACTTGGTTGGATCTAAAAGGTAAACGACCCGTGTAAGCCATGCCTCAGTCAGCCAAAACAAATTCAGCATGCTGGTGCTTTTATGACAGTGATGTTGCGCCTATGAGGTATGAGCATAATAGAAATTATGTTACGTGCTTTTGTTTCTTTCAGTTGGCCTTTTGCATTGGAGTTGGTTAAATGTGATTGTCTCAAACTTTCATTTCATTATTGCAGACACGAGAAAGAGGCAAGGCTCCCATGAATGTTGATTGTGATTCCATTTTTACCGCTCGCAATGCTAAATGGTCGACCTTTGTATTCCTTTTTCGAGGCCGTAATAAATCGGGGTTTATCTCAAATGCGAGATGGCGCAGATCTTGGCGGTGTGGTGACAGGCGCTGTTGCTGTACCCATGGCGGGTGTATCCTCTTTGCTTGAATATTCACCATATGAGCCGTATGTCCAGCAAAATTCTCACACCTGGCTGAAAAAGTGAACCCAACAAATGTAAAATTATATAATATACAAGTAACATATACCATGTCATAAGGTTAATGACGCAATGATGATGGGTTTATCCATTGATCTGCTTTGTTAGCGTGCTTTAGCACCTCCTGTCTGTTGGCATGGCACCCGCATCCACATTGCGGTTGCAGCCACGACAGGCTTCTGATGCCGCTGCGATGTTCGCAGTCCTGAGCGTCTCTATACCTTATGAATAGTGTTTTTTTGGGGAATCTTTTTCCCAAGCCTGTTTGGGTGGAGGCTCATCAGGTTAACCGTCCCATTCTATTCATCCCTACTCACATTGCCTCTTTTTTTAAAAGATACACCTGGGTATATCTCCGGGGGAAAGACCTGGCATGCTTTGATTCAAAATAACGCCCTTTTGTTATGCTTATACCGGTTTGTGGGTTTGGTTAATCTCATATTAAGGTTATGTATTTCAATCATTGATTAAAAAAAAAAAAAAACAAATTTGCTATTTTTAAGAATCGATTAAAAGTTTCGAGCTAAAACATTGGTATTTCGTTGTTTCAAACTTAGATGTAGGTGTAGAATGTTTGCATACCAAGATACTCCTATTTTAGTGCTACCGCACTGGTTTACAAAAGTATGCAATAGCATACAAAGCTCCTACTCTTATATGCCAAACTTTCATTATAGCTGTAAAACTAGCCAAAGGGTGGATACAACATATTTTTCACACCATTCCAGCAGTTACTACATATGAAGCAATGTATGTTTTAGAAGGTTTGGCCAGTTTTTTATGCTGCACACTTTTGCATCAGCTATCTTTGCAATCTTATGACTGTCGCCATTGCTACCTTCAACAAAATGGTGCATCCATATTTTAGGTGTTAGAATAATTAGATGTTGCTTATGGTTGTTGAAATCTTACTTATGGTTAGATGTTAAGCCAATAAATGAGCTTCATACTTTGTTTGGGGTTTAATGTTAAAGTCAAACGCGATTGATGTTCTTCATGTTGTGACGCTTATGAGTGTATTGTGGCGAGAACATGATGATGATACTTTCCTGCATTTATGTATTTGGTAAGCGTGCTTCATCGACTCCCATGTTTTGGCAAGGCACCCTAATCCAAATTGTGGTTGCAGCCATACTGAGTCTCTGGTACCGCTCCCATATTCTTAGGTCTTAGGCTATATAGATATTAAAGGGCATAATAAACGTTGTCGTTTTCAGGTCATGGCATGTCAGTAGACAGTTTTTAAAAGACACGATAAGTCAATTAGTGTTTTCTTCTTTAAAAGCCACTTCTCCACAGATGAAGCCGGCTTTGCTAGCATGTGGTCTTGTGAGTGTATGAAATTTGCTTATACAGTATTTCATCTTAGCATTCAAAACTGAACATTCATTTTTTTCCAATTGAGGTATGTCCTTGCACTTCACTGACCATTATTAATCGCTTTCAATGTATTATTTTACATGTTAATTTTTGGGTTTCTTATTATCACAGCACCTACTCAAGCACCCACACGTGTATTGTTGCGTTTTTCCAAACTTTTTCCATAGATCCGTGGAAAAGCCATCATTGGTCGACCGATAAGTCTTGATACAATGGAAAGTCACTTTTGCTCTTTCTTTTCAAATTCGCTTTGTAAAATTTGATTGGCCTGTTTGTTTTTTTTCATACAGCTTTGATCATCAAGCACATTGTCATGCTATTTTTTTACCGAACAGAGAGCCTATATATGATACCACATCTTCATGCCATCCTAGAAAAGAGGCACCCGCAAAAACAGATGGCCGTGAACTCATTTAGCGTACCGCATATCCGGGTTATTCGCAAAGGTTGGTTCTATTTTTTTCCTCATTCTCGATGTGCTTATACTTATTGTGATGTTTACCGTACAAACATCCAAATGCTAATGTCGCACGTTTTTTTGTGGGTGTTGTGGACAAGCGACACGTGTGGATTACAGGGAACCACATAGATATAGACAAAGGTGGTTATATCAGTGGACTCTGTGTGGCAGTAGGTAATTCATTCGACCCGAATTTGCGATGATTTTTAAAGCAGATGTGTTTTTGTTTTTGTTTTTTTTGTTTTTTTTTGTTTTTTTTGGCTTTTATTTTTATCCAAGTGTTTGGATGCAAAATTGAGTACACGTTTTTATGATGTTTTGTTTTTTTTCCTTCAATGTAGGCATCCTTGCTTATGAACATGGTAAGCCAAATGTGAAACACCATCTTCACTGCTCCGCAGAAGCTACAGGAGAAAGGACACCGCCACGATTGTCGACGGAAGTATCCACCGTCGATCACAAGACCAAGGTCCACCAACCAAGGTCCGCTCATGTGGTTTGTTTTGCACAAGACTATAGTGTCGATCAATGATATTCTCATGCTATTTTTTAAACTAGGCCATGCTCAACTGTACATTATAGCAAATGGTCATAGCAAACTCAGAAAAGAGCGGGTATGGTTGGCTGGTGAGTTTATCCCAGTAATGTAGCGCAGATGAAGTATGACTATAGTATATATTATGTTTGTTATTTTGATTTGCATTCCTCTACCCTTTACATTTAAACTGCAGGTTCAACTGCCCTAATTTTAACAATTTTTGTAAGATATAGGATTTCACAAACACATCAAGCCATAATAACATGAGGCGACACAATGTTTTAGTGAGAGAAAGTTCTAGAGAGAAAAGGAAGAGAGTTGGGAACTATATGAAACAAAGAAAATGGTATTGAGCCCAAACCTCTACCTTGGGAGGTAGAGGGTATTTATAGTGTCATACAATAAACGCCACCCACGGGTCAGGATCGTGCATCCAGCCGGTAAAGACCCATCCGTCCTCCACGGTTTTCCTTAACTAACAACTTACTAACATTAAATAACTACGACTATGAGCTTTTAATGATTACATATACTTGAGGTGACCGACACTTTAATGACCGAATTTTATAATTCCTAACAATCTCCCTAAGGAGGTCACCTCAATTTACACGTATCACAAACAGATATTACATTAAGATTATTCTAGAATTCTTGCTTAAGTTCTTTGCTCAAGAGCTCGTAGTCTTGATTCTTCATGTTCCGCATGTTTGGATAATTCAAGTAGAGGTCTTTAACCGATCCACGCGATGATGAGTTTGAGCCACTTTGAGATCATCACTTGCATAAATCTCGACTCTTCCTTTGTAGTGTTGACATTATGTGATGTTGCGACAAGGAACGACATGCTCACATTCGGATCATGATTTCTTCTTATCGAGTATCGGCTTTAGTTGATTCATGATATTTGGCAAAGTCAGAAAGCGAACCATGGAGTGAGAATATCGAGTCATTGATGCACTAATCATGATTTCTTTTGAAATGAATGTGTTGAGTGAGCATGTGGCTATGGATTGCCCTCTCCATTCGATCACCGCAAACGGGTGTACCGCATACAACGCTAGCAATAAAGCGCACTAAAAGTGTCTTTGATCACTTTCATCGAATTGAGGTACACGCCCACGGTTCCCGCTGATCAAGACAAGCATCGCCCGCGATCGTATAATTCGAATAATCTCCTTGACAGGTTTCATACCGCTCTAGTCGTTCTCAAACCGAACGCCTCAAAGAAGACAACACGGAGTGAGTGAACCAAAGAATTTGAGATTCACCGATCGATGAAAAGAGATTTGAAAAACAATCGCACCTTTCAAAATAAAGTGTTTTGCAATACAATGAAGGTTTTAAAGAAAATCGGTTATCAATCATAAACACCTTTTATTTTTGAAATATGAATACACAATCGATGTGCTAGAGAAAAGAGTTTTAAGCACAACGACCGGTTTTTCAAAGGTATCCGTCAATCCATAACCGAATCTGTGATTGATTCAAAAATTTGAATCACCCCATTGTTTCGCTCGCTTGTCACATGGTTGATCTATTGGATAGATCTCACATGCCACCTACCAAGAACTTGTTTGATGTTGGCTCTAGAAGGCTTTCCATCTTCATTGTGAATATGTTAGCATATCACTCGGGATGTTCGCAAAACCACAAGGATAATGCGAGGACTCTAAAGTATATTCTCTTTCCACATTGTGTAAACAGAGAGTCTTCATTGATTGTGTCCTTAATGATATTTATTGATGATCTCGTGGCTCTAGACTCAATTGTGCACATTTGTTCCTATGCGGAGACTAGGAGAGGGTCTCTTCTTCAATATCAACCATCTCTAAGAGAAAGTCGATAGATAATGTAGGTTCCCTGTGAGAATGAAACAAGTCCTTTAAGAGAAACTTGAGTAGCTTGGGAAGTTGTAAAAGGCGCCATCGGGTTCCATGACGCCTTGTCTTCAATACCGGTGTTGCCTCGGTAACAACCAAGAGTATATGAATTGAACCCGTCTCGCCTCTAAGGTTGAAAATAAAGGAGGGCTATTTGTTTTCACCCTTTTCTCATTTATTTCTTTTTCATTCTTCAACCCTTCAAGCTTAATGAGACTTCATTACTAGACCCTTGTTGGGTTTATTCCATTCTAGCTCTATCTCACCGCACTCTTCCCATATCTCACTTTTCTCCTTTTTCATCATACCTAAGGACTCTTCACTATCTAGTGGATTGTCCTCGGTAGATCACTCCGCTCAAGGGATCGTGAGGAACGAATGCCTAACCTAACCATCCTTATATCACCATACATAGAGTAAATTTGGTCGGTCTATTTGGTATTGTTCATCTGCCATTGGAACCAATTGAAAACCATTTGAAAATCAATCCAGATACTTGTGATGTATTATCAAAGCATTTTGTACCTGAATTGTTTTTGGTATTTTTAGAAAAAGAGCTCCCCCTCAACTTGTGCATCATGTATTTGAAATCGTTTTGGCACACGAAGGCAAGAAGAAGGATTCACTTCTTTGATTACCATTTTCTAAAAGATATCAATATCACTTTCCTGATCAAAATTAGTATTTTTCACACTTTGTTAAGGGAAATTTTGGAAAGGATGTGATTTTCAAAAATTTGCTCCCCCTCAATATGTGCATCTAATTTTGAAATTGTTTAGCACATAATAGGGAAAACCTGCACTTTGAAACAAATTAATCACATTTCAATCCCTTTTGGTTTAAAATAGATGCTCCCCCTTAACATGTGCATGGAAAATTTGAAATCGTTTGGCACATGAATGGAGGAGAGTTTACTAAACACTTATAAAACCAATTATCGAGTTATCGCTTAAATCCAATTTAAATCACAAATTCTCTCGATCACAAATTTCAAATCATTTGAAATTTGTGATCTTATAGATTTAAATTGTTCTTGAAAGCTTTTGAGAAGAATTGTGACTTGCTTATGAAAACATTTAACCGATAAGGATCAATTCTGAGACTTTAAACTCCACGGATTAAACATGCTTTGATTATCTAAAGAAAACATAACAGTAGCCAAGGTCTTGACTCAATTGTATAAAACATTCTTCTTTTTTATTTTCCAAAAATAGACATTGCTCTTTTACGTGCTAATTGTTTGAAAAATAACTTTTTTTTTTTTGATTGAATTGAAATCATTCTCCCCCTCAATCAATGACATGAGTTGTTGATTGAGTGTAAGAGAGTTTGACAAAGATAAGCCTGGATGATTTTCAAAAGTAGAGTACGAGGAATTTTTCAAAGAAATTTTGTTTTCATTAGATGACAAATATTTTTCAGAAGAATCATTAGACGGAAAAATATGACGGAAAAATATTTGGAAAGAAAACATTTGTCTTTTTGGTGACAAACATTTGTTTTAATAATCAGAGCATGAGATTTGAAAAATAAGATTAAGCATGGCTCTGTTGTTTACTTTTAAAACGGGTTATTGCCTGAAATAACAATAAACCACCATTTTTTCGTTTCAATTTTTTTTTAAAGCAATTTATGTACATTCGAAGAACATATAAAACCCGTGACATTCTTTGAATGTCAACACAAAGTCCGTAGATGATATCGAATAAAGAAAAACATGACAAAATAACAATATTTTTTGGTATTTTTCAAGATTTTTAATTTTATGGATTTTTAAAATTTTATATTTTTCTATTTTCTTTTTGTGGGTTTTGAAATTTTGTATTTTGCTTTTTGAATAAATATATACAAGAGATAGATGAAGCAAAACCATTTTACTCCTCGCCTTCCTCTTCAAGACGCTTGAGTGTTTCCGTTGTAGGCTCTTAGACCAAGTCGTGGAAGGATAAACTCAAAACGTTCTCTCGGAAGAGCTTTGGTGAAGATGTCTCGCTAACCGGTATTCATCCTCACAAAATAGAGTTCTACCACACCTTTTCCACTTGTTCCCGAATGAAATGATGTCGAATGTCGATATGCTTTGCTCTTGAATGTTGAACATTGTTGCAAGAGAGAGCAATGGCACTTTTGTTATCACAATACAGAGGGATTTTGTTGAATTCAAAGCCATAGTCGATAATGGGATCTCATCCATAGGATTTGAGCACAACAAGATGACATGGCTATGTATTCACCTCTGTAGAGGATATAGAAGTAGTCATTTGTTTCTTTGAAGACCACTCACAAGCTTATCACCCAAAACCGAGCACCTGCACGGCATTTCGACGCGTATCTTGACATCCCGCATGGTCAGATCTGATAGGTCGTTAGTGACATACGGTGTCCTTCGGGTACCAAAGTCCCATGTTGATGGTTCCTTGGAGATACCGAAGACCCGCTTGTTGGAATCACTCCTAAACAAGATTTCAAGTATTTATATTTCATATGTAATAGGTAGCTTTATTATGGCCTTTATGTTTGTTTAAGGTCAAGCTTATGTGAAGGCCCATAAGCTTAGGCCCAAGCCCATATAAGAAAGGAAGGGAACCAGAGTGTTGCCCAGCTTCCTCCTATAAATATTTTGTAAACCCTCATTCGAGGGTTGGTTGTTCAAGTTTTCTTTTCATTCACTCTCTTTGCCTTAACCGTATTATTATTATACGTGTGTGTGTGTGATAACTTGTTCATCCGCCTTCATCTCTTTCTATATAACTTGTGTTTGTAAAACTAGTGACCTAACAAAGGTATCAATCGCCAAATAGTTGGGTGTACTCGCTTGTTTTGAAGTTTTTGGTTTTGGGTCTTACGCCGTAAAGATAACGATTCTTTTGCTCTATTAAAAACTTGTTTTTACACTTTTTAATCCAAGATTCTTGTACTTTCAACGCTTTAAGGTGTTAAAATACTTGTTTTTGGCAAAAGTTTCAAACTTTATGCGTAGATCATTGTTTTTGAACTAGTTTTATTCGTGGGTGTATTTCACGATAACTGCTTTTGAGAGCTTTGGATCATCAAGTTTCACACTTTTGTGTTATTTTGGTGTTATTGAAGCTATTTCATCACACAAAACCGGTTTAGAAACCTCTTTGGGCAAAATCAAAATTACGAGTAATCCCACGCTGCATCGAAACCCTAAAATTACGCGTAAGATTTTCCTTGGTTTGATCTTCATTTTCCGGTTTATTCCGTTTTCTTACTTGGATAAGTCCGAAAATACGTCGACTTTGGATATCTTTGCACCGTGATAGTGTAAAAGATCATTTGGGCAAAACCCTAAACTTACGCATAAGATAAACTTACGCCAGAAATCCCACGATAAGATTCACTTTACGCAGACACTTCGGTTCACGACAAGGTAATCCCACGCCTACCTTTCTCGCCTAACTTTTGTCTACGACAACTTTAGTGTTTTTCCTACTTACGCGTGAAGCTAAAACCTATGCGTAACTCCTTATTGTTACGCAGAACTTTTGGTGTTTTTACGATAAGTGCTACTTGGTTTCTTGTTTTCTACGCCTAAGGACACTTCATCAACAAAGGTTCATTCGACTACAAAGATCCATTTTTACTACACAAGTTTAACAACATGTCTCAACCATCGCACTCTAACTATTTTCCTCACACTTATAATCATCAACAACAACAACAATTAACTCCACAACATCAACAATGGAATCAACAACAAGCTATTTATCAACAACAATTTAATCAAAGAACATACTCCACAACTTGGTGCAATTCCACAACCACAAATGGTTCAACCACCACCAAGCCTTCAAGTTCAACCCTACACAAATGATTTCAATCAACATCCATCAAGGAACACTACGAAGGAACCCACTTGGTTTGCAAAGATGTGTGAAGCTTTAAGCACCAACAATCAATTCATGAAGTCGATCACTTGATAGACCTCCAATGCTCACTCTGTGAAACTACGATCAATGGGTGATAAGGTTCTTTAGGTTTTGTGATCCAAGAAGCCACATGGAAAATTCTTAAAGAAGGTTATCTTAGAAGGTCCATTTGAGATGCCTACCGTCATTGTACCCGGAGATCCAACCGCTGCTCCACCAAGAGATGAACAAACCAACATTGCTACGGTTGCGGATCTTAATGCTACGTAACTTCTACACTATGAAGTCGATGAACTTGCAATGGAATACATCCTCTTAGGATTACCAAACCCAATTCTTCATAGTGTTGATTCTCAAAAGACCGCACAAAAGATGTGGGATCATATTCGCCTTCTTATGGAAGGATCTCAGACTCAATCAAGAGGATTTAGAATCCAAAATTTACTTGGCTTATGAACACTTCATGATTGAACCGAGAGACACTAGAGTCCTATCATCATCGATTTTCGTGACATCATCAATGATTTGGATAAACACAACATCATCATGCCAAGAATTGCGGTGAATACTAAGTTCCCGAGTAGTCTTGGTCCGTAATGGGAGAAGTATGTCATTTTTCTCCGCTGCGAAGAATATGCACCATTCTACTTATGGATTGTTGTACGATTACTTGAAGCCTCATGAAAAGGAAGTTGATCGAGAAAGGATTCTCCGTGCTCAAATAGCTAAACAATACATCCGGATAATCAACAACTTGCCTTGTATGCTCAATGTAATTATCCCTCTCAACCAAAGAACTCAACCAATCGCTTCAAACACACCTTCACAAAGAACAACCTCAACAAAATCAATCGGTTCCATACAACAACAACAACGCTCAAGCATATGTCGTTGAAGCGATCGAGGAAATCGATCCGTTCAAGCATTGCAACAAGGATTTGTGATGATTGCTAATGCTTTTGGTCACATACACCAACAAATCCAACAATCGATTCGTTCCTCATCTAACACACGGACTCAAGTTGTTAGAACAATGGACGTGTTGAAGTTCGTAATCGTGATTATGGTCGCGGATGGCGGTGGTCAAGGGTTTAATGTTGTGGTAGGAATAACAATGAGCTCAAGTGGTGGAATAGGAAATGCTCGAATCGGTTAAATGGTCTTAGATGCTACAACCGCAATGAGAAGGACACTGGCTAATGCATGCCCAAAGCCAAGGACTAGGGCGTGCTTATTTCAAAGAGGCTTTACTTTTGGATCTTAAGGATGAAGTTGGTGGATCTCTCATGCATAAAGAACAGAGCTTTATGGCGATGCGCACTCGAGATGATGATATGGAGGACTTGCGCAGCCAATGCAAATTGTTATGTTGATGGCTAATATGCAAGAGTTACACATGAGTGAAACAGCCCAAGTATGACACCGATGGCTTGTCTCGTGTACCCGAACAAACCATCATCATATCTCGACCTAATATCTCCATCAATATCCGAATCCGCACGGCCGAATGTTCAAAATGAGTCATCTACATCTCATTCGACGATTTTAAATAAACCCGTAGTTACATTTGACGATCCGATGACCTTATGGTTTCCGGATAATCAAATTGACTCGTGGTTATACTTGAGGATCTAAATAATGATCATGTTGTGACTCACGCTGAACACGATGAACCGTTGCCTCATCCGATCTTGTTTTGCTACTTAAAACCAACAATCCCAAATTGTCAATGTGATGCATTAAATAAGGACTTAAAAAGTAAAATGCACTGTTAACCAAGGACTTTGAATGCTTACAAATGCAACTCAACTTTTCAAAACTCAAGAAAATCGTGAAAAAGGTTTTGAAGCCGCTTTGCAAAATCTCATCAAAACAAAAAATATTTAGAAAACAGAGATCGTGATCTAGCCGCCTCAAGAATGCTTTGTTGTCCGAATTAGAACAATCAAACATGAACATAAAAAGCAAATTAACGCCTCACCTTGGAAAATCAAAAAGCTAAGGCTGAGTTGTTACTTTGTCAAAACAGTTCCGTGATACAAAAAGCATTCAACGAATCGGGTAGATGACCTTCTAGAAGAAATTATCGCTTGCAAAACAAACTTAAAGAGTTTAAAACTGTTGTTTACAAACATGGTGAATCAAGAATGACTATTGAAATGTTTACCTTAAAACCCAATCCAAAAGGATATGGAAAAATCTAGTGACTACAAACCAAAGCTTTCACTAAAAACATTCAAACCAACTCAAGTTTCCAAAGAGAATACAAAATTGATAATATTGTTATGAGTGTTGTTGAATATCATCGTCAAGAGGAATTAGATGCGTAAGACGCGAGTCGATCAAAATTAAAAACGTTGTTTACAACAAACCTTTAATTATAAAACGCGGTCACTTGGTAAACCGCCTTCTTTAGATTCTAAGGCAACCATTGCTATCACAAGAGTCTCGCTTTACCTCCTAAGAATGTAGTACCACCCAGTGCATTCACTAAGACTAAAGCAAAAAGTAGTTATAGATGGCGTAAATGGATATATAACACACTAGGATTTAAATGGATGCCTAAACTTATTAATGTGTGTATATCTAATATACCGCTTCGAACCCTCTAACATTTCGGGTTCCACATCTACTTCTATTCCATCCGTGTCGTCTGTGTAATGCGTGTGATGAGATCATTCTCTGATTGTTGATAGCGGATGTTCCCGACACATGACAGCAATCTTAAAGCGTTATCAAACTTTATTGCAAAGTTCATTGGCACCGCCGGGTTCGGAACGATCACTCAGCAGACTATCATGGGCTACTGGAGATTATGTCAATGGTAACATCGAAATCGCAGGGTTTACTATGTGGAAGGCCTCGGTCACAACTGCTTTCGATGAGGTCAATTTTGTGATGGAGATTTGGAGGTTGCTTTCGTGGAGAAAACTTGTTTCATTCGTGATCTACAAGGAAATGACCTTATGTTTGGCTCGCGTAATTCTAGTCTCTACACCATCTCTATGCAAGACATGGTTGCTTCCTCTCCCATTTGCTTACTTTCAAAGGCAACATCTACAAAACTCGCCTATGGCACCGTCTCTCACATCTAAACTTTCAAACCATCACCAACCTTGCTAGACACAAACTAGTTGAAGGACTCCACGATTCCGGTATTCAAAAGATCACCTTTGCTCACCGTGAACAAGGGAAAAGCACTCGTGCTCATTTTCCTTCAAAGGTGGAACATGACTCTCAAGATGTGCTTCATCTTCTTCACATGGATTTGTGTGGCCCGGCGCTGCGGCAAACGATCAATGGCGACGCTACATCTTAGTAATTGTTGATGACTACTCACGATGGACTTGGGTCTACTTTCTTCAAGCAAAGACCAAGCTCCACAAATGATCATCACCTTTCTCACAAAATACGTGTTCACTCCGCAACACCGCCGGGATAATCGTAATGCATAAAGGAACCGAATTTGTTAACAAAACCCTTCGTGAATTCTATGAGAAAGTGGAATTCAACATCAAACATCTATTGCACGTACACATGAACAAAACGGAGTTGTTGAAAGACGAACCGAACGTTAGTGGAAGCTACAAGAACAATGTTAATTAATGCTAAACTTCCAGATTACTTATGGGCGTGGTCGATTCATCGCATGCTATACTCAAAACCGCTCTATGATCACAAACGCCACAACAAAACACCTTTCGAGCTTGTCTACAACTACAAACCGAACCTCAAACACTTTCATGTATTTGGATCCCTTGCTATCCAAATAATGATCGTGATGATTTTGGAAAGCTCAAAGCCAAAGGCGATATTGGAGTCTTTATTGGATACCGTGATAATTCTAAAGGCTTCCGAACTGGAATCGTCGAACTAAGGAGGTAATGGAAACGATTCATGCTCATTTTGATGAACTCACGGAAATGGCTTCGAGTATAATAGACTTAGAACCCGGTCACAACCGCTTAAACTTCCTCAACCCCATCATCACCGAACAAAGCCCCACTAACTCGTCAACAAATGGAAAGGTTATTTGCTCCTACGCTCGTGACGATATTGATGAACGTGCTCTGTGTGTATCCGCTGCTTTCCGCAGACAACCCGATAATATTCCTATACCGATACACCGCTACAACAACTCTGCTTAAAATGCACCTACACCGATTGACTCCAACACAACGATTGAACACACCGCTCCAACAATGATGAACCACCGATGATATTCGAATGAAGTACCCCACCGCAGATTTTGATCCAAATGCGTTCTTCAACCCGCTTGCTAATGAGATCGCTGCACCGGATGTTGCGGAATCTTCAACAAACCATTTGAATCCTCGAATCTGCATAATGTATACCAACATCAACCTCTACACACCGATGGACAAAAGACCATCCTCGGCTAACATTATTGGCAACCCGAATCAACCGGTCATTACGAGACAACGTCTTCACACGATGGTGAACATTGCATTTATGCACTCACCGCCCGCTAACTGAGCCTAAAAACATTAAAGACGCAATGACAAAAGACAACCGGATTGAATCCATGCGGGAAGAACTCAACCAATTCAAACGTCTTGAAGTATGGGAATCGATTGAAAGACCAACAGGGTCTACGTCATTGGTCTAAAATGGATTTGGAAAACAAATTGATGTCAAGGAACGCCATCCAAAACAAGTCACGCCTAGTTGCTAAGGGTTATCGTTAGGAAGAGGAATAGACTTTGAAGAATCTTTTGCCCCGTTGCTCGCCTTGAGGTCGTTCGGATATTTCTCGCTCGCGACTCATATGAATATGACGGTTCATCGATGGATGTCAAAGCATAAGTTCTCAATGGACAACTTAAAGAAACGGTCTATGTCGCCAACCGATGGATTCGTTGATCCCAGTTCCCGAACCATGTCTACAAACCGAACAAAGCTCTTTATGGTCTCAAACAAGCCCCCTGCATGGTACGATAAGCTATCATCTTTCCTCATTGCCAATAATTTCACCAAAGGCTCGGTTGACCCAACTCTTTTATACAATATCACGGGCACATATCTTAATTGTTCAAATTTACGTGGATGACATCATTTTGGGTCTACACATAAAAGTTTTCAATCGCTTTGCAAAACTAATGAAGAAAAATTTTGAAATGTCCATGATGGGTGAACTTACGCTCTTTCTAGGATTGCAAGTTCATCAATCACCCCGTGGTATTTTCTCGAGTCACCCAATATGCCCTTGAATTGTTAAACAAATTTGGAATGACAACTCGTGACACTTATGCCACACCAATGGCTCATACCAAGAAGCTAGATGCTGATTTGCATGGAAATCAATTGACCTACCAAAACCAAGTATTATTGGGTCTCTCATGTATCTAACAGCTAGAAGACCTCGATATTGTCTTTGCTGCTTATCTATGCTCCCGCTTATCGTGACCAATCGAAACCCCCTCTCTCGAGGCTAAACGAATCCTCAGATACATCAAGGGAACCATTAACTGGGGATCCGTATCCGGCGATTCGGTTTTGAACTAATCGCTTTTGACGCCGACCACGCAGGATGCTTAGACTCAAGGAAAAGTACTTCAGAGCTCTACAATTCTCGGTGATAAACCGTGTCTTGGCAATCAAAGAAGCAGGATTGTACATCACTGTCATCAACCGGCGAATATGTAGCCATGTCCGCGTGTTGTGCTCAAGTAATTTGGATGAGAACACAACTCAAAGACTATGGTTACGTATTTGATGTGAATCCCGATGTATCATGGCAATCGGAGTGTTATTGCAATCTCGCAACTCGGCCAAGACTAAATCAAAGCACATCGATCACGCTATCATTTCATCAAGGACCACGTGAAGTGGTACCGTTGAATTATACTTTGCGGGTACAGAATACCAATGGCGAGATCTTCTCACCAAAGCCTTGCCTCCCGCTAGGTTTAATGAGTTGGTCCACCGGATTGGTATGAGGTGTTTGACTCAAGAGGAATTGATGAACTCTTAAAACAGTCTTAAAACCTCGTCAAACACCAAAACATCCTTTGTAAATATTTTTTCAAAACAAAATACAAAAATATAAAATCCGATAAAACAACAAAAATATTCTCCTAATCTATCTTTCTTTCAACATGGCAAGTACATTTCTTCCACAACACTTTAATCTTTCAAAATTTAGTATTTTTCCGATCAAG
Source organism: Chrysanthemum lavandulifolium (assembly GCA_022545495.1). Lineage (NCBI taxonomy): Eukaryota > Viridiplantae > Streptophyta > Magnoliopsida > Asterales > Asteraceae > Chrysanthemum > Chrysanthemum lavandulifolium. The sequence goes on from CM040238.1 coordinate 143,370,666, forward strand.
TGTTGAGGGGAGAAAATAATCTCTTAACCGCTTCAAAACATCGTGTACTTGCATGTTATCATATCTCGGTTGAATCTTTTACAAATGGTGGTACATTTTCGGTTCAAAACACTCCTGACTTAAATTAATAACCTTTCACTATTTTCTCAAGTCGAGGGGAGTGTCGTCATGTTTCTTTCCTAAAAATCTTTGTTTGGTAACCAAAATAGAAGTTAAAAGGCCTTGTTTGAAAAAGGAAAAGGTGGAGGGACCAAAACTGTCAAAACCTTAAAGATATTTTGAATAAAATATCCTCCACCTAACATTTCACTTCTCATTTATTACTCAAAACACTAATACATCCTACGCTTAAGAATCGTTCGTCAAACCGTGTTTAAGATCGTCAATTTGTAAGTGATTTCATGTTCCTAACAAGATTCTAAACAATGGTTTTAAATTTTACACGAATCCAACGGTTAAAACATCGTGTAATCTTGATTTAGTGGTCTACGCAGAACGTATGAACACCCAATCAAGAATGGGTGTTTATGGTTAAAAAGAATGTGTCAAAATGTTTTAACAACATCTATGATATCGCTTCTAAGCTCAAAACAAACCCAAAGAATACGAATTGATGATTTTTGAATATTAGGGTTTATGAGTCGAATTGGGTATTTTTGAATGTGAAGTGTTTTGGTCAAAAGGTTGTTGTGTAATGCTTATATGATGATAAATTGATGATTTCCATGCTCTATAACCACCCGTAACCAATAATTGTGACAATTAGAAATTAGGGTTTAAGGTTCTTGAGTTTGGGTATTTTGATTCAATGCAAACAAAGTGTTATGACTTGGTCAATATGCTCTCACAACATCTAAGATATACCGTAAAAACTTTGGTGCAAATTCTATGGCTAAAATTCATACGCGAGATTTAGGGTTTTAGACTACGCGCATGGATTTCTTCGCATAACCGTTTGACATGTGTTCTTGCCATAAATTGTTGTTAAAATGATTTTCCGTGATAATGTTAATGATTTGATGAACTTATTTCGTGATTTGTTACGCTTAAAATTCAGAACAAAGGTCATTTGCATTTCTACGCATAAGGATTACCCTACGCGTAGTCGGCTATGCCCACGCTGTAAGGTTCTACATGGGACTATGCGTATCCTGTGAAGGATATGCGAACAAATGCCTCACGCATAAGGTCTACCACGAGTAAACCCGCGTAAGGTTTTATACGCCACGCCGTAAGATCTACCCGTAAGGTCCCCTTTTTCCCACGCTGTAACTTTTTCACGCCAGAAGATAGGATCCTACGCGTGAAGCTTATAACTACAGATAAAACACTTGCTTACGATAACTTTGTCATTGCTACGCATAAGCCGGATGGACCTTCATTATGAATTGTTACGTGTACAAACTTGTTAATAAACTTATCATATCATCACGAATCCAATAATGTCACTAATAAACTTAATCGCTTGATATGTTGTGAAAAATAAGTGATAACATAAACTTTAAAACATAAAGTTAACTAACTCACGAAACATTTCTCAACATCATTAGACTATTGGATGACAAGTGACTTAGGACTTGTAACAATCATTATCACTGCACATTCAATAACTAGACAATGAGACCTTCGTTGACTAACATTATGTCTTTCGATATGTTGGTTCTTTTGGCTAATGTTATTTCGGATCACGACATGGTCGAACAAATGAATGTGGATGCATCCAAGTTCTCTCCATTGTCGATATCTATCCTTATGGCTATCCAATGAAGATAGGAAAGAATAATCTCCGTGTTGACTTTGACACCTCACTTGTTCGAATCTTCGTGTTTAATTGCTATTGACATTCGAGGACTCATCCGTGTCGTAATATGCTCACTCACTCTGCAATCGTTCTCGAGATCTATATCCAACAGCCTGAACACTATGGAAAGGGTCAAAGGATCGATCACGCGACGGTGACTCAATCACAAACAAGTCACCATTACACCTGCAGACTTAAGGGTCGCTCTCCTAATTCCCGAATTCGATCCAACCAAACTATATGCCACACCTGTTGAAGAGCTCACTCTCCAATTCTTAATCGATATCGGTTATGACGAGGTGCAGGAGTAATCACCAAGCATTCCACGTAGAGCTTAAGAGTATTCCTCAACCATGGAGAACTCTCTACATGATCATCACCAAGTCTATTTCTCGGGTCGTGACGGTGGCTATGAGCATCCTAAGCTCATGGAACCGCAAATATTTTGGGCATTGGTCAACATGAAACACATCGCTATCGAAGCTCGATTTGGGATGACATGATGTCATTTCTCAACAAGCTTGGCTCAAAGATTCCTACATTAGATATACTAAACTTTTGATCCGAGAGCACTTGGACTTCATCCCGATATCCCCAAGAGGCTCAATGGCCTCGATAATCACGATATGTTGACGGAACCTATTCTATCCGCCGTAATCAAGGAATCGCTACAAAGAAACAAGGTGTCAGGTTGCCGATTTCCTTCTAATCAAGATGTCGTAAAGCTCAAACGCATAAAAGGTATCTGAAGCGCTAGACAAGGCAAAGTTGGTCATCTCGACGAAAATCTTTCGAACACCGTAAGAAGAACCGAGAAGAGGAAGTGCAGAAGCGCAACAAGTATCTGTGGAGTCAAAGGAAGTTTCTAAAAGGAATCCTCCTTCTAAAAGGATTGTTCCTCAAAGGAAGCCGAACCTATTCCCACACTTGAACCGCAAAGAAAGCTTGAGGACGAGAGCTCAAGACATCGATATGTATGAAGAGGTTCATTACTCGCAACTGCAAATCAAACACCGCCTCAAGAATAAAACCTCCAAGTCCTCCAAATTGTCCAAGAAAAGGAAGACTCAAAGAATTGTACCCTATGATGAGAGCTCAAGAAGAAGAAGAAGAGCAATCGGATAAATCATACAAGAAGAAGTTTAAAACGCCGACACCTTCAAAAGGTCAAGAATTTGCTAAAGATCAAATGGGTGGCCCCGGAGGATCAAGTGGTGCCGCCCACCTCTCTAGATCCCGATGCGTTAATCGACCGATAAGGGATCCGTACCACCACTCTTCCGCAACAACAACGACTTGTGGAGGATACTATCGATATGACTTTGAGGAACCGAAACCAAGAAGTCTCGAGAAAGAAAAGTCTAGAGATGACGATGATGATTATACAAAGTTTCTTCTAGACAGTCCAACACACTCAAAGGAGAAAACCTCGAAACTCCTAAGGACCGAAGCCTCCTCACATCTCATCATCATCAGATTCTTCGCCTCATTCATCACAACCACCATCTAAGAAGTCAACCAAATCATCATCCAAACCGTGAAGAAACCACCCAAATCTTGGATTTCTCGGACTCATGAAAGAATTGTGAAAGTCATTCCAACAAGTCGGAAAGAAGGACATACTTTACGTAAAACCGAATTGGTTCACGACCAAATACAAGATTTAAATGATGAGAAAGACAAGATGCGTAAAGAAAGGGAATTTGTTTAGAAGTTCATGAAGAGTCATCGAAAGAGGAACCGAACGAAATGATCAAAGGTTACACTAACAAGTACCTTCGGATATCGCTCCTAAAGTCCAAAAGGAACCGGAGAAGACAAAGAAGAGATCATACCCACAAGTTTCTTCTCGACATCGTCCCCGTGTGACTAGAGAAGTATTTTCAGACAACTCACCCCTAACATCGCCGCATTGCTTAAACATACAATGGCCAAAGAAGTCGATCTCTGAACGAGTTAATCGCTAAACTAGTGATGCAAATGTCAAAGCGATCCGGAACGCTTACTCGGATGAAGCTAAATTTTTCAAGGTCTACTTGCTTTTCAACCTCGCATCATCATGCAAGGAGTCACCGATCAACCTAAACGGCCAAGAGATGACGATGATAAGGATAAAGACTCGCACCAAAACGCCGAAGCTAGCCGGTGAATCTTCTTCGATGCCCGATCACAAGAAACCGTCAAGTCTAACAGACTTAAAACAATTTTAAACACAAATGCAATGAAGATCGTGGAATATAGTGAATTTCGGTCGTTATGTCCCACTGAGACTCAATGGTGTGCAAACGCTAGATCGACGATAGAATGATCACTAATGATAGTGATCGTAAAAGATTTGAATGGATAATTACACTACCGAAAAGTTTATAAATTAAAGCGACTTAAATACAAATTAAGAAAATTAAAAGATAAAGATATTAAATAAACGCTATCACTATATTTAAAGTGATGAACGTTTAAAACCTAAAACTTAAAACTTACGTTTAAATAAAAATAACGTAAACGAACAAAATAAAATGTGAAACTTATACAATATAAATCCTAAAAATATGAAAAATACATTTTTACAATCCTAATGATATGAGAAAATTTATAGAAAAGGAAAATTATTTTTAACACTATTTATTTAATTATTATTAATTAAAACTATTTATTAAGTATTTAAAATGCACTAAAATAGAAGAAAATACAAAATTAACCTAGAAAAATGAAATTATAACTTAGAAAAGTCTAAAATATGTTAAAACTTATTTTAAAACTAAAATATATTTTTTAGACTTTTATGTATTTATTATTAATTTAAAACTATTTAAAACTAATTAAAATGCTAAAAAATACTTTTTAAACTAAGAAAATTATGGAAAATACTTTTATTACTTTTATATTTATCTTAACCTAAGAAAATATAAAACATATTTTTTTAAGCTTTTCTAAATTATTTGTATTAAAAGCTATTTAAAATGATTAAAACTACTTAAAATAAAGAAAATAGCAAACTAACTTGGAAAAATCTGAAAATTTCAGGAAAAGTCTAAAACAATATTAGGAAGCTAAGAAAAATGGAAAAACATGGGGTTGTGTACAAGAATAAGGAATCGATGAACAAAGTGCTTATAAATAAGCACTTTAATAAGCCAAATGGAGTCCAAAAGCCACCAACCCAAAATGAAGCTACTATAAGCTAAAAGAACTAAAATGGAACAAGTTTCAACAATCCCTAACCACTGATAAGCTAGATGCAAAGATTTGAGGTATGGAGCAATAAGCTAAAAACAGTGAATAGGGACCAACTTTGAGCTATTGCACAAGCTACAAAATAAGTCGAAATGGAAAAAGAAATTGGAACTTGGAGAAGACACGGGTGAGAGTATCTAAACCAAATTACGAGACTGGAGGAGCTCAAGTGAACCCCTGCAAGGTCTCAAAATCAGACAAACTGCAGCAGCAACAAAGACTGCACAGGGATGGGATTAAGCTCCATAATCACAAGCTCTTTTGAGCTTTAAGGAAAATTCACAAAATTAATCAAAATAACAACAAGAAACTAGACCAAGTAAACTTTTAAAATCCACAAGTCACACTTGAAATGACCTAGAAATGAGTGAACTAAAATCTTCCTAGATGGGCTCAAACCGAGATTTTTGCAAATTGACTTTTGAAGAAAATGAAAAGTTGACTTTTAGGAACTTTGATCCGGATTTTAAGGACTGAAAATGATTTGTTATGATGAAATTAAGTTACAACAAGCTAAGTCTATAGATTTAGAACTCAAAACAAGTAATATGATTATCAAAATCACAACAAAGGAATCAAATGAGATTGATTTAAGTGAAAGTTTGACTTTGGTGGGTTTTAGACCAAAACTAAGACAGATATGAACTGAAATACACTACACAAGTATAAACCAAAAGACCTTAACTACTTAATAGGCTACCGAGGCAGTTAATTCAAAGAAACCAAACACCCTTTACACCATCAGTTATGGGCTCAAATGATCCAAACTCTTATCCAACTGATATTAATGATCAAATTGACTTACTATAACTTAATTACTCTTGTTTGAACGACTTTTAACTAGTTTTAACAATTGAAACAGATTATGCTTTTGAACTTGGATTTAACTTACATTTGTCCATAGCCACGTTGGTTTGCAACAACAATCAAACCGAACCCACACTACACTTAATCAGATCAAATCCAACCCACATCCATCTCGCAACCCCATGTCCATTTCCGAATGCTTGAACGAGAATGAGCTACACATTGACTTATGTTGACTTTGCCAAAGTTTCTTAGAACTTGATCACGAAGCTTATTAAAGCTATTATGTTTATATAAGCTTATAGAAATTGAGACAAAGCTATGTGAAGCTTGGGTTTTAGTTAATTTGAAATTTCATATCTATAAGAAATCTTAAAAACATTAAACTTAGATAAACTTCAAATTGATACGAAATTGAATTGTAATAGACTTAACAACCTTAGTTTAGTACAAGGAAAGTTTAAATTACAAAGCGAGCTTAATTAAAACATAAAACTTAAAACGACATACTTGTAAAAAATAAAAGTTAACTACTCCTTTTACTTGCTTTTCTCCTCCTGCTTTTATACCCATTCTCTTTTTCTCTCCTCTCGAGTGAATCCCATCAAATTCTAGAGCCCATGGGTGACTTTTATGACTTTTGGCCCAATTGTCAAATTTGGCGGGAAAGGATTATGACCTGTTTGGGGTTGAGTGAGATGAGGTGGGGAGTAATAAATGGGTCTTGGATGTAGTGGAGGAGGGGAGACAGGAAGAGATAAGTAATGGCTTGGTATGGGATTGCTGTGTTGCGGTGCCAGTGGGGAGAGAAGTGTTTTAGGCGCCAAGAGGGGTTAGTCAAACCAAGTGGGTTGACTGGTGGATTATTAAAACCAGGGGGAGGTCAAAATGCAAATGACAGGGGTCCAGAATTGGTGCAAGGGTCAAAATGGTTTTAAAAAGTTAAATAACATAGGGACCTTTATGTAATTCCTGAAAATGCAAGGACCATAACTGCCAACACTTCAAAGAGGTTTCAAGGGACCAAAATTGACAATCTCACAAAGTACAAGGACTAAACTTGCCATTTTCACATTTTCCAGGGACTAATTCTGCCAATTTTGAAACTTGAGGGACCATTTTTGCAATTTTCTCAAACTTTTTACATTTTTCACCAAAGGACTAAATTTGACAACTTTTGATTTTAAAAGGACCTTGGTGACTTTACTTTTGAAATTATGAGCTCAGGACTGCTTTTGACAATTTTAGAAACTGGGGACTAAAGCGCAATTTTGCAAATTTGATATGTTTTTCATCCGATTTTGATAATTTTGCATTTAAAACACATAAAACAACGATTTGTGATATTTTGATCATTTGATGTGTTTCGAGTGTTTCGAGATGATTTTGCAGTTTATATGGTACAAAATGATGAGTATTACACACTCATCAATCCCCACATCGAGATATTGCTAGTCCCTAGCAATGATTTGAGAAAACATAATGGATTTTAATCTCTTTACCAAAAGCCATCACTCGAGTAGCCAAATGTTTCGGATTCAAGTAAGAACCATGGTACACCGATAACCATGTGATTTTGAGCAAACCACCGACTTTCAACGGATTTGATTTGTCTTTACCGTGCCGCACTTCTTCGGACTAGCCAACTCTTAGATAAATTATCAATATTATCTTTGGTGAGCTGATTACCAATTATGGTTTTTCCATCGCCTTTACCACAAGCCATAATCTTGCGGGCTAGCCAACTCTTCACTTTTTAGGATATGGTGAGTTGAGAACCATACAATTTTGGGCAAATTGCAAGCCATATAAACGGATTTGAAATATCTTTACCAAGAGCCGTTTGCTCTGGATTAGCTAATCCTTTTGTCTTCTGAGACAAGGCGGATCGATAACTAAATGAGTAAGTGCAAAACACTTACTCCAAAAAATTTTGGCCAAAACGGGGAATTGGGTAGATAATATATGAAATTCGTGAGAATTCCCCACACTTAGAAATGAATATTGCCCTCAATATTCAAAGTACCGTGATTATGCCGAAACAAAGAACGTAATAGGAAATACTACGGCCATAATTTAGAAAGGTTTTTTTTTTTTTTTTATTTATTTTTTAACATGTGGCAACCCCCACACTAGGGTGGTAGAAAGAGGTAAGAAGACGAAATATGGGTGAAAACCCATATAGCATGCTCTGCTTTTGATTCCCGAGTCGCTAGCTTGACTCGACCCAATTCATTGGTTCATGGGGAAGCAAAGTGGAAGAAACAATCTCCATCGGACTTTCATTCAAGATGTTTGGATAAACATTGAAGTACGTGAAAGTTCCACACCGATGTGATATACATAGAACCGCTCAAAATGATAAATGAAAATTCGGGTCAAAGATAGTGTCTTCATTCCGAAGGAGTGAAGAAGAGAGGAAGTCACATCATATGTGAGGAATGGAAGAAAGATGTTGATAACAATCAAGATCCATTCTTCATCCTCAAATGTAGACATATCTGGAGGAAGGGTGAAGGTAGTATCATCAATAAGCAAACTCTTATGATAGAGTAAACCTTCCTCCGAGCCAATATCATCCTCAAGATCAAAATAGAAATGATCATATTCGGAGGAGATATGTCATGAGAGCTCACCGGAGAACTCTTCATGAAGAGAATCATTGAAAAAGCCTCAAGCTCGGGCTTGTCCAATGTAGAGTCACTATCCACAACGGGATAGAGATGAAGTCGACTTAGCACAAAATGATTCGATCTTAGAAACGAGGAGATTTATATTGAACAATTGTTCACGAAGTATCTCGTCCTCAATTTCCGGATCATCGAATTTCTCACTTCTTCTAAGCTAACTAGCTCGAAGGTAGCTCCTCGACATAATCGATGTCTCCATAGGATAAAGAATCGTCAAACGGTACAATCGTTATCGAGTCTGAGAACATCTCGACATGATCATATGGAATGTCAAGAGGAGGTAAGAAATATCATCAAGAGGCTTATCACACATATTAAGGAGATAACCTCGGACTCACTGGGTTGGAACAAGGCTCTCAACACGAGCATCGATTCCATTTCGAATAGTGCTAGAAGGCTCGTCCCCATTATGAGAGAGTCTTTGGAAGCTTCGTGTGATTTCAGCTGACAAGCTCTCATAATATTCCTTCACTTGAATAGAATCCTCATCATCATCGTCATCATATCGATTCTTATATTCATCTCTGAAGCTTACACAACATTCTTTTCATTTGTAGCTTCTTTCGAATGCGTATTTCTTCGTAACTTTTGGAAGATTACACTCCTCGTAATCATTGAGATGCCGTGAAGGCTCGGAAGTCGATGACCGATGGGATATCGCGGGGTTGGAAATTGTCAAACCGGAGAATTGGAATTGTGAAAATTTTGATTCATCGGTTGACAATCAAAAATCGCATGAGGACCCCGCAATTCTCACAATGTAGATAATTGGAAAATAACTTTCACCAAAGTTACGATTGTAACACTGTTCGGCTCATAGACAAGCGGGACCCGTGGTGGACAATCAAAACCGTAATGAGAATCATTCCCACAAAACTCGCATGAGTAGGATTCGATCTTGGGGTTGTGGAGGTAGGTAGGAAAAATCGGGTGTATCATTTGAAATGGGATCGGGATTACCGACAAACTTGTCTCCGAAACCCACATTGGTACATCGCCGACAATTTCCACCGTTAAATGGACCTCCACACCAGGAACATGTCAAATACCATGACATAGAGAATTAAACAGATAAGAGGGATAAGAGATGAAGAATTAAACAGGTTAAAGAAGATAAGGAATGAAGAATTAAACAGGTTTGAGGATAAAGAAATGTAGAATCAAAAGATGCGAGAGGGTAAAGATGGATATTTTTGGATTTTTGAAAAACATGCTATAAAAACAAAGAATGAAAATATTTTTGGCGTTTTTAACACTTTAGGAAAAGTGTTAATGAACTTTTTGGAGTTTTTGAAAACTTTACAAAAAAACTTTTTACAAAAGATGGGATATGTGCAAGAATGGATGCGAAAAGGCTAAACACACGCTAAAGCCTCCCAGTGGGCTTAAAATTTTGATCTCACAAGAAACCGCCAAGTCTAACAGACTTAAAAATTTTAAACACAAATGCAATGAAGATCGTGGAATATAGTGAATTCCGGTCGTTATGTCCCACGAGACTCAATGGTGTGCAAACGCTAGATCGACGATAGAATGATCACTAATGATAGTGATCGAAAAGATTTGAATGGATAATTACACTACCTTGAAAAAGTTTATAAATTAAAGCGACTTAAATACAAATTAAGAAAATTAAAAGATAAAGATATTAAATAAACGCTATCACTATATTTAAAGTGATGAACGTTTAAAACCTAAAACTTAAAACTTACGTTTAAATAAAAATAACGTAAACGAACAAAATAAAACGTGAAACTTATACAATATAAATCCTTAAAATATGAAAAATACATTTTACAATCCTAATGATATGAGAAAATTTATAGAAAAGGAAAATTATTTTAACACTATTTATTTAATTATTGTTAATTAAAAACTATTTATTAAGTATTTAAAATGCACTAAAATAGAAGAAAATACAAAATTAACCTAGAAAATGAAATTATAACTTAGAAAAGTCTAAAATATGTTAAAACTTATTTTAAAACTAAAATATATTTTTAGACTTTTATGTATTTATTATTAATTTAAAACTATTTAAAACTAATTAAAATGCTAAAAATACTTTTAAACTAAGAAAATTATGGAAAATACTTTTTATTACTTTTATATTTATCTTAACCTAAGAAAATATAAAACATATTTTTTAAAGCTTTTCTAAATTATTTGTATTAAAAGCTATTTAAAATGATTAAAAACTACTTAAAATAAAGAAAAATAGCAAACTAACTTGGAAAAATCAAAATTTCAGGAAAAGTCTAAAACAATATTAGGAAGCTAAGAAAATGGAAAACATGGGGTTGTGTACAAGAATAAGGAATCGATGAACAAAGTGCTTATAAATAAGCACTTTAATAAGCCAAATGGAGTCCAAAAGCCACCAACCCAAAACAAGCTACTATAATCTAAAAGAACTGAAATGGAACAAGTTTCAACAATCCCTAACCACTGATAAGCTAGATGCAAAGATTTGAGGTATGGAGCAATAAGCTAAAAACATGTGAATAGGACCAACTTTGAGCTATTGCACAAGCTACAAAATAAGTGAAATGGAAAACAGAATTGGAACTTGAGAAGACACGGGTGAGAGTATCTAAACCAAATTACTGACCTGAGAGGAGCTCAGTGAACCCCTGCAAGGTCCGCAAAACTCAGACAAACCTCGCAGCAGCAACAAGACTGCCGCATGTGGATTAAGCTCCATAATCACAAGCTCTTTTGAGCTTTAAGGAAAATTCACAAAATTAATCAAAAATAACAACAAGAAACTAGACCAAGTAAACTTTTAAAATCCACAAGTCACACTTGAAATGACCTAGAAATGAGTGAACTAAAATCTTCCTAGATGGGCTCAACCGAGATTTTGCAAATTGACTTTTGAAGAAAAATGAAAAGTTGACTTTAGGAACTTTGATCCGGATTTTAAGGACTGAAAATGATTTGTTATGATGAAATTAAGTTACAACAAGCTAAGTCTATAGATTTAGAACTCAAAACAAGTAATATGATTATCAAAATCACAACAATTGAATCGATGAGATTGATTTAAGTGAAAGTTTGACTTTGGTGGGTTTGCAGGACCAAAACTAAGACAGATATGAACTGAAATACACTACACAAGTATAAACCAAAAGACCTTAACTACTTAATAGGCTACTGAGACAGTTAATTCAGCAAAACCAAACACCCCTTTACACTACTGTTATGGGCTCAAACTGATCCAAACTCTTATCCAACTGATATTAATGATCAAATTGACTTACTATAACTTAATTACTACTGTTTGAACAGCTTTTAACTAGTTTTAACAATTGAAACAGATTATGCTTTTGAACTTGGATTTAACTTACATTTGTCCATAGCCACAGTGGTTTGCAACAACAATCAAACCAGAACCCACACTACACTTAATCTGTATCAAATCCAACCCACATCCATCTCGCAACCCCATGTCCATTTCGAATGCTTGAACCGTAATGAGCTACAGGTTGACTTATGTTGACTTTTGCCAAAGTTTCTTAGAACTTGATCACATGCTTACAAAGCTATTATAAGCTTATATAAGCTTATAGAAATTGAGACAAAGCTATGTGAAGCTTGGGTTTTAGTTAATTTGAAATTGCATATCTATAAGAAATTTTAAAAACATTAAACTTAGATAAACTTCAAATTGATACTGAAATTGAATTGTAATAGACTTAACAACCTTAGTTTAGTACAAGGAAAGTTTAAATTACAAAGCAGAGCTTAATTAAAACATAAAACTTAAAAACGACATACTTGTAAAAAAATAAAAGTTAACTACTCCTTTTACTTGCTTCTTCTCCTCTGTTTTTATACCCATTCTCTTTTTCTCTCTCCTCTGAGTGAATCCCATCAAATTCGAGCCCATGGGCGACTTTTGTGACTTTGGCCCAATTGTCAAATTTAAGGAAAGGGATTATGACCTGTTTGGGGTTGAGTGAGATGAGGTGGGGAGTAATAAATGGGTCTTGGATGTAGTGGAGGAGGGGGGAGACAGGGAAGAGATAAGGTAATGGCTTGGTATGGGATTGCCTGTGTTGCAGGCTCAAGTGGGGGAGGAGAAGTGTTTTAGGCGCCAAGAGGGGTTAGTCAAACCAAGTGGGTTGACTGGTGGATTATTAAAACCAGGGGGAGGTCAAAATGCAAATGACAGGGGTCCAGAATTGGTGCAAGGGTCAAAATGGTTTTAAAAAGTTAAATAACATAGGGACCTTTATGTAATTCCTGAAAATGCAAGGACCATAACTGCCAACACTTCAAAGAGGTTTCAAGGGACCAAAATTGACAATCTCACAAAGTACAAGGACTAAACTTGCCATTTTCACATTTTCCAGGGACTAATTCTGCCAATTTTGAAACTTGAGGGACCATTTTTGCAATTTTCTCAAACTTTTTACATTTTTCACCAAAGGACTAAATTTGACAACTTTTGATTTTAAAAGGACCTTTGGTGACTTTACTTTTGAAATTATGAGCTCAGGGACTGTTTTTGACAATTTTAGAAACTTGGGGGACTAAAACTGCAATTTTTGCAAATTTGTTAGGATTCAAATATTATGTGTTTGATGATTCGGGTGGTCTTGGGAGATCAAAATACATGTTTGCCATTTTAGAGAGAGAAAGTAGAGAGAGAGAGGGTGTTCGCTAGAGGTTTACACAAATGTTGAATATTAGATTATGAAGCACCACCCTTCCATGGATGGAAGGGTATTTATAGTTACATGAAATACGACCTCCTATCGGCTCGTGGATCGTGGATACAGTGGGTAAAGACCCGTCCTTCCTCCACGGTGTTGCACTAAACTATTTTACGCCATCGACTAACTAATTAACTACATAATAACGTAAATAACGACAAGTCTACGAGCTAACTTATGCTAGATAATATTTGGGGTGACCGACTCTTCACTATGGAATTTTCTAATTCCTAACAATCTCCCTAAGGGAGGTCACCCCATGTTTTACATTTTGAATCCTAGCATTCTTTTCTTGACATCGTTTCGAGCTCGAGACATGAATTCTTCATTTCGCAATCTTTGTGCTTTTGTAGCGATTCTTCAAAGTCCGCATAGTTTTGTACTTTGAGTGGAGGTCTTTGAACCGATCCACATCTTGATGATCTTCAAGCTTTCTTTGAGATCATCATCACAAGAAATCTCGGATCACCCTTTATCAGGTTGCCATCATGTGAAGTTGTGACATTTGGACCGACATGCTCACACTTTTGAATCATGACATCTTTCCATCGAGTAGCGGAAGCCTTCATCGGTTCATGATATTTGCAAAGACAAGCGTAAGCATAGTATAAAATATCATAACCGTGTTATGTAGATATGCACTAGTCATGATTTCTTCAATTAAGTGAGGTTCGTGAACATGCGGCTTTGATTGACTCCTCAATTCGATCACCGAATCGTCGGGGTGTACCGCGCATACGACGCTAGCAATAAAGCGCACGAAGGTGTCTTTGATCACTTTCGCTGAATTGAGGTACACGCCCACGGTTCCCGCTGATCAAGACAAGCACCGCTCGTGATCGTGGGATTCCTAAGAATCTCCTTGATGTGGTTTCGCAATGTTCTAGCCGTTCTCAAACCGAACGCCTCAAAGAAGACAACACGAGTGAGTGAACCAAATAATTGAGATTCACCGATTGATGAAAATTGATTTGAAAACAATCGCGCATTGCTTAGAATAAAGAGTTTTGCAATACGACGAAGGTTTTATGAGAAAGATCAATTTTCAATCAAAACACTTTTTGTATTTGAAAATAGTACACAATCGACGTGCTAGTGAAAATAAGAGATTCGACATCGACCGGTTTTCTAAAAGTATATTTCAATCGAGATACTTTTGAATTTTGAAAACATAAGTACACATTCGACGTGCTAGAGAAAAGAAGATTTGCACATCGAACGGTTTTTCCAAAAGTATTCACAATTCCATTCTCGACCAAGGTTGATTCAAGAATGAATCTCCCATCGTTTCTATCCGCTTGTCACAAGCTTGATCTTACGAGAAGATCTCACATGTCACCCACCAAGAGCTTGTTTGATGTTGGCTCTAGAAGGATTTCCATCTTCATCGTGAATACTTTTACATACCACTCGGATGTTCGCAATACCACAAGGATAATGCGAGGACTCTTAATATATACTTACTTTCCACATGGTGTGAAACAGCAAGTCTTCATTAATTTAGTGTCCTA
>CM040238.1:143385529-143537130 GCA_022545495.1 Chrysanthemum lavandulifolium
AATGAGATATTGTGGATGATCTCTTGGCTCTAGACTCAATAGTGCACATTTGGTTCCCTGTGTCGGAGACTAGGGAGAGGTCTCCTTCTTCAATATCAACAATCTCTAAGAGAAAGTCGATAGATAATGTCGGTTCCCGTGAGAATGAAACAAGCCCTTTAAGAGGAACTTGAGTAGCTTGGGAAGTTTAGTGCAAGTGCATCATCGGGTCCATGATGTCTTGTCTTCAATACCTGCGCTACCTTAGTAACCACCAAGAGCATATGTATTGAACCCGGTTTCGCCTCTAAGGTTGAATTGATGGAGGCTATTTCTTTTCACCCTTTTCACATTCAGTTTTTTTCATTCTTCAACCCCTTGGTGCTTATGAGACTTCATAACTAGAACCTTGTTGGGTTTATTCCAGCTTCTAGCTCTATGTCGCTTGGCACTCTTCCCAAATCTCACTTTTTCTCCTTTTTTCAATATACCTACGGACTCTACACTAACTAGTGGATTGTCTCGGTAGATCCCTCCGGTTCGGGCCGGATCGTGGGAACAAATACCTAACCTAACCATCCTTATAACTCCATGCATAAAGTAAATTGGTCGGTCTTTTGGTATTGTTCTTTCCTTCATGAAACCAATTGAAAAATCATTTGAAAACAATCAAGGTACTTGTGATACGAGATCAAAGCATTTTGTACCTTAATAGTTTTGATCATTTAGAAAACCTCCCCTCAACATGTGCATATGATTTAGAAATTGTTTAGCACAAGGAGGCAAGAGGACTTTGAAATATTTTCTTTGATCACAATTTTCATACTGAAAAAGCCATTTGATTTTCTTGGTAAAATTCTCACCCTCAATATGTGCATAGGATTTTGAAATCATTTTTATCACATAGAGGCAAGAGTTCTTTGAAGCACATCCACAATCACAAAATCCATTAAGAAAACCATTTGAAAACACAATCAAGGTACTTTACAATCTCTTTTTAAAAAACTTTTGTACTGATGGTTTTGCTCCCCTCAATATGTGCTTCGAGATTCGAAGCGCTTAGCACATATGAGAGAGCAACCGCACAACTTGAATCAAAACGATCAACTTTTATCAAATTTCATTATTAAATCACAAACTCTCCCCCGATCAAAAATATCAAATCCTTTGAGATTTTGGATCCCAAGTGATTTAATTAGGTTTAGAAAACATGGGAGAATATGTGGCCTGGTTTAAATACTCATCATGTTTTTGGATAACACCTCCTCCTCAACATGTGCATTGTGTATGAAATTGTTTGGCACATGGAGGCAGGAGTGCCTTTAAAGGACTAAAACCAATTCCATTAAAACAGGTTTGAGATTTAAAACACGATTTTACCCGATCAAAATTTTAAACCTTTGAGATTTGTGATCCCAACCGATTTAAATCATTTAGAAAAATTTGGGAAAACGTGGCAAGATTCAATTTTGAAATATGATGAGATAAGGACCATTTTAAGACATTAAAGATTGTTAGTGTCGTATGATAGTTTTTAAGAGATCTTTTAGTAAAATAAAACAATTTCACAATCAAACAAGAATGTAAAAATTTCATTTTGAAAGACCTTGATTCTAAAGAAAATCATACCATAACATAACATTAAATCTTTAGATCACCACTTTTTAACGTACAAACCGGACTTTTTATGAAGCAATATTGATTGAAAATAGTTTATTTTAAATCACTCTCCCCCTCAATCGATGACCAAAGTCAATAATTGAGTGACTTAAGTTTTGATAAAATGAAGTCCGGTGATTTTCAAAATTTAGTCCAATATATTTTCAAAACAATATTTTTCCATTTTCAAAACAATTTATTCAAAATTGTATAAAAATGGTATCCTGCACAAAGATACGTTAGTGGTTGAGAAGCTTCCGTTGTTGTTGTTGTAGGGTTGGAAGAAAACCGTCTTCAAATGCAAGTGAGACTTCTTCTTACGTTGCATTTTGAATGCCAACCGAGGTCCATTAAGCTCCGTTTCTTCACTTGTTGAAGAAAACCATCTCACGATGCAAGAAGACCTCTTACGTTGCATTTCATGCCAACTCTCCATAGAAGTCCAATTAAGCTCGTTTCTTCATTTGTCAACCCAAGATATAGTTACCCTTCCTTCAAAGATCCAATCATCTTCAATTGTGGGATCCGGATCGGGAACATTCTTATAACCAATATACCGCACACGTTAGTGAACACACATACGATATATGGTGGTCGACATCACCCATAACAAAGAATCGACTAATTAAAGTCAATTTAACATAACAATCGATCATATAAGGCATGGGGTTTATGTGTTAATCAAACTCTAATCATCTAAACCTAACAATCATATCCTAAATTCCTAGTCCTTCGACACGGCAATTATCATTTTTAATTAAGCACGAGGATAATTAAGAAAGTCCGTTAGATGATATAAATTTGAAAACATTCTCCCCTCAATCAATGACTCTTTTTCTTGAAAAGTTTTAAAAGTCTTCAAGTCATCGATTGAGTTTTTGGTAATTAAAACGAAAACTCGAATCGATTGATTTTCAAGCAACTCATTTACCACCATTTTTGGAAAACAACAAATATTTTTCTGAAGAATTTTAGACGGAAAAACATTTGTGTAGGAACAGCAGTTCTTCGACATACTTTCCTCAAATATATTTTAGGATAAGTGCACGAAATATTTGAAAATCATTTAAGCGTAGCACTTTCCTTCTTTGAAAAATGGGTTGCTATCAGAAATAATAGCAAGCCATAGTTTTAGCACGGTTACTGATCAAGTGGCTGTAAGCCATTATTTGAAGCCCGGGTTACAATCAAATAATCAGAAGCCATATTTAGAGACATGTAGAAAAGAATATTTACACCTCCTGCCGAACTTCATCTATGGTCCCGTGCCATTATTGAATGACATTTCTAAGACCGTAGATGTTATCGATACTGTAAGACATGTCTTGGAAAACATATTTTGGTATTTTTCAAATTTTTCGATTTTTATGGGTTTTTGAAGGTTTTATATTTTTCTATTTTCTCTTTGTTGGTTTTATATTTTTCTATTTGGTTTTCTTTGGTTTTATATTTTTGTATTTTGCTTTTTCGAAAAATATATACAAGGATAGAATAGATGATATAGTTAAGAAGATGATGATACGAGTACCGAGATAAGGATATCGAAGACGTCAGAGAAGATAGAAGTCATCAACTCTTAAACATTCACCACCAAAGCTTCCGTGGCTCTTGAATCAAGAAAGAAATTGAACCATCCGAAGTGAGACTTTGGCGCTTTCCCCAAACCGAAAATCCTTTAGTGAAAGCAGATTCAAGCTCTATTTCAAGCTTGTTTTAGCCAGTGCAGAGAAGCACACCATTATAATAAATCCGCTCCTTTCAAGAATAATCACCGTGATTCTTCGCTCGAGGTTATATCATCAACAAGAACAAAGAACGTATCATCCCACGTATAAATAATCTTCTCAAATTTCTTTTCCACCGAGGTCCAAGCAATCCATTCCAAAAAAGTGTCAAGAGAACAATTCCCCAAGTAGTTGAATTGATGCGATCGGTCTCTTTGTATAATGCTCAAGAACTCTCCCGAATACACATCATGAGGGTAATGAAGAACACCTCCCCAATGTTCACATCTTTCGTCCTCGATGATCGTGTATGAAGCTCAAGA
The DNA here is from genome assembly GCA_022545495.1 of Chrysanthemum lavandulifolium. Classification (NCBI taxonomy): domain Eukaryota; kingdom Viridiplantae; phylum Streptophyta; class Magnoliopsida; order Asterales; family Asteraceae; genus Chrysanthemum; species Chrysanthemum lavandulifolium. Next base: position 143,389,215 of record CM040238.1, read on the forward strand.
ACCCGTACACCACTATCCAAGAACTCTCCCAAATACACATCATGAGGGTAATGAAAACACCTCCCAATGTTCACATCTTTCGGTCTCGATGATCGTGTATGAAGCTCAAGAACCAAGTACACACATTCCCACCGAAGACTAACTCGATAACACCTCCTCATGTTATACATTTATCTCCCCGAATATGTCATACTTGTGTACCTCTTTATCTTCGTAAACTTTCTCTCACATCTCTTCCCCACGTAGTTGGAATAAGAACACTAAACGCCTTGATGAGTAAAACCTTGAGTTTCTCTGCGGTCATGACATTTGTCTTCCCGGATATCTTCAATCACTTAGAAGAATTAAGCTCATCAAGATTACTCGCGCTTAGATGCGTGTCTCCTTTCCCTTCTTTGGTTTTGATGCTTCGTAATCAAGAACTTATTGAAAGCCCGTATACTAGAAATTTGTTGAGAAGAACACTTGAATTCTTTGTGAGAATCAACTTGTCAAGACTCTCTCGACTATTTATATCAACCCTTCAGAGACAATTTGAAGTGACCATCAAGAAGAAAACCCGCTATACCATACTTGAAACTCAAGTCAACTTCCCCACATTTGTATCTTAAGCTTGCACCTAATGATGGAAGAACGGTGTAGAGAATTTATGCTTCAAGCAAATCTCTAAGTACTCACAACCCAAACAAAGTATGAGACATTAACACCTCTTGCGCTTATCCACACCGTCATATGCGTGTGACACCGAGTAAAACAAAGTAACTCCTAATAGTGATAGTTAACGTGTCTTCAACCATCCACCTCGATCACGGTAACTAGATAAGCCAAGTCTTCAACTCAAATTCTTAAGCCCGAGCAAGTTATCAAATAAGAACACGCCTTTGTGAAAGTCAACTTCAATCTCAAATAAGTGATAAATGATTAACTCAAGTAATCACCTTGTGTCAAATGTCCAACAATAGTCAATATCAACGTCTCGAGTAGTCACTGCTAAAGAATATGAGCACGTCTAAATGGGAATTGAATATGACTTATAACTTTCTCCCAATTAGTGCTCTCCCTAAACCGACAACTGCTTGATAAATGCCCCGATTAAGAAGAAGTCTTTAGATCGTTAAATGCAACTCGCCTTTAGTCTTCTAACATGTAGCGTAAAATGTAGAATGATCAGACTCGACCTTCTTCAAGATTGTGCGGTTGGGGAATAGATAGTTAACATCTTCAACTCACACCAAAAAGCATCCCACCAAAAAGCATCCCAATTAACTTACATCTTGCAAATCCCTTAACTAAGATCTCTCCCAATCAAACAAGAGCGAAAGATGTTCATCAAGGAAATCAGCAATAAGGCCATAACGAACACACAAGATGGTAACACCAAACTACCAATCACATCAAACAAGAACAGAGATTGTTCGAATCATCATGTTGATGTATACATGAAGCATTAACGGAAGCACTTTGTCGATAAACTCATCAATCCGAGTGAAGATGTCAACCAACGGCTCTTAGAAGAGAAAAACTCCATGTGAAGATAACCCGATAAGAAGAGGCTCGGTTCTTACATGAGTTTAGAGCCGTATGACCATTTATATTCTCAAGTATCAATCAACAATGCAAAAATTCACACTTTTTCTCCCTCAAGAATTGCATACGGAGATGCCATTCTTGACTAAATAAGTGAAAATCATCCGAATGTTCTATTCACACTTCTCCCGCAAAATCAACACATGATGTCGCCATCTTCATTATAATCGAGCAAGTGGAATGAGAAAACAATCGGTGGTAGCCCGGTTCACTTGATGATCAAGCGCATGGAAAAAGTATGAAGTATGTTGATGAGAATGGTCATAATAAGAAGATTTCTTCTTGAGAAGATAAAGCGCATCAAGCGTACACTTTTCTTTTCTTTAGAGAACGAGGCTTGAATCAAGTATTCAAACGCCATAATCTCTCTCTTTTCAATCTCTTGGCAAAACATGTAATCAACCTCATTATCATTCGTAGGCTCTTTGTCGTGACAACCGATGGAGAAAACCCAATATGATGAATTTGACCTCAAGTAAACTAACCCGAACTCGTGACTTAAACTTGCACATAAGTAACAAAGAGCGGTGTCGAGAATTCATGCCCCTTTGAATCTCTAAGTACTCTATACTCTTCAACCAACCAACCATCAAGTAATAGACGACATTACCTCTTGAAAATCCACAATTGAATGTGACATCGAGCACTACAACGTAACTCCTTTAAGTGATAGTTATTTTGAGGTGATAAGAGCCCAATTCCCCACCGGTAAAAGAAGAGGTAAAAGTCACCCAACAATAACTAGATTTCCAAGTCTTCATTTTTGATAATAAGCTCGAACAAGGATCCCAAGAATCTTCATCCATCCATCCCGATACCTTGGATACTAAGTACACTCGCCCGTGATAAATCACTTCAACCTCAAATAAATAATATCAATTAACGCCGTTGTCACATCTTCTCGAATCGCTCAAATCTAGCCTTCTTTGACATTTGAATGAACTTTGATAATGGTTTCATCCCGACCATGGTTAAAAGCATAGAACCCCGTAAAACCAAGCAATAACTAAACCGCCATGACGAATATCCAAACACACATCCAATTTATGAAGCACGCCTTTTATCCCTTCTTTGAAGCGTAAATCGTAGCACCAAAGATCGATAAGATCTTGAAATACACTTTCCTTTTCTCCGTGATGGTTCCATCATCACGGATTTTACAATTCTACGCTTTAAACCGAGAAATAGTTTCTTTCATGGATTTTACAAAACCAAGAATAAACCGTAAGATAGTTCCGATATGCACTTTACAATTACTGTGATATTTCCATTGTTACGGATTTTACAAGTCTATGATTTAAACCGAGAAATAGGTTCTTTCGGGATTTTACAAAATCAAGTCAAACCGTAAACAATGTCGACTTGAATGTGTTATGGCAAATTTGGTTTCGTGAATATCTGCTTTAGGGGAACATGCATGTGTTCATCAACGGTTCAAAATCCAACATCATCAACCATCCAATCATCACTTTGGAAAACACATCATTCACGCAGTCTGTCGGCTATTGTAGTGACCACATGGATAAGTAAGTCCGATATACCAAAGTTGATCATGAAGTAGAATTCCCCAGAGAGTTTTTACTTAACCTTGTACTAATCCTTGTGATGAAGAAACGGTGTACCCAATGTACAAAACCTCTTGACGTATCCTCAACTGCGTGAGACACCGAAGTGATAGTTACGTTGTGGATTAAGTGAGGAAGAATCACAAACGTAATTAAATAGCCAAGTCTTTATCACACTCTATAAATGCCCAAACAAGTCATCTTCGCGAAAGGGTAGAAAGAAAGAAGACGAAATAAGTAAACGTGTCCGGAAAACCTCACTTCAAATCCAAATAAGAGATACCAAATAAAAGCCACTCCGAAGTCAACCTTGTTCAAATATCAACACAAGCCGTGACATAATATTCTCCGTGAAAGTGTACAACCAAAGTGTCAAATCACATAACACCATTAATCTCATCATCATACCAAAATTCATCATCAAGTATAATTTGTCCATGAATAACATACCATTTGAGACCCGATCCATATCTTTTTAGACCTAATGACTAGTCATTAAACCCGGTCTATATAATCACCCAATGCCACATAAACTCTTAATAGACTTACCATTCAACTCGTAAGTTATATCATGTAAACATTTCTTACATCATAAAAGATCATATCCATTTCTTATGCATTGCATTCCTCATCAAATATAACAAAACTGCTTGACATCCCACAAAGGCAAATAAAACGTATAACTTTAATGCCATGTGTTCTGGCCCATGTGAGCAGCTCATGACCCAAGAGTTCACCCGCGGCCCAAGTTAATTATTAAACAAGACAGCCGGCCCGATCCATGATTATCCATGCCTTTTCTCATTTTACACGGTTCCAAATCAATTGTTACCCTAAAATCACGGGTATAAAGAACAATCACAATCTTCTAACTAACCCTAGTATCACAAAAACAAACCGCCTCCCACTTTATCTGCTCTCTTCAAACCTCTCACATACCTCAGTTACCAAACCCTAAAACTACTCTCAATCAAGAACGCAGCCACCATAAAAAACTACGCCTCATACCCACAAATCTTGACAATCAAATCCAATCAACACTCAACCATTCATTCTCACATACCGCCCTTCAATCTTCATATGCACAACGTGATAAGAATGGTCTCACCACAGGGATGGTTCGAGCCACTGCCACAGAGATGGTACGGGAGACGATACGTGATTCGACTTAGCCACAGGGATGGTTACAGGTAGGTATTGATCTTGGTCATTAGAATATGAACGAATCAAGAAACATTTATTAGCATTCATGTGAGTCTTCTTACTTGAATTCGTATATAATCACATACCTTGTTTTGATCTTTTAATGAATAATCGAATCAGATATGATTCAACAATATTGTTGCAATCATTTCGTAATTTGAGATTATCAAATAGTATTAGATCAATGATGGAATTTTTAAAAGTCGTGTGAAAAAGGCCTTTTGAGTCTTGATGTTTCACGAATACTTGATGATTACGAGATCTCTTGAAGATTTTGATATCGAAACCGGTCTTGAATTCGAGACTTGGATAATTTAGAATATAGAAATCGAATCAATTAAAAGAAAGAGCATGTTTGCTTGTTTCTTTTCATGTCATGTTTCAATATTAACAAGTGAGTTAGGTTGGATCTATGATGGATTTCTTTTAGTGTGAACAATCATTAATGGTTGAATAATCATTGAGAATCACATGAGAAAACCGAGATCTATTATCATTATGTTGTTTCGAGTCATTGATATGAATGAGAGTTGGATATGTTTCAGTCTTAGTACTAGAATAATACTAAGTTGATGTTTTGATATGGTCGTATTTAAATGATGTTGGATCGATGATGTTGTGATGAAACCGAGGTTCATGAATCTGTTTTTTGGTATGATGGTATGTTGTGGTCTTGAGGTCGGTTTAATGAATCTTCTTCTTCATCCTTTTCGTTAAGTCGCTAGTAAAGTGTTTAGCCAAGTCGCTAGGACTAGTCGCTAGCCAAGTCGCTAGGACTAGTCGCTAGCCAAGTCGCTAGGACTAGTCGCTAGCCAAGTCGCTGGGACTAGTCGCTAGCCAGTCGCTAGGACTAGTCGCCAGCTGTCGCTAGGACTAGTCGCTAGCCAAGTCGCTAGGATTTAGTCGTGGCGACTTGTAAAGACAAGTCGCTATAAGATTCATTGTATCCGGACATATTAGTGACAAGTCGCTAACAAGAATAATGGTATTTTCCGATGACTTTTCCGACTATTTTCCGACCATATGCATGAATACCCAGAAAAATAACTGCAAATGAATATATCATTTTGAACCATGTTTGACTGCTTCTTAATTGACCCATGAATATATTTGCAACTTGATCGCTTGATCGCATCTTGATTGACCTAATATATATCAAAGATATAATATGGTACAAAAAAATTGTCACAAAAGTCTTGTTTGTTAAGACCCAAACCGGATATAAGCAAAAACCACTTGGACAATTATATTTTGTTTTGACCAGATACAAAATGAAAACATGTACAAGTCGCTTGTCACAAAGATATCAAAATGTTTTCCAACCAAAAGAGTTACAAAACAGTTTACGAAACCACACAAATCAACAAAAACAGGTTTCAAACACGAATCAAAACCATAATAAATCATCAAAACACAAGAACCTTGGCTCGTACCAATTGTTAGGATTCAAATATTATGTGTTTGATGATTCGGGTGGTCTTGGGAGATCAAAATACATGTTTGCCATTTTAGAGAGAGAAAGTAGAGAGAGAGAGGGTGTTCTTGCTAGAGGTTTACACAAATGTTGAATATTAGATTATGAGAAGCACCACCCCTTCCATGGATGGAAGGGGTATTTATAGTTACATGAAATACGACCTCCTATCGGCCTGTGGATCAGGGATACAGTGGGTAAAGACCCGTCCTTCCTCCACGGTGTTGCACTAAACTATTTTACGCTACTGACTAACTAATTAACTACATAATAACGTAAATAACGACAAGTCTACGAGCTAACTTATGCTAGATAATATTTGGGGTGACCGACTCTTCACTATGGAATTTTCTAATTCCTAACAAAATTTGATATGTTTTTCATCTGATTTTGATATTTTTGCATTTAAAACACATAAAACACTGATTTGTGATATTTTGATCATTTTGATGTGTTTCTGAGTGTTTTCGAGATGATTTTGCGTTTATATGGTACAAAATGATGAGTATTTACACACTCATCAATGCCACCTCCTCAACAACGGACTTCTTCTCAACAAAAGTCTCCTCCACTTTCCTTCTACTTATAAACCTCGGGACGATTCGAGTTACCACCCCGACTCAAAAACGGTGATTACTTTGAGTATACGGTGGTGACGATGAAGAGGTCCTTGAGCCCAACAACAACCCACCTCTCCCAAACAAGGACGAAACCGGCATCATCATCCAAGCCTTGAAAAAGAAGAAGAAGACGCTTCATCGACGTCGTATCATGGCTAGATGACGATAAAGCGAAGAATTTGAATGGTTTGCTACACTTGTTAACAACACTCCCTATCTCAAGAAGGTCAAGAATTGGTAGACGGTAGTACCTTGGAGCATGCAAAGATTTTGCAAGAAAGGTTCCGTGTGAAGAAGATGACGAATCGAGTTGAAGCGCATCAAGAATGACGATTCCTACTTTTGAAAAACAGCTCGGAAAGTGCAATCGAGGTTGAATATCACCTTGACAACATTGCTCGAGCCATGTCTAACAACATGGATTGGCTCAACCCGTAGCAAACATCGACTTCACCAAACGGGACAATCCTCCATATTACAATCGATCGGTCTCGACCTACCTACCATTGGCCAACCCGATCAAATTTAGAATTCCTTTCGGACATTTCTTCAACAAAGACTTAAATTTTCTTCAACACGGTGGCGATGGTTCAAGGAAATCGCTACATCTCGACACTTCCATTCCCCGCCGCAATATACTCGATTGTATAGCCATCGAGGAACGTGCTACCCACATGTTCTCCGACAAAGTGGTAACATATGACCAAGATGCAATGTATGGGATTCACCATTGGCGAACGTCAAGAATCTACTACGTGTCGCTTGGTCCGTAAGTCTCAACATGCGGTGTTCAAGATACTAAAAGTATCGTGGCCATCCAACATGTTGGTCTATCGCCTAAATGGGACTACACTTTTCTCAAGAAGATTGTGGTCAAAAGACAAGACGAAAGGGACTATGCATTCTCTCGTCGACTTTGAGAATTTGAACATCAACAATATTGAAGACATGTACCTTGCCAAAGTTCAAGGTCGCATGAGACAATTTCAAGCAAGTACAACGTGAATTCATCAAGTCACCGCTCATCTTCATCGACGATAGTCATCAAAGAACGTGTTGAAGATCTTGACTTGTCATTGAATCATATCGAAGCGTGTCAACTTCACTCCACCACGCCTTGATCTTCCGATATCAACCAGCTATCACAATTAATGCTCATCAAGAAACCGTTTGGTGTCGTTTATCGCGATGAACTTCATCGCAGCTTGCTTGATGGCGTGTAATGAGCTTCACAAATTTGGAGATCATACTCGAAGATGGTTAGGGACGGATTAGCTTATCGATTGAAGGACATACGTGAAAACATTGGGAACCCTAAGCGATGGAATTCTCGGGATCGGAGGAATGTGAGAAGGATCATCACCATGATTGATGAGCGGTTGTTCATAAGGGATCGATTCGAGCGTTGGAAAGTTGTGTTGGTGGTCGACCGGGATCAACATCACCGGCTATCAGCATACTGCTCGTACTCACGGGAACATCACCGCACTTCCCGGTACTCCTTGAATTGGTTCTTTCATTAAAAATTTTGGATGTGTGATTATATATGTCAATGGCTTGTGCACACATAACGTGTACAACCCGTAATTGTCAAGAAAGGACCCCGTGGTGCGCCTCGGTGCCACAATCCTTATAAAAGGAGCGAAAGCTTCTTATTTTGAGTAAAACCTATCAAACCTTTCATTTTTCAAGGTTTTGCTCAAAAGACAAGTACTTCCCATATGATTTTCAAAACCTCAACCGCTTATATCACTAGTTGAGGGGAGTATTTGAATTAAAACTTTGTTCACAAATTGTTCACAAGTGGTCACTCTTCCCGACACTCGAAATGGTCATATTTATTGTCAAACGTTCAAAAATAACATTTTATGCCATTTTGAGGGGAGAGAATTATGTGATAAGAAATATGTTGTGCTAAATGCAAATGAATCTGTACCTCGGACTTAACCAATGAATTGACGGTACTAAACTGTTAGTAACTCGAAAAGACTTGTCTGGACGGGTAATAATTTCAAGCTAGTTCGCTAGTAATGTAAACGTGTCTCGAAAGGACTTGTCCAAGTAGAAAGTACCATTCGAGAAACTCTTGATAGACATGAACTCGACGGTATGACAACCTTCGAGGTTTGTCTACACCTTCAAGGTAGTTATTAGAGCTAGTTGTCACCTAAAACCGACAATGTAACTCTTTAACTATGCAACGTAACCGTGTCTCGCGGGATTGTCTATCTTGATGGATCAATTCAAAATGTGCGCTCTTTCCTCACTGTGCATTTGAACCATTAATACTCTTAAGCACATGTGGGGGAGTATTTATGCAAAACATCATCTCTCACGATGGTTCAAACATGTTTTCATTTACAAACCATTTGAGAGAGTTTTCACAAACCGTGGTTTTAATGGAAACATAGGTTAGTCATGGAGTTATAAGGTGACTAAGGTTAGGAATAACCGTCCTATGATCCGCCAGAGCGGAGGATCACCCAAGGACACTACCATTAGTTAGTGTTAGAAGTCCTAGGAATGATTGTAAAAAGGAGAATATGAGAATCGGAGAAAGAAGGAGTTGAAGAATCAAAAGAAATGTAAAGTAAAGGGTGAAAAGAAACAGACCCTCAGTTATTCAACTTAGGCGCATAATCGGGTTCAATTCATATACTCTTGGTGTCACTTAGTGACACCGGTATTGAAGATTAAAAGTCGTCATGGACCCAAGTGGCGCATGCACTAAACCTTCTTAGCCACTCAAGTTTCTCTCAATGTAAGCTTGTTTCATTCTCACAGGAACCCTACGTAAACTATTGGCTTTCTCTTAGAGATCGTTGGTATTAAAGAAGGAGACCCTCTCCTAGTCTCCGCCAGAAAACCAAACGCACTATTGAGTCCAGAGCCACGAGATTCATCAAAAGATCTCTTAGGAACACTTGACATTTTATCACTTGACGATCAACAAATAAGATTATCGGTGGTTCATATCGAGTCCTTCATGATCTTAGCAATCTGTCGAGAACATTTATGAGAGGTTCACATCCGTGATCCTCGGTGATTGAATGGAAACTCTGCCGGTCAACATCAAAGCATTACTCGACGGCGAAGTCGCCGGTAACTCCCGTGGATTACGGAGTGTGTCTCAAACGGTCTGATCGTGAGGTGATACTTGGTGTACCTCACGACTCATCCGCGTAGATGTACTTCGCACATCGCCTTATCTCACTTGTGGGACTCCGGTTCGAGAACGGCCTTTGTAAGAATTAGAGTTGTGTTTTCACACTATCTTTGTTAACACTCTTGAAGTTCAAACTTGTAAGTCTGGAACACGCTTATTTCTAACCGTTTGAAATGTTTTCTTCTTATGGAAGCTCCGAGCGGGATGATCGTCTTGATTCTTCTCATGCTCACGGCAACATCATCACTAATGGAAGTTCTATTCTAAAGCAACACAACCGTAATGATTCTTCGTCAAACCAAAGAATCTACAAAGTTAAAGACTTAGAGAACTTCATCAAGATTGAATTCCAACGTCAAAGAGCATGTGAGCATGTTGAAGAATGACGTGGAACTTTGGAGCAAACAAGGCACTGAGGCGATTGATGCGAAAACAACATACTATCACTTTCACCACAAAGAACAATGATCAAAGAACAAAGTTAAAGATGACGTCGAAGCATAACTGTTCAAAGATAACTCTCTCTACACCGGGAGATTGTTCGAATCAAGGCAATTCCTCTCACAAGAAAGAAGAATGTCGAAGGCGTCGAGCTACTATTACATCAACGCCTTCACCGTTTACATTCATATATACTGAGGGGAGATTGTTGGAATCACTCTAAACAAGATTTCAAGTATTTATATTTCATATGTAATAGGTAGCTTTATTATGGCCTTTATGTTTGTTTAAGGTCAAGCTTATGTAGAAGGCCCATAAGCTTAGGCCCAATCCCATATAAGAAAGGAAGGGAACTAGGAGTGTTGCCTAGCTTCCTCCTATAAATACTCTTGTAAACCCTCATTTGAGGTTGGTTGTTCAAGTTTTCTTTTCATTCACTCTCTTTGCCTTAACTGTATTATTATACGTGTGTGTGTGTGATAACTTGTTCATCCGCCTTCATCTCTTTCTCTATAACTTGTGTTTGTAAAACTAGTGACCTAACACCGTTTAACCGCTTCAAGGTGATTTTTGGTAGGCTTAGCACGGTATCTAGCATACATGCATACAACGAATAGAATATCAGGTCTCTTGGTGTGAGGTACATCGGGATCCAATCATACTGATATTTCATTTGATCTACCATGATCCACGAGTGGTCCTCATCGAGTTTGGTACGTTCCACCATGGGAGTGTCAACGGTGTCACAAGTGTTAAATCCAAATTTCTTTAAAATTTCATTTGCATATTTAGATTGATTAATAAAAATGCCTCCGGACTTTGTGAAATTTGTAATCCCAAGAAAATGACATTTGTCCCATCATTGACATTTGAAATTTGGAGCCCATATCCTTAGAAAACGGTCACATTCATTGGGGTCAATCGAGGCAAAGATAATATCATCAACATAGATTTGAGCGTGAATTAAATGTTTGCACGACTTTCGGTGAACAATGTCGGATCAAGCTGCTCCTTTCTTTGAATCCAAGAGATAGAAGAAAATTTGATAGCGTATCATACCATGCCCTTGGAGCTTGCTTCAAACCGTAAAGAGCCTTCTTGAGTGATAGACATGAGTAGGATGATCGGATTCACAAAACCTTCAGTTGGTCGGCGATACAACTTCTTTAAGATCTCCGTTAAGGAAAGCCGTCTTTACATCCATCGATAGACTACCATGTTCTTACTTGCAAGATTAGCCAAGAAGATTCCGATTGCCTCGATACGAGCAAGCTGGAACAAATGATTCTTCAAAGTCAATACCCTCCTCTCGACGGTATCCTTTTGCAACCAATCGAGCCTTGTTCTTTAATACATCACCATGCTCATCAAGTTTTACTTTGAAGATCCACTTTAGAGCAATGATCATAGCACGATCGGGAGCGGTACTAATTCCCATACATCTAGTCGTTCGAACTCATGAATTTCTTCTTGCATGGCATTGAACCATTGTCTTCATTCATTGCGCTTTAACGTCTTTTGGTTCGACCTTGGATAGTACATAGTTGAAGAAGCACCATAAGGCATCGGTTGCAAGTTGTTTGCAGTGGATCTTGGGCGAGAGGGATTTCAATGATGTTGTCCAATGGATGATCATGTGTCCATTTTCTAAGGTGATCGTGTGGTTGTTGTTGAGGAACGAAGTAGCGAGTCGATTTCTCATGATTAAGATGGTTCGATGATGATTCAGAGCAAATATGTTTTCAAAGGGGCATCTTGAGTAGCAAAGGATTATCTCCATCAAAGGTGCGAAATAATTCCATGATGTACACTCGATGATTGATGATTTGTTGATGAGACGAGTGATCAAGCAGCAGCGCTTCTTGACTTAATGACATAGAAACCGAAGGGTTAACTTCATTGATGGGATAGGAGCGACCTCGCTGATGGATTTGACAAATCATTAGCAATTGGCTCATAGTGTTCATCAAACATTGGATCAAAAATTTCTTCAAGTCATCTTCGAAGGAGGTACATAAAGAGTTCTTTGGCGAAGAATCGTATACAAGAGTAGGCGATGGGACTACTTGATGATGCGGGTCCGGCTGGGTTGTCTAGGAGCCATTTGACCGGTCAACTCATCGAAAGTAACATGAATTGTTTCCATGATATTTCGGGTTCTTTTGTTGTAGATTCGGTATCCTTTTCTGCTTGGTGTATATCCTACAAATACTCCAATGTCCGCTCTAGCTTTAAGTTTGCCTAAGTCTTGGCCCTCATTAGTTGGATAACACAATGCACCAAACACACGAAGGAATGAAAGATTAGGTTTTCGATTGTGGACAAGTTCATATGGAGTTTTTCAATGAGAAGTGTGAATAAGGGATCGATTTTGAGTGTAACATGCGGTGGCAATGGCTTGACCGGAGAAACATTGGAACCTTTGAGTAAATCAAAGATTGTTCTAGCGGCTTCCACAAGAGTTCGATTTCTCCTTTCAACTACACCGTTCGTTGAGGAGTTCGTGGAACACTTCTTTGATGGTGATTCCAACACTTTCATAAAACTCACTAAGTTCTTTGTTAACAAACTCGGTTCCATTGTTTGTTCGGATGATTCTCGGCGGTTTTGTTAAGTCGAACTGCGGTTGTTTGATAAGTTTGATGATGATATCCGAGTTTCATCCTTTGTCCTTAAGAAATTAACCCAAGTAAATCGAGAGTAATCATCAACCACAACTAACACATATTTCTTCCGTAAATGTTCTCGCACTCTCATGGGTCCACATAAATCCATGTGAATGGTATGAAGAACTTCCAGAATCGAGTTTGTAGGTTTGGGTTTGTGGGCATACTTTTGCTTTTTCCCAATTAGCATGTTGAACAAAGATGATCCTTTTCATACTTTAGTCTAGGTAAGCCTATTACTAAGTCCTTTACGAAAGATCATTTATGGTGCCAAAGTTCGTGATTTAGACGACGATGCCATAACCATGACTTTGTTTTGAAGCCTTTGACAACAAGCGATTGAGAAGACTTCATCATATCTTCGATAGAGATGGTGTATAGATTTGAACCACGTGTTCCTCTTAAAGTTCTTTACCATCAAGTTCTCTAACGAAACAAGTATGTTTTTGAAAGCCACTTCTAGTTCGTAATCACGTAATTGACCGAGCGGAGAGAATAAGTTATGACCAAGACCTTCAACGTAATATACCCTAGAGATAACACTATCACCAACAACATAGTCTCCATAACCCATAATTGCACGAAATGATCATCCCGAATCTACAATTCCGATGAATTTACTCACAAAGTTCATGAGCGTGACGGTCTCAATCGTATGCTTGGAACAACTGAGTCCAGTACCTGAGCGATTTGAACGATGCGCAATTGAACATGGACAAGAATGGATAATCGGATAATTGGGATCCCCATGCAAGAATGGGTTCCATTTGGTTAATAACGATGATTGGAACACCCACATCGTAAGTAGAAACAATGGAATCATCGGGGATAGATGCAATGCTAGTGTCCGTATTTGACCTACTCAAAGTATGTTCACTTCTTAAAGGAATAGTTCTACCAAGAGGCATCCATTTCCTAATGCGCATTGATCTAGATAATTTAGGTACATCTCATTAAGATTGAATTTATGGCGATGGTATCCACCGATAACCTATGTTACTAAATTTCCTTCACGTGGGTTTCCAATGTTTTCTAACCTTCTTCCTCCATTGCTTTCTACCCTTCTTAGCTTGATTTTTGTATTCACTATCTTAACGGGGCATTTAACGGCATTAATCAACTCATTCACACCACATTCATGATTTAATGTAAACCAAACAATCATCATTACATGTTTTGCCAAAAGTAGCATAATTGAATTAATTACGATGCGCTTATAGCTAATACTAGAATCAACACGATTCGTTTTATTCAACTCAAACTTAATGTTCCTAGGGTGGTCTTCACTTTCTTCCATTGCACATTCTAAGCTTGCGATGTCCTATCTTGCTTTGTATTGCTGAAGGCTTTGACCGCTTGCCTTTGTGTCTTGATTACTCTGTAGAGGGAATTATGGGAACATTAGTTGGTTGAGCTACCTTTGCATTCCGAACTAGGCGATGCGGGGATCCGAACTAATTGAAGTCACTCTAGAATTCACTTTCTTAATGCTAGGTATAGAACAAGGCATCATGCCTTTACCTTTCTCACAAAAGATTTAGGATTTGTTGCTCTTAAACATTCTAACGACTCCACGAGATCGTTTGGCGGAATGCAAGCAAACCTAATTTCTCTATCAAGTGGCTTATTTATGAAATCCTCTTATACAATCTCTCGAAGACATTCTAGACTATCCTTAAGGTAAGCGAAATAGTTATGAAACACAAGTTTGTTATTTCTAAGATGAGGAGGAATGTATTTAACAATCACAATATATTTAGAGTCTGCAGATGACTTTGATGCAACATTCTCATTAAAGACAAGTGCCATTTCCCTTTTACGACTCTCGATTCTTAATTTCCTTTTGTAAAGGCGTTATTATTTCGTTGTTCTTGTCACGGTGACTTTCATTGAATCATATAACTCTTTAAAGTGTTGTTTCACCTTTTCATTTCTTCTAGAAAACTCTCATTTTCCTTTTGTAAAACATAAACCAAGTTTGAAGATGAAAAGTTTGAGAACACCGAGAATCTAAAGGAGGAGGCATTTGGGAGCCAGTCACATTGTTCTTTTCACCCTTTAATTATGAAATTTGGGTTCTCATTTTTACGATCGTGTTACAATGAGCTCGAATTTGTTCATCACGTTTGCGGTTCAAAAGCGCATCAAATTCGGGGCGTCAAGGATGTCTTGATATTTGAGGTTTTAACATTTTCTTTTAGATGTTGATATTTTAATTGCAAAGCAAGATGCTCAACTTCAATTTAGAAAAGCTGTTTCACCAGTTATCATGATCATCCGTTCAACTTTCTCATGCAATTTAGAGTTAGTTTTTCAAGCTCAATGACACGATCATGGGAGACTTTCGAGCAATGATAATTCATGAAATTGAGATGCATTGATTGAACAATTCGTGGCGATGTAAAACACATCTTAAGTGATACATTCGTAAATCGATTCTCATTTAAGGTATGCAAGTTCTTCCTCTCAATCTCATTATATTTTAATTCTCGCTCATAGTCATTGGCCTCAACTATTATTGCATCAAATTCCTTTTCCATTTCTTTAATATCCGAATCCATCCCTTTTAAGACTCTCAAATTGACCTTTTAATTGTTTAAAGAAAGGCATGACCTCGGTTAAATAGCATTCTTTAGTTTGCTCAAAACCCTCTCCCTACAGTTATCCCAAGAGGTGTGATCCTTTTCTTACATGTCTTATCAAAATCAAAAATAATTGATAAATAACATCTTGGTGATTAAGGTCTTGCTCTTAGTGGGAATAGATCTAGGAACTAAATGCATTGGTGTATTGGGGGATATCTGATGGCGGGAAGCATTCTCTACATGGGGATTACATTCAACAAACTCATCGGCTTTTTCATGTCCATATCCTTTTCCGAATACTTGTTCTGGGGTCATTTGTGTTTGAGGTCTAAACTTGTTAAATGCAATCCAATTATCCTTAGCATAGTTGGGTGTTTTATAGTTGATTTTCTTTTCTATGCATGAAGGGCTCTTAAGTTTTTCATCCAATTTCTTTCTAGTGACTTCTTCTAAGCGCTTATCTTCCTCGGTATTCTCGGTAGAACTAAGTTTCGTCTAGGCTTAAGGATTTCATTGCCATCATAAATTACCTTCTATGCTTCTCTATCTTTCTTACAAGCCTCGGGGTTTGGTTCATCAACTAATGCAACACTATGTTTGTCACTTAGAACTCTATGCTTAGTGATCATGTGAAGCGATCGAATGGTGTTTCCTTGTGCGTACAATTTGTTCTCAAGTTTGTTTTCAAAGTTTTTAGGTTGGAAAATTCATTTACAAGTTTTGATTCCTTAGCATTAAATTCACGCTAAGCACTTTCACATTTTCTTGAAGTTCTTGTTTTTGCTTAGCCGTTTTCTAAGCTTTTCTTTTAAGGAATCTAGCTCTTGTTTAGTATTTCTTCCCTAAAGTTACTTTTCTAATAATTGTGCGCATTTGGTCATCCATTTCCTACTCATGAGTGGTTAACTCAAACTTAGCGTTGTTCATAAATGGCAACATGTTCTTTATAGGCATTAAGTTCGAGAGATAACAGAATCATCGGGGGCACATGGAGTGTATTCATCAAAACATAGTCATCATTGACCAGAAGATGCATCACTTGGTTCAATCACACTTTCACCTTGGATCACATATTGATCATATGGGACAATATTACTATTACCCATATTATCAATATCATTTCTAAGTTTCATGTGATTGCACTTTGTCATGTATCTTTGCTCATCAACTTCATCATATAATTTTAATACCTCCGAGATGATTGATTCTTTGGATGGACCAGCTTGCTTTGATGATGAGACCTTTGGAGAGACCATTGGAGAAATGCTAGATATGAAGATTGTCTGGGCAGTAGGTTCATCATCGACATCAGAGTCATATGCATCACAATCGGCAACTTGAAAGGCATTTTGATGATTGTGGCCTATTTCCTAAATTGGTTGCTCATCCACATCAACATCATATGTCTTAGAATTCCTTCTACAAGAAATAACAACTCCTCTTCATCAAAAGCGCACCATTGTCCCGAGCTTGCACAAGCAACATCTTGTCTCTCAAGTATTACGCATTTTGAGGAATTTTGGAGATGTGCAGTTCCTTACAATGTGTCCATCACCACCACGCTTGTAGCACTTGATTGGCTTTACTTGTCCCGATTGGTATTTCTTCCACGATTCGATTAGCCACATACCTCCACCTACTCCACCTCTTCCTGTTCATACCGCCTTCCTTGAACCGGTTGCACCATAACCTTTCCATCTCGGCGGTAGCTTGATTGTGTGGGTTGGATCTTCGTTACGAGGTTATTGTTGGTGTGAGGAGTGGTATTGATTTTGACTAACCATGAGAGACAGTTGATTGATGAATTTTTCCATGATTGTGTTTGAGTCGGAGGCTTATATCTTGGATCGGGAATGAGCTTGTAGTTACCATTACCCGTAGGTATGACTTGAGAAGCTTTGGTGGTAATTCCAACATTTTGTAAAAGGTGTTGAATCATTTGAAGAACTTGTTTCTCCTGTTTAGTTTTGAGGCGCTCGAGAATCATTCTTTCAAACATAGCATGTCTCTCATTACGAAGGAGGAAGGCATCTGATTGCTCATAGTTGGTGTTCTTCAATCCTTTGGTTAGCTTCACAGGTGACAAATTTGTGCCATTCGGGGTTCATGTTGTTCACAAACTTTGAGTTCAATTTGAATATTTGGCATGGTCATTTTGATATTCCTCATATCATTCACAAGCTTGTGGAATCTCACGTAATATTCATAGACACTTTTTCTCGGTTTCATCTTAAAGTGCTCAAATTCATCATACAGATTGTGATTCTCTGTCTTCCTTAGTTAATTTAGAACCCGAGAGAAGCATCTTGACATTATCCCAAACCGCCTTGGCTTCGGTGTTGTGATTGATAAGCTTGTAGATATCTTTTGGAAGACCCTAAAGTATAATGTTCAAGCCACGATATCATCATCGAATCTCTTTTCTCCTTATCCTTGAGCTCATCATACATTTTGGTCCGTCCAATCCAAAGATCATTGTTCCATCTGCAGCAGTATCAATTATGTCTCTTGTAGTCTCAATCGATAAGGTCCTTCATCAATTGATTTGAGAATGTTGACCCCATTTTCCTTTCCCAAACAAGACAACCTGATTCGTTGAGCCATGAGTCATAATCGGTTACATCAAGCATAGGTGGGCGAGTATCGATCCATTTGCTGGCGATCTCATTCTGTAAGAAACGATAGTAGGCACGTTGTTAGACATGATTACAAGTTCTACGAGATTTTCTTGTTCTTTGATTAAACCGAAAATTGATTCTTTCACGGGATTTTACTAAACCAAAAGAACAACCGTAAAATGTAGCACGAAGAAGTGACAAGTCTCAATAGACAAGTAGCTAAGCAAATAACTCGATTTGGTATCAACTCGCTAAGCAATCAACTCGCTTAAAAGACAAGTCGCTTAAAACTCAAGTCGGCAAAGAATCAACTCGCTAAATAGCCAAGTCGCATCTGAGACAACTCGCTTAACCACCAAGTCGCTTAAACCAACTCACGACAATACAATTCTCTTAATAGCCAAGTCGCTTTAAAACTCAAGTCGCTAAAGAAATAACTCGCTTAATAGCCAAGTCGCATATACCAACTCACGCTAATACAACTCGCTTAATAGCCAAGTCGCTAAACCAACTCGCTTCCAATAACAAAGCAACTCGCTTCCAAGAAACTCAACACCGTAGCTCAACTCGCCCATTACAATATTTGAAAACAACCACTATATCAATCAAAACAGCTAAACCACAATGATTCAAGCCTTCCAATTCAAAACCTAAACACATATGATGATCCTAAACACAAAAGTACAATCAAAATTCAAACTTTAACACTAGAAATTGACCAAATGATTCAAACTCTCCTAAACACTTATAACCCCAAAAACCTTATGAAATCCACCAAAACAAATAGCATGAAAGATGAGTGATCAAACCATGGCTCTTGATACCAATTGTAAGATATATGATTTCGCAAACACATCAAGCCATAATAACATGAGGCGTATACAATGTTTTAGTGAGAGAAAGTTCTAGAGAGAGAAAGGGAAGAGAGTTGGGAACTATGTGAAACAAAGAAAAATGGTATTGAAGCTCCAACCCTCTACCTTGGGAGGTAGAGGGTATTTATAGTGTCTTACAAAAAAGCCACCTACGGTGTGGATCGGGCATCACAGTGGGTAAAGACCCATCCGTCCTCCACGGTTTTACTTAACTAACAACTTACTAACATTAAATAACTACGACTACGAGCTTTCTAATGATTACATATACTTGAGGTGACCGACACTTTAATGGTGAATTTTCTAATTCCTAACAATTTTAATATTTAGCTTTGTCGCTCATGCACTAACAATAAACTTATTATAACAGTTGCGAATTGCCATGAGCGGACCGAACCACTTATGGAGCAAGGCCACTGGAGCCACCCACTTATGGAACAAGGTCAAGTGTCACAAAATCGGTTTAAAAGTACATGTTTACGGCCCAACATAGCAAGGCACCGACTATGGGATATAGCAAACACGGTATGTTCAAGCAAGATTAATATAGCAACATAAAAGTTTAATGCAATTACTTCTGAAACATAAAAAAAAACATATAAATTGTTCAAAGACAAAAAACATGAACATTAGTGAGTCTTGGTGAACACATACTAGTGATCCTACCCATTCACACCATCACTTAAACCCAAAAAACAATTCAGAAACACCAAAATAAAGGATGTCAATACACCATCCCCTTCAACTTCTCGATAAATGACAAAAGCTCTTGTGCTCGCTTTTGCTTCTTCATCACATTAACCAGGATCGCTGCAGCTTCACTTAAATCTTCAGTTTGCAACTTATTCAGCTCTGAGATACTTTGAACAGAAGAATCAAACGGATACTAGAGTTCCAACTCTCCAATCACATAGTCCCGCTCAGCTACGCGAGCCCTAATGTCTTGAGCCTTTTTCATCAGTTCTGCTTCATCCACCATAGTGATGGTCACCTCTCTTCCGAATCGAACAACCATTGTATCCCTCACAAAGCTAGAACCAGTGGCTGCAGCAAGCTCTTTGCAAAAAGGCATAGGTGTCTTCATTTTTTTCCCCTGTTTTTTTTATTTGAGGTTTAGGTCAGATTTTCTTTGGTGTGTGTTTTTTGGTTGGTATGTCTATCTTTTAAAGGGCAAATTAGGGGTTGGTTATTATTGCTATGATTTCATAGTACATGGCTTATTAGACTTTTGATTTGATTGCCACTATAGAGCCTCCAAATGCAATGGAAAGTAATTATGAGTTTTGATTCCCCATAAACAACCATCAATTAGGCATTTTTTTTGGCATACTTAGCATTTTTTCACCGATGAACTACCACAAAAAATGAATCTGATCTTATTAAAAAAAGAGCAAAAAACCAAATTCAAAAATAGATTTATAGATATAAAATTACGGAAAAAAATAATAAAAAAATAAAAAAGGGGAGATGCGAAGGCTAAAACTAAAAACATGAAGGTTACAAAATTAAACCATTGTAGGTAGAGAATAAAAGCGATATAGCTTAAATGCACGACACTCAAACAAGTTCGAGATCATTTATTTGCTTGCAATCCAACTTTGTTGATTGAATGGCACGTCATACCTAGGATCATTTGTGAAGATTATAGATCATCCTAGATCCGCATGCCATTCAATCAACAACCCATATGCGGTGGACAAACAGGTCTATAGTTGGTCGCTTGATATGTGTCATTACATCACGACTTTCACGTATGAATATATCTTTGTGTCATATGGATAATTGTTTATACTCACTTTTTCATTGCGGGAGGACGGTGAAAACAAAAAGAAAAATGGCATTTGCGTAAATATGTATCGATCGGCAATTTAACATAGTAAGTAAATTATCATACATACCATTATCATATAATTTACAAAAGTGACAATGGTTAGTCGTTTATCGGTGCAATTATTTTATCAAGACATGTTAAGTTTCTTGGGGTATTTTTTAGTGATTGTGTGCTCCTTTTTTAGATTCGGAAAGACACTATCCGTCGTACTATGAATGCCAATGAATGCTCATCAATCAAGGCCACTCACATTGGTTCAAGTGAGGCTAGTAAGATTTTGAGGTGCTGAAGATGCTCACATCGGGATGGCTCCCGCACATAGGTGCCTTATCACATAGCAAGGTATTTCACCTGCTGCGGTGAGTAATTTGTCTTGAAAATCTGTTCATACTCACGACCATGGTCGATGAGTGCATTCGATGCTTCTTTTCGGTGTCTACTTATGACCAACAACCATCAAATTTTGCCATGCTTTATTTTTCCACCCAACCTTTATTTAAAGGATCGAGCGAGTTTTGAATTTTAAAAATATATTAAATCCAATCAGTAAAACCGTCTTTGCTAATAAATTTTTATCCTCACCTTATTGTCACTAACCTTCTACATATATCATTCACAACACACATAAGTGTTGCAATCATCAAAATACATAAATAATTTGTACTTGCAAAATATTCAGTATCCCATAAAAGAAACCCAACAACTGCCACCACACATTATCCAAATAAAACACAACCGAGTCAACCATATCATTGCTTTTCTCCATCACATAACAAGACATATATCAACAAAATTATTGAACCACAAACAAATATAACTTTTATTCATAGGCGACATAAGTTACATGCATACCAACACTAATTAACAACACCCTGTTAATCTAACACATAACACCATAGCATTAAACATAAAGACCATAGGACAAGCCATCATACAGACACACAAGATACTACCCTAATCATGAAACTCCATTGTAAACATGATAAGGATTTAAAAAGTACACTTTTAAGGGGTCATTTAAGCCTTAATTGATCACTTTGTATCCGTTACTACTTAACCGTTCCTTTTCGGTTTTAGGTCTCTTGAAGGCAAATTGTTGGAATGACACTTATTCGGACGAAAAGCGCGAATATCTGAAGAAAATGGCCAATGTCAAGAATCGAGACACTCAAGCTTAGGAATCAAGGGACGACATCACGACTTAATAGCGACGCCGTCGCGACACACCTTGAGACGACTCAAAGAGCAAATTGCTATTTTTCACTTAACGGCATCAAGTTTAAAAGTAGGGCATCACAACTCGGACGGCCTAGATTTGGATCCCGCGGCGTCGAGAGGTTGAAGCCGATGGCGTCTAAGCATAAGGTGGCGCCGTCGCAGTTGACGTGTCCAAGCGAAAACCTAATGGCGGCGACTCGACGGCGTCACAATTAAAAGTAACGCAAGTCGCATATTGTAACTCTATATACTAATTTGAATTTTCAAGATTTTAGGGAGGTAGTTTGTGGAGTAAAACCTAAACCGAACATAGGTCGTCTTAGGCGATATCTTAGGTTCCATACCTATTTTACAACAAGATAAGTGATTTACTTCATTAATTCAATTATGTCTTCAATTGTTTGTGTGTATGCTTGCATGTTTTCCATGTCCGGCTAATTTAATTGTGTGTTTGCTTAGATCTATGAAACCTAGGTATTGAATATTGATTGGTTGTCTCTTATCTTAATTGTGATTGACCTAGTATTGTGATAGGTCATTCGTTGTGTTTTAATGCTTGAGTAATCTTTGTGAACATTAGTTTATAATCACCCGAGTTATTGTAGTCGAAACATCCAAATATAACCTTAGAGTTAGTTTATGAATCCTAGAGATTTCGTATGCAATAACCTTAAGGTAGTGTCAAAGAGTTAGGGAAAAACGCATACCCTACGACCTTAGAAGACACAACGCATTAAGAATAAAGACGTGACAATTCAACCATCAATAGGAGATAACTAGGGTGTAATAACATCTAAGTAAACACATTTTTAATCATCATAAGAGCACACAACAATAGACATAGGCTACACTCATCTTAGTTTAGATAATTAGATAAGTAGATGTAATCGGTAGAAATACCAACCCCCCAAATCCAATACTCCGAGATTTGTACCTTTCAATTTTCTAAAAAAATATAAAAAAGATAAAAAGTAATCTTCCTCAACCCCAACCTTAGCGTAGTAATTTCTCACTAGCATTCCTATTCCCTAGAGAGCGATATCAATTCCGAGGCTTTCCTAATACTACACTAAAGCGATTAGGTTCCACCGCCTAGGGTGTTGAAAACTTGCTCAACGAAAAGTAAGTTCCTTTGACCCCGAGCGCGCTGTACGCGTATCAAGTTTCGGCGCCACTGTCGGGAATACAATAGCTAGTTAGATTTCATCGTTAGGAATAGTGAGATTCAAGGATGAGACCGATGGCGTAGCTTACCAAATGCCCTTTAAGATTGAGAAATTTTCATCATTATCCAATGATGAAAAGAACTTAAGCTATCGGTCTACTATAGGAATGAGGAAGATACGGAGAATGGAGTTGATTATGTGATGAATAAGATTTTCGGGTTCTATACGGTTGCTTGAAACTAGGACCGAATATAGAGCGGATTGGGAGAAGATGACTTCTTAGAAAGATGCATAATAGGGCATTACTATAACATGGAAAACCCCAATAGAGACCGTCATGAGGAAGAAGGTGATGGTAATGAAGTCACGTAAGGGGCACAACTTGAGTCTAGCTACAAGACTCATAAATAAAGAAAAGCGCTTCGTGGGAGGCAACCCATGCTTAATTGTTTGCTTGTTTGTGTGTCGAATATCTTTTATTGATTGTTTATTCTCATGTTTGAATTTGTAAAAACACTTTATTTTGTCTTTAACCTCGTCTTAATTACATATAAAGGTATTTTACAAAAGAGATAAGTGTAGGGAGGATTACACGTTTTCAAAAAGAACATGAACATGAAATTACGATTATTAAAAGATATACATGTGTGTTTGTTCGAGTCAAATGCTTGTATCAAGTCATAATGGATGTTTTGTGAAATTTTCCGATTCTAAAGATATAAATTTTCGAAATTTTTCGAAAATCGCAGACCGGTTCTGTCGGGATAACGACGGCGTCGAGATCGCAACCGACGGTGTCGGGAGGAGTAGAAACAACTTACTACTTTTTCTCGTTTTACGTACTACTTATAAATTTTGGAATTTTCCGTGTCTTAAATTTCTAGAAAATCAGTAAACATCCATTCCACAAGAATTATATCCTAGTTTAGTAGAGTCATATATATATTGTTACCACCGATTTTACTTGAAGGTTTTGTTTGTTTTCTTCAAGCGTGCGTGTTTTATTTATCAAGAAGAAGATACATAAGATTGGATGGGCTTTTCATAAACATTCTTCTTGAAGAAAGATTTAACCACTACTTCACACGGATCCTACCGAGCTAATCGGGAGTATTGGTTTCTTTCGTTTTACCTTCCATTATCATAACTTTGATACTTTACGGGAACATTGGGGACAATGTTGAGTTTAAGTGTAGAGAGGAAAATAAAGCAGGAACTTTGAAATTATGCTTATCCTTGACTATTTGCCTTGTCCAATTTCATTTGTGTAATAAACCATAAGAAATATCGATTAGGTAATTTTGGCACCAAATTTAAATTTTTTATGGCGTGTAGGAGTGGGCCATTAGTTTTAATAAAGCGTCTCATGGATAGGAAGTTATATGACTAGCACAAAAACCATTTACCACTTAAATTCCACCCAAAATGTGAGGATCGCCCTTAGATTTGTAGGAATTAAAGCATTACACTTTAATGCTTGAGTGTGTACCGGTAGTATAATAGATTCTAGAACTTGTTTTGTGATGCATTCGAGATCGCTAGTGAGACTACACTTGTGTAGTTAGGAATAACTAAATGATAAGAGGTATTAGGATAACCCTTGTTTGATGCCCGTAATATAATTACTTCTTCCACACGGTTAAGTAATTCCCCACACCCTATGCGTTGTACTCATCTTTAGTACCACGATACCCCTAGCTAACCCCTCAAAGCCTATCATTTTCGTGGTTCTCGTGATTTTTCGGTTTTCTGGAATATCAATGAAGAGCATTGTTTACAATCCACCCCAAAATGTACACCCAAATCGCCTTAGCCTACCTTGTATGCACTCACTTTTGGTGCATTATTGTTATCATACTAAACCCTTAGTTCAATTATCTAGTTGCTTGCATAAGTTGCTAAGTCGAGTCATATCCTTTGTACACAGTTTTGGGACGATTGGGACTCATGGGAAAAGTTAAATTTTATGAAATGACGGGAAGGAACGTTAAATTTAAATTCCCTTTATTTGCGTAATAATGTACTCTAAGTGCTTTGATCTTTTCAATTCGGGTCAAATTAGTGTTAGAGAAATAAAAACTCAAGTGTAGGGATGTGCCTATAATCCCTATTATTTTGATGTTATCATAGAGGATGGTAGAGTATAAGTGTATGAAAAAAAAATCGAAAAATAGAAAAAGAAGAAAAGAAAAAATAGAGTGAAAAAAAAAAAAAAAAAAAACATACACGGCCTACCATCCTACATCTATTTTTAAATTTATGTTTGTTTGTTTCAATTTATCTAGAGTTTAGAGTGTCGAGTCTTGGCTTTGCAACGCCATTCTTCTCATGCTTGTAACATAAAGATTTTGACTTGCCACCACTAAATCGCCTATCCCACTAAACCCTTTGTTTCCTTACCATAAGCCTAATGTTACAACCCTTTAAAAGACCTCTTGGATAGTTTTTCCTAGGTGCTACGCCAAAGCGATGGAGGTTTGATCTAGTCTCAAGCCAATGGTAATCTATGTACTAGGACCGGTTAATGAGTGTTTATCTTCCATTTCAACTTGATATATACACCGAGAGATGGGAGTATCCAAACACTACTTGTGAGGTGCTAGTATGTAATTCCGTGCTTGTTATGACTTTTATGGGCTTATACGTGTTGTGAATTGTTCTAAACTAATGCTTCATGACCCATAACTTATAAATTAATTGGCTAAAAGCACATTTGCTTGAGGACAAGCAAATACCAAGTGTAGGGATATTTGATAAAGATTTAAAAGGTACACTTTTGAGGGGTCATTTAAGCCCTTGATTGATCACTTTTGTATCCGTTACTACTTAATTTCGTTCCTTTTCACTTTTAGGTCTCTCAAGGCAAATTGTTGGAATGACACTTATTCGGACGAAAAGGCCGAATATCTGAAGAAAATGGCGAAAGTCAAGAATTGAGACACTCAAGTCAGCTGGAAATGAAGGGACGGCGTCACGGCTTAATTGCGGCGCCGTCGCGACACACTTTAAGGCGACTCGAGAGCAAATTGCTATTTTGCACTGACGGCATCGCTTTTAAAAGAGTAGGGTGTCATGACTCGGACGACCTAGATTTGGATCCCGGCGTCCGAGGTTGAAGCCGACGGCGTCACAAGCATAAGGTGGCGCCTTCACGAGTTGACGTGGCCAAGGCGAAAACCTAATGGCGGCGACCGCGGCGTCACAATTAAAGTGGCGCGTTGCATATTGTAACTCTATATAGAATTCAAATTTTCATTATTTTAGGGAGGTAGTTTTGTGGAGCAAAACCTAAACCGAACTGTGCTTTCTTAGGCGATATCTTAGGGTTCCATACCTATTTTACAACAAGATAAGTGATTTACTTCATTAATTGAATTATGTCTTAAATTGTTTGTGTGTATGCTTACATGGTTTCCATGTCCGGCTAATTTACTTGTGTGTTTGCTTAGATCTATGAAACCTAGGTATTGAATATTGATTGGTTGTCTCTTATCTTAATTGTGATTGACCTAGTATTGCGATAGGTCATTCGTTGTGTTTTTAATGCTTGAGTAATCTTTGTGAACATTAGTTTATAGTCACCTAGAGTTATTGTAGTCTAAACATCCAAAGATAATCTTAGAGTTAGTTTATGAATCCTAGAGATTTTGTAGGCAATAAACTTAAGGTAGTCTCAAAGAGTTAGGGAAAAACGCATACCCTACGACCTTAGAAGACACCACGCGTTAAGAATAAGGACGTGACAATTCAACCATCAATAGGAGATAACTAGGAGTAATAGCATCTAAGTAAACACATTTTTAATCATTATAAGAGCACACAACAATAGGCATAGACTACACTCACCTTAGTTTAGATAATTAGATAATTAGATAAGTAGAGTAATCGATAGAAATACCAACCCCAAATCCAATACCCCGAGATTCGTACCTTTCAATTTTCTAAAAATATAAAAAGATAAAACATAATCTTTCTCAACCCCAACCTTAGCGTAGTAATTTCTCACTAGCATTCCTATTCCCCAGAGAGCGATATCAATTCCGAGGCTTACCCTAATACTACACTACAACGATTAGGTTTATTGCCTAGGGTGTTGAAAAACTTGCTCGACTAAAAGGAAGTTCCTTTGACCTCGAGCAGCGTTGTAAGCGTATCAAAACACATGGCGGCTTTTCTCGTCTGGCGTTTCCTAGCCAAATCAAGGACTGAATCGGTCAAAGAAGAATCGATGGTCCCTATCTTGTGCCTCCTCCAAGCATTCAAGATCGTCATTTGCAACATCATCAAAAGGATTCAACTGCGTCCTCTTCCAACAGATTGGTCCTCCTCTGCGGACGACGACGAACATCATCGCATTTCTCTCCGAGCAAGATGATGAACCCTCATTCTCACCTTGCTCCTGAGAAAGCGTGAACTTAAAGGCATGATGTAGCTCATAAGAACCACATCTTCGCTTTAAGGCGATCAATGTTTGGGGTAGACACCATTTTCTTATGATTTTCACAAAACTCACAAGGTTGAAAGGCAAGTATGTGAAGCGAGAAAAAACCACCTTATATAGGCAAACAAAACACATAGCACTAAGTTGGTGTAACCTAATTGATGAGGATATCATTACTATCATTCCAATGATTCCCAAACAAGCCAACATAGAAGCTAGCGACCTAAAAGCATCTTTGAATAGTTCATGAACCAACCACTAATCTAAGATTTCAAGATCGCGCTAAAGTGCAATCAGTATCTTGTCTACTTAATCATTTTATACGCACGAGTCCCTTCATGAACCAACCACTAATCTAAAATTTCATTAATAGAGAACTTTTCCACTAAACATCGGTGACGAAACAATAATCTAAAGCAAATTGCAACATGAATTCCAACAAGGAAAAGGTTATTGCTTTCATTTCCATCTTTATATACAAACAACACATCCTAATTTTTTTCATTTTATGCGAAACCATCTACATTTCAAGCGACCAATGAAGCTCGAAACCATCGCCTTCCTATGCCATGGAAAAGTTGCTTTCGATTACTTACTCCGGTCGGGCTCTAAAAGAAGGCGCTAGGATCTTTGAAGCTTCCTGCATTTCAGTTAGTTCTTTGTGGTGAGTGACCTTTATCTATAATATGTTCACACCGCTAGCGATAATCGATGAATATATTTTACACTTCCTTTTGGTATTTGGGTATGACCAAAATTCGTGATTTTGCCAT
The DNA here is from genome assembly GCA_022545495.1 of Chrysanthemum lavandulifolium. Lineage (NCBI taxonomy): Eukaryota > Viridiplantae > Streptophyta > Magnoliopsida > Asterales > Asteraceae > Chrysanthemum > Chrysanthemum lavandulifolium. The sequence continues at coordinate 143,417,444 of CM040238.1, forward strand.
ACTTACTTATGAATTTAGATAAATGTTTTGGTAAGTGTACTTATAATCTTTGTATGGCATGACGAACAACATATGTTCCATTGCATCAAGAATAAGGTCTTTTCTTTGTTACACATTACTTGATAGTTCATTTTATAGACCATTTAGGTAAAATCGTTGTCTCGAGAATAGCGGTCTTTATGTGGCGGCATGGACATAACTCTATCCCAGTTTGTCAGCATCACTTGACGACTCATTAGCATGAATGTAAATGTTGGAATGGACAAAAGAAGGGAGACCAGAGATATGTGAAAGTACCCAGTGCTACAGTTTGCAGCAGTAGCAAATACACCCGGTAATTACAAGTTTGTGTAGCCATCTTAATATTGGTATTCCAATTATATTTTTGGCCTGTAAGTAACACCGTTATGGTTGGAAAATCTAATTTACGGTTCTAAATTTGTGTTCAGATTTTGGTTTGTTTTCGTGCTAATTTCATACAACAACCGGAGATCATCTACGAAAGGCCAGCGTCACGAGGCTGCAATTCGAGTAATCATAATAGTTGTAGGGATGAAGCGCAAAATCTTTTGTGCCACCATCATTCATATGTGGTGATTTGTTTTTAATGAAATATGAATCTTTGGTTCTTTGTTTTTTCTTCAAACATGGACTGCACATCTATGCATATTCCATTATTAAAGACTACTAATACAAAAAGCTCAAATGAAACATGCATATTCTCTACTTTAATGACATCAACAATGTATGCATTGACTGCTTTAATCAGTTATTCATTTTTTGAAACCTGCACATTGCCTACACATATTCCATTGATAAAGCACATGTTCATTTGAAATTCCACCTATAAAAACAGCTCCACCAAACATTGATTCACCAAACAATAATCTAAAAGAAACCACAACATGGATTTTCGCAAGAAAGAAGGTTTATCTTTTCCATCGAATCTTGATATCAAAAGACAAAGCATTACCACATGGACTCACTTTTCATTTTTAAATGCGGTACCATGTACATTTCAAGCACTAAATCAAGCTCGAGCCGTTGACCTTCCTCGGAATGGAACAACTACTTTCCACACAGTTATTCTTTGTTCGGGATCTAAAAAGAAGATGTTAGGAAGGTTAAACCTCCAAAATAGGTTGCCAGAAGAAATGATAATGCCATGGCAAAAACTGCAAAGCAGATTGCGAAAGAGACTTTTAAATCCAGGCTCAAAGTCCTTGGCCTTCCCAGTGCTCATTTTTGTCAAGAGATAGGTATGAAACCATTTGCCAAAGATGGGTCAAAAGGGAAGGGGGAAAAAATTAGCCGTTACTCAAATATGATGTGTATTGGTAGTTTCTTAGTGGCTTAAATGACTTTGAATAAAAGCGTGGGAAGGCGGAGTATCATATTGTCCTTTGAAAATTGCATGTGTTGTTACGCATATCATCCCGGATGTACTTTATCCAAATGTTGTTTGGTTTAGTGTGATGCAAAGTTGCGATTACACATGTGTTTGGTGCAATAATTATTGTGGTTGTAATTTGCTTATTGTGGTCTCGATCGGCCCTTTTTAGACATTTTGCCGATTTTTTATGCTCGCATTCTTGCAACAAGTATCCTTGCAATCTTATGGCTTTCGAGCTGCGAAATGTGTGCCAAAACATTGTGTTCTTTGTGTCAAACTCGAGACAAAAACTATGGCATGTTTGCATACTAAGATACTCCTATTTTGTGCTATGTAATAGCTTACAAAAATGCTATTCTTATAGCAGTCAATGCATATAAATCTAATGTATGCTTTAGAAGGTTTGGCGCTTTTTATCTTTGCACATTCTTGCAAAGCAGCCATCCTTGCAATCTTATGCCTTTTCTTGTTGCTATCTTCGATAAACCTGGTGCTCCATATTTAACGAAAACACCCATGACACGCAGGCTCGAAACCTCGTGTTGTGCTATTTATGCATGCTTATTATAGGTTATGAGAACTTGAGCTTTTAAAATAAGTTAGTTTATAGAATAAGTTTCGCTTCTCACATAAGCTTTTGAAATGTTTGTATAAGGTATAAGCTTCTATAAGCTCAAACTAATAGAAATGAGTAGAGCTTGCAGCTTATATTACGAGTTCAAGATTTAGTTCCACTTTCAGCTCCATCTCAACCTAATTATTTCAAACACACCTATAATTCTCAGGGTCGTTATGCCATGCATGCTAAAAATCTTTATATTGCACATTTACACTTGTCGACAATGGGCATGCATATCAAGTGTTAATTTAAAAATACTGATGAAAGTTTGTCAACGGGCTAAAAGGTCATTAGAATTCTTTTCATTTGGGCCTCTTTTAAATAAAGAAGTCCCAGGTCCAAGAGGAATATACAATTTTATCATGTTACATAATTTGACCATTGGACCGAGATATGCTAACCATAAACGGATGAGAAATGTTGGAGCCACTCACGAAAGTCACAAAAAAAATTCACTCATTGATATGTCAATGAGTGATTAATTAATAAAATAGAAGAGAGAAAAAATGCCAGAAAATGGATCGATCACTCGCTGACATATCAGCAAAAAGTGAATTTTTTTTATGAATGAGTTTAGCATTGCTCTAAACGTACCATGAAACCGAAGATTGTAAAAATCGCTAGGCGCTAGTGAGGCGGTCGGGTAGAGGCCTGCGATTAATCTCATAGCGGGGATTAATTGGGGATTAATCGGATTGCAATTTTATGCACAAATTGTAATTTTAGATATTATATTATATTATATGTATGAGATAAGCATAGTGCATTAAAGTTCAAATATTTCAAGTGTTCAAATATAAACATAATACATAATTCTTGAAGTTCAAAGTCAAACATAGATATTACTCGGTTTGTTGACCATTTTAAACGATCTTTGACCGATTAATCGGTTTGTTGACCGATTTTTAAGCGATTTTGTCGATTTTAAGTGATTTTGTTGACCGATTTTAAGCGATTTTGTTTGATTAATCCGATTAGACCGATTTTGTTCGATTTTTCCGATTAATCGGTTTATTGACCAATTTTAAGCAATCTTTGACCAAACCGATTAAATAGCCGATTATGATAAATCAAGGCGGTTTATCGGACATGGTATTAATAGATTTTGTCAACCGATCCTAACAAACCTAAACTATTATGCCGCCGCCTCCGGCCGTCGACTACACGCCAGAGGTTCGGATGGCTCCCTTTAAACCTTAACCTCGTGAGTGTTATAATAAACCCCACTCATGTTTTGATGTTTATTTGTGAGGTGGATCTTTATGTTTTTCTAGGGAAAAACACGCCCTGTTTGTTTGGAAAGTTCTTTGGGGGTTAAAGTTTTAGAACCAATTTTTTTTTTTTTTTTTTTTTTTTTTTTTTTTTTAAGTGCATGAGTTTTAGTTGTAATTTATTTTGTTTTAGTGCTAGGGATACTTTGGGTTATCCTTTTGTTTTAGTTGTAGGGGATACTTTGGGTTATCCCGTTTGGTCATAATCTTTGGTTTATCCTGTTTGGTAAGGATACTTTGGTTTATCCCATTTAGTCGGGATACTTTGGTTTATCTTGTTTGAGTACGGATACTTTGGTTTCTCTAGTTTGTTGCGTGTTTATGTCATTCTTTGCTTGAAGATGTGCTTTCGCTTGGCATCGAATGTCTTCTTCAACAATTAATTATTAGTTTTACTTTATTAGCTTTTAATCTCGGTCAGAGCTTTCGCGATTTTGTCATTTCGGATTGGGGAGAGTGTTAACCGTATATTGTGATAAGATCAATAAGTGTCAATTAGTGTAATTATCTCGTACATTGATTGGTGATTACCTTGATTAGTGAGGTTTGCCCAAAATAGTTTATGTATATTTCTATATGTAGCCTCATTCGATTGGTGCGTATTCATTCAAGTAATCAAATCATTATTCATATTACACATACATTCTTTTATTGGACAAAAATAACCCTTCGGTGATTTTATATAACTAAGGCTAACGGAGTGGTGACAAACTCACCTTTTGGTGAGTAAGTCACGCCAAATCAACAAAACACCAAAGCCAAGTCATGGCCAAAATGCACTAGTTTGGTGAGTTACTTCCCATATTGAGTGCTGAAAAAGTGGGACGGTTTTATAGTTAAATATTTGATTTGTGAGTGTATGTAAATGACGTATATTTTTATAAAAGTAAGAGAGGATGATCATAATGAATGTAGGATAAAAAAAGAGTGAGTGAAAATGATATGAGAGAGAAAGGTGAAGTGGCGATAAGTGGCTCACTGCTGCTACTTTTAGCCTAAAGATAGATGTATCCAACTCGGTGTTTCGGTATAATAGGGATAACTATGATATTGATTTTGATTGATTGAATATACAATAATATCGATCTTTGGACTCTTTAATGTTTACTATTTCATCACTTAGAGGTTCTTCTTCTTCACTTATCTTTTCTTTATTACTATAGCTTCACTTTCTATAATCTCGTCATCTATAAGAGGTGGAGAGGGTTTGGGTGGACTTTCATCAAATTTTATATTTAATGACTCTTCTACCTTCATTGTTTCTTTGTTTAATATGACGTAAGCTTTGCTATTAGGCGAGTAACCTAAAAGATACCTTCGTTGATTTAGGATCAAATTTTGTAAGGTAATCTTTAGTGTTAAGAATAAAACATTTACTACCAAAGACTCTAAAGTGATTTAACGAGGCTTTTGCCTCGAAGTAACTCATATGGAGTTTTTCCTAAGATTGGTCTAGTTAAGACTCGATTGAGTATGTGCGTTGAAGTATCAACGGCATTACACCAAAACTTTTGAGGTATGGATTGTTCATTAAGCATGGTTCTACTCATTTCTTGTAGGGTTCTATTCTTTCTTTCTACTACCCCATTCGATTGTGGAGTGCGTGGAGCCGAAGTTGTGAGTAATACCATTAGCGTCACAAAAGCTCAATTTCACTTCATTATCGAATTCCTACCATGATCCGTCCTAATAGACACTATGGGACTTCCTAGTTGTCTTTGGATCTTTTGCTTAATATTTCAAAATAATTAAAGGTTTCGTTTTGTTCTTTAAAATTTTGTCCATGTATACCTAGAATAGTCATCCACTATGACCAAAGTATAGTAGTTGCCTCCATAACTTTGGATAGCGGATGGACCGAATAAATCCATATGTAGTAATTCTAGACACCTAGTTGTAGACACCATGTTTTTAGCTTTATGACTAGAATGAGCTTGTTTCCTACATTACAAGCATCACAAAAGTGATGTTCATATTTCAACTTAGGTAGATCTCTTACTAGATCTTTGGATGATAGCGATTGAAGAAGTCGCATGTTGGCGTGACCCAATCTTGATGCCATAAGGTCGAAGTATCATCCATAGAGGTAAGACATAGTTTGTCCTTAGGTTCATTACTGATTTTAATGACATAGACTCCATGTTTCCTAATTCCTTTTCCTATGGTAATGCCATTTTTTAGTATCTTACTACAGTTTGGTAAAAGTACATTGCACTTTTTATCACATATTTGTCCTATACTTAAGAGGTTAAAGTTTAGGTTTTCTCGTGACACACATCGTTAATGGTTAGAGATTTGTTAGAAATCGTACCTTTACCGATGATTCTACTTTCTATTTTCAAACACCACATTACCTCCATTGAAGGATTCATATGTGGAGAATAGATCCCTATTTCCGGTCATGTGCCTCGTGCTCCCGCTTATCCTTGACCCATTCATCGGGGTCTAGATCGACCTTTACACACCTCGTCATTTGCCATGAGACAAATTTCTTCATCCTCCTCGTCGCTCATTCCCCATGTGCTCACGAACGCTTTTATCATCCCGTTTGGGACACTTACTAATAAAGTGGTTTGGGTCCCCACATTTAAAGCAAGTACGATCATCCTTTGGCTTCTCGTCCTCTTTGCTTTTCCGAAAGCCTTTCTTATCGTCATACGGTTGTTTGACGTATCTTCCTTTCTTCTAAAGAACTTTTTAAAGTCCCTTACCGCCATAGCGTACTCTTCGTCGTCACTACTCAAGAGGAGTTCTCTCATCGCTCGTAGCCTTTTTGGATTTAAGGGCGAGAGATTTGTGTTTCTCTTTCACCTATGAAGCTTGAATCTTTAGCAAGGACAAGCTCGTAGACTTTCGGGTTGCCTATGAGTTCATCGAGGTGAGAATTGTCAAATATTTTGACTCTTGATCGCCGTCACCTTGGATCTCCACTGATGGAAGTGCCCTTAGATATCTCCTAACATGATTACGGCTAGAAAAGATTCATCAAGTGCTTGTAAAGATGTGATAATAGTATTAAAGTTAGCAAATGAATGATCTATAGTTTCTCATCCGATATTGAAAATTGTTCATATTGTTGAACAAATAAATCAATTTTATTATTTTTAACTTGTTGGTTGCCTTGATGAGTTACAACTAAAGAATTCCAAATTTTTAGAGGTTTTAAGCATAGAAATTCTTTCAATTCCTTTTCGGTAAAGCATTATGTAAAACCATTTTGCTTCACTATTTTTAGAAAGCTTTTTCTTCATTTCATCGTTTAGTTTATCATGAGGTTTGTGAACTAAATTTCCTTTATCATCATTTGAGGTAGCCTCAAAATCACCTTCAACAATAATGTACCAAAGATCAATATCTTTAGACTTCACATATGTTTGAATCTATTTTTCCAATATATAAAACCATTAGTTTCAAGTAGTGGTGGTGGGTGCATAGATTGCCCTTCCTTATAATTTTCGAACCCATAGTGATCGAAAAGTTTTTAAAATACAATTTATTTTAAAACTTTTATAAACTTAGCTCTTGATGCCAATTGTGGAAAACTAGAGGGGGTTGAATAGTTTCTTGATTTTATGTTAATTTCAAAACTTTTAGATTCGTTAATATGTGAGATCTTGTGGATGTAGAGAAAGTATAGATCTAATGATAAAGCAAGTAAATAAAGTAAAGCGAAGGAAAGAAAAGACACAACCGATGTATAGTGGTTCGGCTACAAGGACACCTTCCTTGCCCTACTCCACTCCCAGGTCACCTACTCGAGAGTTCGAGCACTATGTCAACAAACTCCTTCACTTCATGGAGAAGCCTTCACAAGCGTTGCTTACACTTTTTCGGTACAAAGCTAGATACGAGTCCGTAACACGGTGGGCCGAAACCAACACGACTATTACACAACAAATATGTGAAATATCAAATACAAGATCTTCGCTCGTAAATCTTATGGGTGACAAATCAATCAAGGACCCTTGCTTGGATGACTTGTAGAATGCTCGTGATCTCGCCTTAGAGAAGGACCTATATGAGGATCACAATAGAAAGAAGAAGAACAACTCTCTAGATCAAGTGATCTATATGTTAGAAAAGAATGAGAGTGTTTGAGAGATTTAGTAAGAAGAGGTGAGTTAGAATGAAGAAATGGCTCTCTATTTATAGGCAAATTCCTTCTTGTTCCCCGGATCCCACGGATCCCTTCCACTGGGATCCGTCTAGTGTAATCCTAGGGATCCGTGGGCGCTCCTCTTGCCCATGGGTTTTTGGTAATGGGTCATGGGTTATGGGTTGGTCCATGGGTTAACTTTAGATTCAATGTATCTAAGTATACATTGTATCAAGTCTTCTTGGGTATGGCATAAGATCCATGGGTTATGGTCCATGGGTTATGATTTTACCCATCCTAATAAACTATTACAACAAATGCTTAATTACTACATTTTTGTATTTAAATGGCTATATGTAAATGCTTTACAAAACTAACTCTGTATCCTTTATAATTATACTTAAGATAACATTATATTTGTTATCAACAAAACACAAAGAGATCGCAAAATATTAATAAGCGGTTTTCTGGTTTATTTGTATTAACAAAAATGATATGAGAGAAAGTCAAGTAACGATAAGTGGCTCACCAACCGCTACTTTTAGCCTAAAGATAGATGTATCCAACTCGGTGTTTCGTATAATAGGATAACTATGATATTGATTTTGATTGATTGAATATACAATAATATCGTACACATATATAACAAACTATAGAAGATTCTAGTTACGGGCTTGAGTCCGATACAATTACCTAACATATTACGGCTAACACTCTCCCGCAGTCGGAGCGGGAGGACTCCGAACGCCGAGGCTGGAGCGAAAATCTTCGAATAGAGCAGATGGCAAACCCTTCGTAAAGATATATGCATATTGATAGCGAGAAGGCACATGAAGAACTCGGACCTGACCAGTAGCAACCAAGTCTCTCACAAAATTTATATCTATCTCAATGTGCTTCGTACGCTGATGCTGAACCGGGTTACAAGATAGGTAGACAACACCGACATTATCACAAGAGACAAGCGTGGCGTAAGATAATGGGTGTGTAGCTCACAGTAAATTCCATAACCAACAAGTCTTAGCAGCAAAGATTGGCAACATCGATACTCGCTCAGACCGAACGAAAGCGCCACTGATGCTTAGAGGACCAAGAGAGTAAGTTGTTGCCAAAAATACACAATAACCCAAGTCGATCTCCGTAGTGGGGCAACCACCCAATCAAGATCGAATAGGCAACCAAATCGGTAGTAGATGAAGAAAATAACTACAGCCATAATCCAAAGTACCCGAACGCATTCTCAAGATCCTTTTAAGAGCAGAGAAATGAGGCTCCGAGGATCATGCATATGAAGACAAACCTATTTAATCGCATAAGATATATCAAGTATGGTAAATGTAAGATATCAGAGAACCCGCAAGACTCGATATAAAGTCGCATCGATACGGATCAACATCATCCCTAATTTAGACTCGTATCAACAGTGTCCGACAAGGTTACAAGTAAGCATATGTGCTCTCTCCAAACCTCCATAGCATATTTCTTCCGAGAGAAAACAACCTCAAGAATCTCGTAACCGAAATGCCCGTAAAATAATTAAGTGGACCGAGATCCGTCATTGTAAACTCGATGCAAGGAATGAATAACTGTCAGAACAAAGTCTCGTAAGAAGCGATAAGTACAATATCATCAACATATAGTAACAAGTAAGCAATATCCATCCCGTCTCAATATAAATAATGATGAGTCACAACGACTATGAGAAAACCCAACCCAAGTGATATAAGATGGAAATCGCTGAAACCATGCTCTAGGGGCTCGCTTGAGCCCGCATGAGGCCGCTACAATAAAACACATAATCGATGCGCAGGATCCCGAAACCGGAGGTCGATGCATATAAACTGCCTCAAATAAACCACCATGTAAGAAGGCATTCTTGACATCAAGCTAATGAATCACCAATGTGGAGAAGTAGCTAAACTCAAAATGCCTCAATAGTACCCGATTTTACCACGGACTAAATGTATCATCTACATCAACCCTCTAATTGATTACTACCATTTGCGACAAGACGAGCCTTGTAGCGACTAAGGTGCCATCACCAAATATTTATGATTTAAAAGCCACATACATCGAATAATTTTGGTGTCTGTGGGCCGGGGTACGAGAGTTCAAGTACCGTTTTTATAAGTGCAGTGTATTCATCACGCATAACATTTTGCCAATTTGGATCAGTAGACGCATCACGCTAAGATTTTGGTGATGGTGAAACAGAAGACACATGCAGGTTGAGACGCTCAGTAGGATGGTTAGTCCCGACACGATATCGTGTGACCATGGGATGAATCGAGACAGGGTTTGGGTTTTGTGGAGGATCTGGAATGATGTGTTGGTGTTGGGCCGTGGGTGGTGTTGGATTTGGTGTATCATGTTGGGTGGCGGGTGGGGATGGTAATGGATCATGGGTGTCCTCCTCACAATGATTGGGACCGGTGGAATTGGTGTTGTTGGTTCGTTTGTAGGTTGAAGCACAACGGAGCCGATGGAATGAAGGTGGATTTTTATCGGTGGATCATCTAAGAAATTGTAGTTGGGTGTCGATGTTGGGTTAGATGTGCCATAGGAAAAATAGTTTCATCGAATGTGACATGTCAAGAAAGTATAATTTTGTTGGTGTTGAGGTCGAGGCAACGATATCCACGGTGATTTGAGGCTTGTCCCAAGTAAATGGAGGGTGTGATGCATGGTTCAAGTTTGTGACTTGGATATAGGTGGGGGTAACATAAGCAGCCAAACGTGCGTAAAACGCTATAATCCGAATTTTGACCAAACAGTCGGGTATAAGGGATTACATTGGCAATAGCAGTGTAGGGCAATATATTTAGTAAGAGAATATCCATATTGAGAGCTTCAACCCAAAATGTTGGTGGGAGGTTCGCTTGAAAAGGCAAGGTCCGAATGAGATTATTGATGGTGCGAACCATCCGTTCAGACTTGCCATTTTGTTGTGATATTTTGGGGCATGAAAAGCGAAACTGAATGCCATTGTCGGCAAAGAGTTTATGAAGGTTATGGTTGTCAAATTCACCGCCATGATCACACTAAAAGGACCTGATTTCACACTTAAATTAAGTGTGAACATAATTACGAAATAGTACAAATTTCGACAAAACATCAGATTTGTTAATTAACGGATAAACCCAAACAAAATGCGAATAATGATCCAAGAACAATACATAATATTTAAAACCCGAAAGACTCGGTATTGGTGAAGTCCACATCCGAGTGAATAATGTTAAAACAAGCATTAACAACAAGATTCGAATTAGCAAATGGAAGTCTAACGTGTTTGCCAAGCTGGCAGGCATGACAAAGCACGGGGGGCTTCTCTTTATTACATGAAATGAAATAATTTGAAACTAGACGACGTAACACTTCGCTTCCTGGATGTCCAAGACGCTGATGCCACATATGTTGACTGACAAGGAGAACTTGAGGAATTGGAGAAGGATCCGTGACAGGATAAAGGTCCCCAGTGCTATCACATCGAAGAAGCACCCGACGCGTCATGAAATCCTTAACAGACAAACCAAAAGGATCAAATTCAACAGTACAGTTATTATCGCGAACAAACCGCGAACGGATATTAAATTTTGACAATATGGGGGTAATACGGACATTATTTAAGTGAAGGGTCGAGTGGGAGTCGGCAAGATGTCGTGACCAGATTGATGACAGAATAGAATACCCGCCACCAACCGAGACGGATGGATACATGCACGTATTAAAACATTACTAAGACTATTAACATAAGCATTTAAATGTAGGCTCGCACAGATCCATGTTCCAAGCGCCCGTTGTTGGATCATGAAGTGTCCCACGGTGAAAGCTTGTGGTAAAATTGTCTCTTGACCGGGTTGTCGTGTGTCCTATATGTTGTAATGGTGGACTGCTGGAGCAGTGGTGAGGAACAATAACCGGATTATGAGGGGGGGGTTACCGACTGCCTCGATGAATGATAGTAGTGTGGTTTTGGGCTTATGGATGTAACCGATTGGGCTAATCGATGGGTGTTGGGCCCGAGTGAAATAACCGGTGTGGTAATAAGGTATGTAGATATGTTGGGTTGGGCTTCAAGGGACCAAAACCGTGGTACTCTAAGTGAGTGTACTGGGCTCGTGTGTGGTGTATTGTAGGTGGTCATGTGTCAAGGTCCACTAGTGGCATTTATTGGACTACTAAACATTCCAAGAGGTGTATTATTATTCCCATTAGACCAAGTTTACCCAACAATGCTATCAAAATATCCTCAAGATTATTAGGCGGCTTAGGATCAACAATTGCATTAGTTTTAGCATTTGCGCATGAACAAATTGCAACCCACTCCATAGCGACACGCACCCCTAGCATAGTTAATACAAGGTTTCCATGACTTCACTGAGGGTTCGATGGATTTGAGACATACCTTTGTCGGTCATGAGCACCAATGGAGATGAAGACGAGAGTCCACGGGAAGAGATAGAGACTTGGATTTCAACCGCATCTCTTCTGGTGATGAGCATGGAGCGAGCCGCTTTGAAGTCGGGAAAGGTATCTTTGTGGTGCATGATGCCACAAACTTGATCGTGATTTATCGGTTAGGCCTTCAAGAGTATAGTGAACCAAGTCTTCATCCGGAATAGGAGAGTCGAGACTAGCAAGAATGGTGGCAGTCGACTCTAGCTTCCCAAAATATGCTTCCATGCTTAGGTCTCCAAGACGAATAGATCGCAACTCCGCCTTCAAGGCATGTGTACATGACCGCTTGTTGTCTTTGACAATATCCGTGAGTATGTCCCATGCTTCTTTGGACGTTTTAGGACGAGCCACCACCAACCTCCTTTGAAGAGAATCCGAAAGAGTCGTGAAAATCCATGATAGGACGATTTTGTCCACTTTGAGCTCGTCCTGAGTGAGAGTAGGGCTCGAACTAGACGAGGCATCGGTGGAAACCCCATGGATAAACTTGTCGACTTCATAGCTATAGCAAAGTTGCTCAAAGAAAAATTCCCACGAGCCATAGTTCCAGCTTGTTCAGGTCAAGTTTGACGGCACCCGTGTGAGGAGATGATGGTGAGTGATCACGAAAGTTTGTCCGATGTGGATACGGTGTGAGTTTCGTTTGGTCGGTCATGATGGAGTGAAGTTATTATCTAGGGTAGATGAGATACGTGAGAATAGGGTATTAGGGTTTGTATGTGTTACTCGTATAGAGGGTATTAGGTATCGGTAACATGTAGATGCACAAGCACAATGTAAGATTTAAAAAAAAAAAAAGATTCGTGACCTAGCACCTAATAACAAACAGCTAATAAGTGTGGATCGATGACCTATCACCGATCACCAACACATGAACAAAGTTTTCCGTTGATGGTCGTTAGGGTTTCGAGGTGAGTTAAAAGGAATGGAGCGTGGTATTCAAGGCCCGATACCATGTTCCAAAGATAATAGGGATAACTGTGATATTGATTTTTGATTGATTGAATATACAATAATATCGTACACATATATAACAAACTATAGAAGATTCTAGTTACGTGCTTGAGCCCGATACAATTACCTAACATATTACGGGCTAACACTCGGAAAGCTAATATTATATCATTATATTTATACGTGTGACTCATGCGACGACCAACCACACATAACGAATCATGATAAAAATCTGTTATTGGTTATACTCAAAGTGGCATCCATGGGATGCACCCCATTCTTGCAATTATGATCTAATATTAGAACATGTTGAAAACAATATATGTGAATGTTTATGCCTTCTTTTTGCTAATTTTCCCTCAATAGTTTTTGGTCCATTACTTTGAATGCATGTGTGTGTTGATGTTTCTTTTCCCAACTTTTTGTTTATTGACAATTTCAGTCTTCTACGATTTGACGAAATGTTTATGTAAAAAGGTTATTATTCATATGAACTGAAAAAACGCACTTTGATTTTCCAAAGGCGTACGTGACCTACTTTGTATTTTGGGTCCCCCAAATCTTCTTCCCTTTTCTTCGTTGATATATAAATAAATAGAACATAATGGCCAATGTTTGAAAGTAAAACATGCTAATTATTCATGATAGAGACCTAACTTATTAGGTACAAAAGTCAAAACCGGTGGAATTATATGCTTCTTAAGCCGCTATCATTTACTTGGTCATATAATTCTAGAGACAATAAAAAAAAAAAAAACAAAAACAATATGAAGGATCCGCGAAGTTTGGGAAGAAAATTAGCTGTCTGACAAAATTTATTTTTGTGTTAACAAACATAGCAAACCTAGTTCAAAAAAAAAAAAAAGTGTTTTAAGAAGAAAAAAAAAATGTCACTATACACCTAAAAAAATATGATTCGAAATAAATCTAAAAAGAGCTCTGGAGAAGATAAAAAGAGTTCTGGAGAAGAGGAGCTCAATAAGCTTAGAGTGAAGGGTATCATGGCTAAGCCATGACTTTTCATTTGGGCCTCACATGTGTCGCATTACTTCAACGCACCCATTTAAAAATACCCCAAATTCACAACTAACCTTAACCTCTACACTTGGGCCCCACCCACTCAAAATACACACATTCATTCAAATACAAAACACAATTTAAAATCAAAAAGAAAATAAAGTTGTTGTCTTTTCTTCGTCACTTCGACGAAATCAAAACCGTGAGCCACCTTGGTGTGGTGGCGAAGTCCGCGAGAGTCGGCGAGGAGTCCACATTGGATTGGCGAGATGATTTCGTGACGATACCCATCACTCTTATTAAACTATAGTACAATCATCATAAATCTTATCTCTCGCTTAGAGCACCCATTATAAATATTTAAGAATATGTCTAAAAATTTATGAAGATGTTCAAAAGTTTTTGTATTATTGTGAACCATTTCATATATAGGTGACATGAAGAGGTCTAGGATTTTGGAAAGGTCTAAGAAATGTATTATGAATTAATGTTGCAACAATTTACAAACTTCAAAAGCTTTATTCCAGAGTAGGAATAGGTTCATAATATGAAAAGTTTTATGAATTAATGACATTATAAGATGTGACAATCTTATAAACTTTTTAATAGATTCGCCATAGTGATACCCTTAATGGAAAAAAACCAAAGTTAGCGGAGATATTTTTGGCTTGACTTACTTAATCCAGCGGCCTCTAAAAAAATATCGGGCTACTCTCTCAAATCCTAATTTGTACTCAACTTACTTTCAATCAACATAAGTGTATCCACCGGCAAAAAATAAAAATAGAAATAGGGTAACATGTCTTCCCAAGTTTTAACCCATATCATTATTAGTAATATCACTCATACTTATAGAACTGATTCAATTGACACGGCGCCTTCGCAATAGTACCAACTATGTGAAGGTTTTAACACACGGCCCAACGAAAAATATAAGATGTATAATTTCGGTCTTTGATTAACTACATGTTGCAAGAAAAATCCTATTCACGTGGTAACTATATAAATTAATTGTGCGCTTTTTCATAAAACCTCAACACTAACATACACTAATATGCGATGTATAGTATATGTTTTGAAGTTCATATGTCATGTTAAACATTAAAGAATGCTGAACAAATTACCAACAGTTACATAACATATGAAAGTGAATATTTTAAACCAAAAATTATACATTGTTGCTTCAAAAGTATCTTAATTACCAAAAAAATAAACACTCTAAAAAGAGAATTTAGGTGAAGACTCACGAGAATATGCCACGTGCAAACTGTCATATGAAAACATTTCAATATCGTCATCTTTACTCTCGTATTCAACTTCACTATACTAATGCTCTTCTAATAATATAATCACAACAATCTCTTTCCAATGCTCTCTAACAACATCTGTGATGCTCTTTTCTTCTCGACGTTTCTTTCTTTTCCTCTTTCCACATTTTTAATCCAAAACTTCCCATTCGTAATACCACAACTCATCAGCGGGCATAAGGGTAGTTTTGCATAGCCATCTCCTTTAACTTCTACTGCTCATGCACGGTCACAAAATCGCAACGATTAGATGCTAAATTAACAACCCGCAAATATTGCAACTATGATTTATTCAAGACGTGCATTCGTCGGAATCTAACGTAACGACATACCTTTACTTGAAAATGTTCATGGTTCCTGTTTTTGAATGACTGTCTGTTCATCTTAAATATGTTGTTTCATGGGATGACAAATGTATAAATAAATCAATGGTTGATAAAAAAAAATACAAAGATTCACATGCCCAAAAAAACTATGTAACATGCTTAAGTTGAGTTGCATGATAGTTTTCAATTTTTGCATGAGTTGATGATGTTTTGTTTGAAGAAGACATACTTAGATGAAAATAAATTTGAGGTTGCGAATGACAAACTCGTAGGTTGAGTATAAGATTTTTCGTGCTTGAAAACGCTTCAGTAAAATCAATTTAAAAAGGTTGGGACAACTAAAGAGTCATGAATTAACTTTGGAAGTTGTATTGTTCAATATATATTTTCTTTTAAAAAGAATTGTGTTCATATTAATCATTAATGTCGATTGTATATTAGTTTCATTTTCGGGACTAAGGAGGTCGAGAAGCTCGAATAATGAGATAGACATAATAGCGAGGTAGAGTAGAGAGAAAATGAAAAGATAGGGTACTATTGAAGAATGAAACACAATGACAATATAATTTCCTATTGAGCTTGACCCTCATTGTAAAGTCTATGAGATATAGGCTTTAATACATGACTTTATACTATTGTCGCTCAAGTCCATGTGTATCAAGTTAACTAATAAAACTAATGTAATTCTGTAATATCGTCACATTTGCGCTTTAGGAGCGATCCTAAAATATTCCCCAATGTATCGACATACGGGATTACTTACAACTTTTCTTCTAATACAAATAGAAATAAAGAAAAGTCTTCATAAGTTCTTCAAATGTCGAGGATAATAACAGTTGACGCTTTTTATCTTCTTCTTTACCCCGCATGAGAAAAAGTCTTCACTTGTAGGAAAATGTTGTAATATGTATGAATTGGAGTAACTTCTCCCAATTCATACTGCATGTCTTTAATAGCTTCTCCATATACTTCTTTTTGGCGAAGTTTTTGAATCACCTTCCCTTCAAACTGACAACCGTCTTCAGCAGATTCAAAAATTTGTTGTAGTAGACATATCTTCTAACTGAAACTCTATTAAGTCCGTAACGGAATATGTAGAAGAAACAGTAAACCACACAAAACAAGTCTGATATCTTCATTGAGAATTGTGATTCGTTAAAAGCACGTATATGAGACATACAACCTCCCCCAGCTCGACTCAAGATAATAAGTATACTCAATGCGAAGAATTCGTTCGGGGGAACATACAAGAAATTAACAACATCATCTCATGTATGCAAATACTTCACACAAAACGAACCATGGAGTTGAAAACTCAAAAATAATGAAAGAAGTCTGCAGATACATTTCTTCCCCGATTGTTGCGATCTATCGAAATAATCACAATCGTGTACGCTTATGAACAAAATGAACATACCCAACAAGAATCTTCCAAGTACATATTTCTTCCCTTGATTGTTTCGACCATCGGGAGAATCAAAATCATGTATGCCCGAGTACTCGATAATACGATCGTGTGAAACATCATAAATACAGCTTAAGCTTGAAAATATCCTATGAGAATCAAATGTCGATTACATTCTCTACTCTTTTACCACTCTTAGATAACTCTTTATCGACCATCCATTATCATTCTTTTGGCTCTTTTACTTAAAGCACTCTTTTGTGAATAAAATGGTGTACCTATACCCCACACCAAAAGTATAATAAGCGCAATCTCTTGACATATCCTCAACTTTGTGAGACAATGAGCACTAAATGTAACCCTTGAAGTGATAACTATATACTTGTGAGTACAAAATGTAACCCCTCAACATATATAACTAGATAGCCAAGTATTAATCACTAATAGCCATTAAAAGCTAAAACAAGGATCTCAAAAATCATGCATCCAACCAACCCCGATATCTTGAGATACTAAGTATACGCACCCGTGAAATCTAACTTCAACCTCAAATAAATGATAATGAATTAACCCCATAGTCATTTCTTGTCAGAAATACTCAAAACACTAGCCTTGCTTTTTAGTTTAATGAATCTTGATAATGGGTTTTCCGGATCTAAATCATTAAAATTTATAACCCTACAGAATTAGTCACTTTGTCATTTAAAACCCAAGATTAACCGTAAACCAAATGATATTAAAATACACTTTATATCTCCTTATAATCGATATACGAAATCCTTATAAGACCATTCCATGCTTTCGGTATTTAAACTTAAGCCCATTAACATTTGAAGAAATAAAAAGACAACAATAAATATAGTCCAAACACCATGACAATATTCGTCCAACTCACAAGCCGGTAGTAGCCCAACACAAAATCGGATCAATGAGGCTCGGTCCAATGCAAACACCCTAATCCTTTTGTGTATAATAAGATATTCTTACCTTAATTGTTATCATTTGAAAACTCTAGATTACACACATCTCTATCCTGCGCCCCCATATATCTTTCACTAACGAGTTTCAGTTAAACACAACCACATACAAATTCAAACCCTAATCCCACATTTCATCTGCCTCTCTCATTTTTTTATCCTCTCAGCCACCAAAAAAATCTAAACAACTAAAAGATCATATCTTTATCATACAAGACAAAAGAAGCTAACAAACACAACCCTTTTGAAGTTGTTTTACTCGGTTAAGCTTCAAGATCCTAGGATGGGTCTCGTGTAGGTTTGCATATCTTTGTTTTTGGCTTTTGAATGAACCAAGGAAAGGTTATAACTCAATTTTTATAAATATTTCTTTATATTTCGGATATAAAAGAAAAGTTTAAGCTTTTCATGGATCTATGAAGAAATCTTTTCGTATTGTTATTGATCTCTTAAGGGTCATGCCATTCATTGAAAACATGAAAAAGAGAGCTGAGATCATTTTGTTTCTTTCTGTTTCGAGTAGTTTGATTGTTTAGAAGTGAGATAGAGGATGGGATTAGGATTAGTTTCGGAGGATAGGTTTTGTTGTGGAGTGTTATGATAGTTCTAGCTTTTTTTTTTATTATTATTTTTTTAATAAACGTTTGAGTTCGAGTCTTACCAAGGCTATTTTATTTTAATTTTCTGTTTTGGACCAAGGAGGGTTTATGACCTGAGGTCAAACCTCATTGTTAACTAAAACGAGTGAGGTAGACTTTAAAATAGACAAGCGAGGTAACCTTAGCCAATCATGAAAAAGGGTTTATCGCTTTTTCTTTTCTGCTTTTGATAAGTTTCTTGTCCGAGTTTCTTTTTTATTTGCTATTTCATGTATGATGAGTATAATAGTAAAATAAACACAACTAAATTTAGTAATAGTTTTAACTACTGTTAAAAAATGCTACCAATTCAGCTTTGACCAAATAACGAGACAAAAGCTGCTATAAAGCAGTATGACCGAAAACAAAAATTGACGGATTAAAAAGGTGATGATCATTTGTGGAGCTTGATCTTTACTTCGAGAAAATAAACCCAAGTCCATCCGGAGTAATCATCAATGATTACGGTATGTAGCGTTGCCATTTATCGCCCCGACATGCATCGCGCACACAATCCATGTGAAAAGATGAAGAACATGCTGAGATGTAGGATCGTGTATTTTATGTTGTTAGATGATTTGGGTGGTCTAGGCTGGTGATAATACAAGAAAGCCATGGTTAGAGAGATGAAGAGAGGGGAGGGAATTCTAGAGAGAGAAATAAAACACAAAATGCAAGGTTAGCTTCACTAGTTCCAACCCTCTACCTTGGGAGGTAGAGAGTATTTATAGTTACATAATAATACGTCCTCCTGACGGACTGTGGATCAAGCATACAGTGGGTAAAGACCCGTCCTTCCTCCACGGTGTTACTCTAAACTAATCTACGCTACTAATTAACTAATTAACTACTAAACAACGTAAATAACTGCAAGTCTACGAGCTAACATGTGCTAGACCATAATTGGGGTGACCGACACTTTCACATGGAATTTCCAATTCCTAACAATCTCCCCAAGGAGGTCACCCCATGAAATACATTTTGCATCCTAGCATTCTGCATCTTTGTCTTTAGTTACGAGCTCAGAGACTTCAATTCTTCAAGTTCGCAATCTTTGTGCTTTAGTAGCGATTCTTCAAAGTTCGTGATAGTTTTGTACTTTCGGTGGAGGCCTTTAATCGATCCACATCTTGATGATCTTTGAGCTTTCTTTGAGATCATCACAATAAATCTCGGATCACCCTTTATTGTGTTGCCATCATGTGATGTTGTGACTTTTGGACCGACATGCTCACACTTTTGAATCATGACATCTTTCCATCGAGTAGCGGAAGCTTTATTGGTTCAAGATATTTGCGGCAGTAGCGAAGCATAGTATAAAAATATCGAGCCGGGTTATGTAGATATGCACTAGTCATGATTTCTTCAATTAAGTGTGGATGTGTGAGCATGCGGCTTTGGATTGACTTCTCAATTCGATCACCGCAACCGTCCAAATGTACCGCAAACAACAATTAGCAATAAAACACACGAAGTGTCTTTGATCACTTTCGTTGAATTGAGGTACACGCCCACGGTTCCCCGCTGATCAAGACATGTACCTTTTGTGATCGGTAGGATTCCTAAGAATCTCCTTGACGAGGTTTCGCAATTGTTCTCAAACCGTAACGCCTCAAAGAAGACAACATGGAGTGAGTGAACAAATAATTGAGATTCATCGATTGATGAAAATTGATTTGAAAACAATCACGTATTGCTTAGAAGAAAGAGTTTTGCAATACGACGAAGGTTTTATGAGAAAGATCAATTTTCAATTTAAAATACTTTTTGTATTTGAAAGAGAATACACATTTGATGTGCTAGTGAAAAGAAGAGATTCGCACATCGAACGGTTTTTCTAAAAGTATTTTTCAATCAGAGATACTTTTTGTGTTTGAAAATGAATACACATTCGATGTGCTAGAGAAAAGAAGAGATTTGCGATCGAACGGTTTTTCCAAAAGTATTCACAATTCATTTCTGGACCAAGGTTGATTCAAGAATGAATCGCCCATTGTTTCTATCCGGTTGTCACAAGCTTGATCTTTTGAAAAGATCTCACATGTCACCCACCAAGAGCTTGTTTGATATTGGCTCTAGAAGGATTTCCATCTTCACTGTGAATACTTTTACATATCACTCAGATGTTCTGGCAATACCACAAGGATAATGCGTAGGACTCTCAATATATACTTACTTTCCACATTGTGTGAAACAACAAGTCTTCATTAATTTTGTGTCCTAATGAGATATTGTGGATGATCTCTTGGCTCTAGACTCAATTGTGCACATTTGGTTCCTATGCCAGAGACTAGGGAGAAGGTCTCTTTCTTCAATATCAACAATCTCTAAGAGAAAGTCGATAGATTATGTAGGTTCCCCGTGAGAATGAAACAAGTCCTTTTAGGAGGAACTTGAGTAGCTTGGGAAGTTTAGTGCAGTGCATCACCGGGTCCATGACGCCTTGTCTTCAATACCGCTGTTACCTTGGTAACCACCAAGAGTATATGTATTGAACCGGTTTCGCCTCTAAGGTTGAAATAATAGAGGGCTATTTATTTTCACCCTTTCTCATTCAATTTTTTCATTCTTCAACCCTTCAAGGCTTACCGAGACTTCATAACTAGAACCTTGTTGGGTTTATTCCAAGACTAGCTCGTCTCTACCAAGACTCTTCCCATTTCTCAATTATCTCCTTTTTCATCATACCTAAGGACTTCTACACTATCTAGTGGATTGTCCCTGGGTAGATCCTTCCGGCTCTGGCGGATCGTGGGAACTAACACCTAACCTCACCATCCTTATAACTCCATGCATAAAGTAAAATGGTCGGTCTTTTGGTACAGTTCATTCTTCCTTGAAACCAATTAAAAAATCATTTGAAAAATCAATCAAGGTACTTGTGATATAAAATCAAAGCATTTTGTACCTTAATTGTTTTGATCATTTAGAAATGCTCCCCCTCAACATGTGCATATGATATTGAAATTGTTTAGCACATGGAGGCAAGAGTTTTTTGAAATATATTCTTGATCACAATTTCCGTAGAAAAAGCCATTTGAATTTCTTTGGTAAATTCTCCCCCTCAATGTGTGCATAAGATATTTGAAATCATTTTATCACATAGAGGCAAGAGGTTGTTGAAGTAAATTCCACGATTGCCAATAGAAACCATTCACTCCCCCTCAATATGTGCATCGATATACGAAAGAGTTTAGCACATATTGGAGAGAGCATGCACATTGAATCAAAACGATCATCTTTTATTAAATTTCATATTAAATCACAAATTCTCCCCCGATCAAAAATATCAAACCCTTTGAGATTTTGAATCCCAAGTGATTTAATAAGGTTTAGAAAACATGGGAGAAAATGTGCCTGATTTAAAAGCTCTTCTGGTTTATGGTTAAATGCTCCTCTACAATCATGTGCATTATGTATATCAAAATCGTTTGGCACATGAAGGAAGGAGTGCTTTTGAAACAATCACCCTTTCTAACCGATTTGAGATTTAAATCACGATCTCTCCCGATCAAAATTTCAAACCATTTGAGATTTGTGATCCCAAAAGATTTAAATCATTTAGAAAAATTTTAGGGAAAGACGTTGCAAGATTTAATTTTGAAAATGATGGATAAAGAACGCTTTTCGACATTAAAGATTGTTAGTGTCGTATGATAGTTTTAAGAGATCTTTAAGAAAAATAAAACAATTTCACAATCAAACAAGAATGTAAAAATTTCATTTTGAAAGATCTTTGAGTTTTAAAGAAAATCATACCATGACATAACATTAAATCTTTAGATCACCACTTTATTACGCTCAACGGACTTTTATGAAGAGATATCGTTTGAAAATATTTTATTATAAATCACTCTCCCCCTCAATCGATGACTGTAGTCGATGAGTGATTGACTTAAGTTTTGATAAAATGAAGTATGGTGATTTTTAAAATTAATTCCAATTTACTTTCAAAACCGATATTTTTCCATTTTTCAAAACAATATTATTCAACAATTGTTTAAAATGGTATCATCACAATAATCCCGCACAAAGATACGTTCGGTGGTTGAGCCGCTCGTTGTTGCCGTAAGGCTCGAAGAAAAACCATCTGCTGATGCGGTGAGACTTTACGTTGCATATTTTCATGCCAACTCTCCATAGAGGTCAAACTAAGCTCCATTTCTTCATTTGATGATGAAGAAAACCATCTGCTGATGCAGTGAGACCTCTTACGTTGCATTTTTTCATGCCAACTCTCCATAAAAGTCAAATTAAGCTCCATTTCTTCATATGTCAACCCAAGATATAGTTACCCTTTCCTTTCGGCATCCAATCATCTTCAATTGTGGGATCCGGATCGGGAACATTCTTTTAAACCATCTTATCTGCATATGTTAGTGGACATACAAACAGATATATGGTGGTTGATGAGTGTGTAAATACTCATCATTTTTGCCAAATCAAGCGCAAAACGTTTAAAATGCTCGAAATGCATCAAAATATCGAAAATATCTCAAAATTGCATTTTATATGTTTCGGATGCAAAATGTTTAAAATCGATGAAAATGAGCTAAGTTTGCATAATTGGCGCTTATCCCCAAGTTTCAAAAGTTGTCGAAATAGTCCCCGAGCACTTAATTTCAAAGAAAAATCACCAAAGGTCCTTTTAAAATCATAAGTTGTCAAAATTAGTCCTTTGGTGAAAAATATCAAAAGTTTTGAGAAATTACAAGTCTAGTCCTCCAAGTTTCAAAATTGTCAAAAATAGTCCTTGGAAATTTGAAAATGTCCATTTTGGTCCTTGTACTATTGAAACTTGTCACTTTTGGTCCCTTGGAACAACTTTTCATAATTGGCAGCATTGGTCCTTGTATTTTCAGAAATTGCAAAACAAGTCCTTGTATTAATACCTAAACTATGAACCTTGGACCTTGTCAAAACCAATTGGACCCCTGCCATAAGCCATTTGGACCTCTCCATTTGACCCCCTTCAATATATTAAGCCCGGTCAACTACGGTCAAACAACACACCCACTTGTCTCCCGCCAAAGTCTTCTTCCCCAACAACTGCTTCTGCAAATCCAGTCCTCCCATCCCCCCAGCTCACCCTCACCTTTCCATGTCCCCTCCACCTCCACCAAACAACAAAATCAATTAATGTTCCCTCCTCTCTTTCACTCAACCCCTCAACTGGCTAAAACCATTTTGGCGCCAAAATTGCATCAAACGGCTAACATAGTCCCAAGTGATCCAATGGCCAGGAAAACGGTGGGAATTGATCAGAGAGGTGAGAGAAGACATTTGGTGTATAAAAGAGAAGGAAGAGAAGCAAAGAGGGTAGTAGTAGTTAGTTTTTAATTTCATTGTATGTCGTTTTTATTAAATTCTCTCAATTAGTGTTTTAAAATGTAATCTTAAGCTTTAATGTATTAAACATAAGTCACTTAGTCATTGTAACTCATTTCAAGTATCAATTTAAAGTTTAACTAAGTTTCATATTTTTTTGTGTTTACTGTTGAAGAAGTCAGTTTCATGTTCTTAAATTAAGGCTTATAGTAGTTTATCTTTAATTTCAAATAAGCTTAGTTAAGCTATTTATAGCTTTGTTGCTTACAAATCAATTTTGAGCAATATGTCATGTGGTCAACAAAAGTCAATCGAGGTGCTAAATTGGAATCAATCATGAATGTGGGTGTTGCGGATGCTTGGATTGGGTTGGATTGGATTAGATTAGTGTAGTTTGGTTATGGTATGTCGCAAATTAATGGACCATTGTAAGTGTGCATAAGTCGTTTTCATGGTTCTAATTCATAATGCATTTTCTTGCATAATTAGAGTAGTTATAATCTGTTGGTGTTACTTGTTGAATTTGAATTAGTTAGCTTTAATAATTGATATTATATCATAGTTCGATTCTTGATCTTAGTTTAGAATTAAGGATTTGATAGTTTTGCTTGCATATCGGTTTTGATAGTGGTGTTTGGATCGGTGGGTTTCTTTGAGCTTGAGATCTTGTTTGTGCTTCAAATCTATTCACTCGGCCTCAACTAGGACCACTTGAATCCTTTTAGTCATAATATTGTCTCTAATCTCTAATAGTCAAAATTGTCCATGATCCGTCCTAATCTCTTAAGCGTTAGAAATTTATAAAATCAAAACTTGTTTTGTGTTCAAATATCACTAGAGTAGCTTGCATTAGGTTTATTTCATCATCAAACATCATATTCAGTTCATAAGATTGAATCAAAACTCATACAAGTCAAACTTTTCAAAACTGCTCAAAAGTCAAAAGTGAAAAGTCCAGTTTTCACCCAACTGGGAGGATTTTTAATTGATTCATTTCTGGTTCAATTTAAGTGAAAATCTGGGTTTTATAACTTCAACTGGTCTAGTTTCTTGATATCATTTTTGCAGATTTTTGTAATTTTTTTAAAAGCTCCAAATGAGCTTGTCAATTTGGTTGAAAATGCCCTGTGACAGGGTAAAAGTCACCAAGAGCAGTTTCTCAGTTCTTGCAGAGCTTGGCACAAGCTCATCAGAGCTTATCCAGTGCTCATCCTTGGTTCACAAGTAGCTAGCCAGGTCTACTTTAGGTTCCTATATCTGTTTTTGATTTACGACTTATTGGGTAGCTTGTGCTTAAGTTTCAAAGAAGCACCCAAAACTGCTTTTTACACTTAATTTCAAAACCTCAAATCGAGTAGCTTGTGTTTCAGAGGTTTAGGATAGTTGTAAGTAGTTGAATTTGGGTACTTTTAGCATTTTATAGCTTCAGACGTTTGGTGTCCATTGGTAGCTTTTGGTTTATTTGGAGGCTTATTCTTAAGCACTTTGCATTGCGCTTCAATTTCTAACACATAAGCCAACTGCTTTTATAATTTTCCTAGACTTAGAGCATTAATTTAGACTTTTCTTGAATTTTCAGATTTTTCTAGTTCGGTTTGCTATTTTCTTCATTTAAAAGCAGCTTTTAAGTCATTTTAATTAGCTTTTAATACAATTAAATCGACAAGTTTCAAAAAAATAAGTTTTATTTTTCCTAGGTTAAGATAAATATAAAAAGTCAAAAAATATTTTTCCAGATTTTCATAGTTTAATTTGTAATTTTAGCAATTTAAGTAGTTTTAAATAGTTTTTAATTCATAGAAAATAGAAAATAATCGAAAAATATAAAATTAGTTTTGAAAATTCTCTTTAGTTATTTTAGATTTTTCTAAGTCATAATTTAATTTTTCTAGCTTTATTTCATATTTTCTTGTATTTTAGGCTATTATTAAATAAGTAAAATAGTTTTAATTATTAATAATTAGATAAATAGTTATAAAAATAATTTTCCTTTTCTCAAAATTTTCTCTTATCATTAGGTTTGTAAAATGTCATTTTCATATTTTTAGGATTAATATTGTTTTAATTTCACATTTTCTTTTGTACGTCACGTAGTTTTTAATTTAAGTTTTATAAAAGAAAAATCAAAAACATCATTTTGCAAATAGTGATAGCATTTATTTAATATAATTTATCTTTTTAATTTTCTTTAATTTGCATTTAAGCCCCGTAATTTATAAACTTTCTCTTTAGGTATAATTGTTCATAATCACAACTCTTCCGCTCAAATCCTCTCGATCACTATTCGCTTGATTATTCTCGCATGACCGTTGGGACATAACGACTGGGAAACACTATACTCTCCCGATCTTCATTGCATTGGTGTCCGAACTGCTTTAAGTTTCTTACGGTTAGCCATTCACAAGTGGCTAGCTTGTGTGAGATAACTTGACGGTTCGGGACCAATCAGTGGTCGACAACACCCAAACAACAATCTACTAATAAAAGTCAATCCAACATATCAATCAGTTCATATAAAGTATGTGAATAATGTGTTTATCAAACTCTAATCATCTAATCCTAATAATCATATCCTAGGCACCTAGTCCTTCAACGTAGGTTAACATGTTTTACATTTAAGTATATAGGATAATTAGATAAGCTCATTAGATGATATAGATTTGAAAACATTCTCCCCCTCAATCAATGACTAATTTTCCGAAAAGTTTAAAAGCGAAGTCATTGATTGAGTTTTCAATTTTACGAAAACCACGAATCGATTGATTTACAAGCAACTCATTTACCATTATTTTGTTAAAACAAATATTTTCTCAAGAATTTTAGAAGGAAAAATATTTGAGTAGGAACAGATCCTTTGACATACTTTCCGATTTTGTTTTAGGATAAGTGCTCGAAAAATTTGAAAATTGGTTTTAGCAAGACTTTCCTTCCTTGAAGAAAGGTTGCTATCTCGAAATAATAGCAAACCATGGTTTAAGTAATCGGTTACGATCGAAATAACGCAAGCCATATTTTTAGACATATTTTGAAAAAGAATATTTACACCTCCTGCTCGAACTTCATCTATGGTCCCGTGCCATTATTGAATGACATTTCTAAGACCGTAGATGTTATCGATACCAGAAGAAATGTCTTTGAAAAACAATATTTTTTGTATATTTCAAATTTTCTGATTTTTTATGGGTTTTTGTTGGTTTTAGAATTTTCTATTTTCTTTTTGTTGGTTTTATATTTTTGTATTTTCTTTTTGAAATATATTTACAGAGATAGAGTAGATGATATTGTTTAAGAAAGATGATGATACGAGTACCGAGATAAGGATATCGAACAGCCCCGTTGTAGAAGATAGAAATCGTTATCTCTTAAACATCCACCACCAAAGCTTTCGAGGCTCTTGAAAAGAAGAAAATGAGCCTTTAAGAATGTGAGACTTTGGCAGCTTCCCCCCAAACCGAAAATCCTTTAGCTGAGCAGATTCAAAGCTTTCTTTCAAGCTTCCATTAGCAAGGTGCACAAAGAAGCAGACCATTATCATCGATCCTGCTGCTCCTTTTAAGAATAATCACGGTGATTCTTCGCTCGAGGTTATATCATCCAATAAAACAGCAGAATCATCCACACATAAATAACTCTTCTCGAATTTCATTCCATCAAGTCTAAAGCAATCCATTCCAAAAGGTGTCAAGAGAACACTTCCCGAGTAGTTGAATTGATGCGCCCGTCTCTTAGACTAGAGCTCACGAACTCGAATACACATATACCGAAGACAGATAAACTTATACCATCAAGTAGCAGATTAAGTCCGATATCCAAAGAATAACCCCGATGTATACTTTTCTCTCCCGATGATAGTGTATGAAGCTCAAGAACCCGGCACCGAATGCCCTAAGAGAGAATAACCGATAATATTGAAGAAGCGGCATAATCATCGATTATCTCTCGGATGACAATCTCTGGATGTCAACTCCTAATAAGTGATTATATCTCTAAATCACCGATTAAGCACTCAAGTGAAATAGCTGAGCGTCCCCAATGTACACAATCTCTCTCCCCTGATGATTGCGATAACATCGAAATCATCACACACTTATGTACCTCTTTTATCTTCAGAAACTAACTCTTCTATCTCTTCCCCCACATAGTTGGAATAAGAACACTAAACGCCATGAGTCAAACCTTAAGTTTCTCTGCGGTAATGACATTAGTCTTCCCGGGATATCTTCAATCACTTAGAAGTATTAAGTTCATCAATATTTACTCGTGTTTAGATGCGTGTCTCCTTCTCCCTTGCTAGTTTTGATGCTTCAGAATCAGCAACACATAATAAGCCCAAATACTTGAAATCTGAGAAGAACACTTGAACTCTTGTGAGAATCAACTTGTCAAGAATATGAGCAAGTCTAATTGGGATTGAATCGATTTCACTCTCCCCAATTAGTGCTCTCCCTAAACCGATAACTGTTTGATAAATGCCCGATTAAGAAGAAGTCTTTAGATAATCAAATGCAACTCGCCTTTAGTCTTCTAACATGTAGCGAAAATGTAGAACCGATCGTAGACTTGACCTTCTTCAAGATTGTCCAATTGGGAATATAAAGTCAACATCTTCAACTCACCAAATGCATTCCGTTAACTTGTATATAGCAAATCCTTAAGTCAAATCCTCCCAATCAAACAAGAACGTAAAGATGTTCATTAAGGAAATCCCCAAGAATCGGAAGCACTTTGTCATTAATCATATCACCAGTATGAAGATGTCAACCAACGGCTCTTAGAAGAAAACTCCATGTGAAGATGACCCGATAATAAGAAGCTCGATTCTTACATGAGTTTAGAGCCGTTTGACCATTTATTCTCGATATCAATCAACCATGCAAGAATTCACACTTTTTTCCCTCAAGAATTGCATACGGAGTTGCCATTCTTGATTGAATAAGTGAAAATCATCCAAATGCATTCTATTCACACTTCTCCCCTCAAAGGTAGCGTATGATGTCGCCATCGTCATTATAATAGAGCAAGTTGAATAAGAAAACAATCAACAGTAGCCGGTTCACTTGATAATTGAAAGCGCATGGAAAAAGCATGAAGCATGTTGATGAGAATGGTTATAATTGAGAAGATTTTCTTCTTGAGAAGATAAAGCGCACTAAAGCGTACACTTTTCTTTTCTTTGTGGTACAAGGCTTGAACTGTTGTGTTCAAACGTCATAATCTCTCTCTTTTCAACCTCTTTGGCAAACTTGTAATCAACCCCATTATCATTCAGTAGGCTCTTTGTCGTGACAGCTGATGGAAAAAACCCAATATGATGAATTTGACCCTGAAGTAAAACAACCCGAACTCATGACTTAAACTTGCACATATGTCACAAAGAGCGGTGTCGAAACTTCATCCTCCATTGAATCTCTAAGTATTCTATACTCTTCATCCAACCAACCATCAAGTATAAGATGTACATCACCTCTTGAAAATCCACAATTGAATGTGACACTGAGCACTACAACGTAACTCCTTAAAGTGATAGTTATTTTGTGGTGGTAAGAGCCCAATTCCCCAAGTGGTAAAAGAAAAGGAAAAAGTCACCCAACAATAACTAGATTTCCAAGTCTTCGCTTTTGATAATAAGCTCGAACAAGGATCTTGAAGAATCTTCATCCAACCATCCCGATACCTTCGGATACTAAGTACACTTGCCCATGAAATGTCACTTCAACCTAGTGAATTAACCCCGTTGTCACATCTTCTGGATAAAAGCTCAAATCTAGCCTCCTTTTACGTTTTAAATGAACTATGATAATGGTTTTCATCCCGACCATGGTTAAAAGCACATAACCCCGTATAACCAAATAATAACCAAACTGCCATGACGAATATCCAAACACACATCCAATTCATGAAGTACACCTTTTATCCCTTCTTCAAGCGTAAATCTTAGCACCAAGATTAGATAATATCCCAAATACGCTTTCCTTTCTCGAGGATGGTTCCATCATCACGGATTTTACAATTCTCCGGTTTAAACCGAGAAATAGTTTCTTTCGCGGGATTTTACAAAACCAAGAATAAACCGTGAGATCGAGCCGGAAATGCACTTTACTTACATCGGGATGATTTCATTGTCACGGGATTTTACAAGTCTATGATTTAAACCGAGAAATAGATTGTTTCGCGGGATTTTACAAAATCAAGACAAAACCGTAAACAATGTCAGTTTGAATGTGTTATGACAACTTTGGTTTCGGTGAATATCTGTTTTAGGGGAACATGCAGCGGTTCATCAACGGTTCATTCTTCATCATCAACAATATCATCAACAATTCTTTACCCATATGTAGACAATCTTCACAAACCATACTGAGTCAAGTAGTATAAACACCTTTTCCCTGGAGGTTAACCGTAAGACATCAAAGTACACGTTTCTCCCCCATGATGGTTTTGAACTTTCGGAAGCATCATTAACGTGTACGACCATTTGCATGAAAAGTTCTTGTCATAAGCAAACATCTTGAAAAATCATGACTCACGTTGAAGATTCTTGAGAGATTTTGCTTAGACAGTGAAGTATCATTGACATACTATAGCATCGAACATATCATGAGAATTGTTGATCACATCCCATCCATCAAACACTTTGGCAAACATATCTTTCACGAGTTCATTGGCAATTGTCGTGACCACCTAGTGAAGTAAACCCGATATACCGACTTGATCATGAAGTAAAATTCCCATTTGTTACTTAAACTTGTACTAATCCTCGTGAAAAGAAACGTGTACCCAATGTACAAAACCTCTTGACGATCCTCAACCGAGTGAGGCATCAAGTAACAAAAATAGCCAAGTCTTTATCACACTCTATAAATGCCCAAACAAGTCATCTTCGGAAGGGTAGGAAGAAAGAAGACGAAATAAGCGGGCGTGCCGGAAAACCTTACTTCAAATCCAAATAAGAAATACCGAACAACAACCTCGTAGTCAACCTAGTTCAAATGACAATTCAAGCCGTGACAAAATATCATCCGTGAAAATGTATAAACCAATGTATCAAACCCACAACACAACAAATCTCATCATCAACTCTCATAACATATCAAATCTCATTATCGATTCTTTCATTTCACCACACGAAATAAGGTCAATCTCAAGCCCAATGATCAAACGAAATTGTACATCAATTACTTATACTCCCGTTTAACAAAAATAGAAATTGTATAACAATCTCCAAATTGTATATCAAGATATTCACGAAAAGTGTGATGATTCCATTTAAACACCAAGTCCAATGAATCAATCGGCCCACTTAAATGTAACACGAAAAGTCCAAAGTATCACGAAAAGTGGAAAAGATATTCGCTGGACCACTCAATATCACAATTCGTTTAGCACTAGTTAGAACACAGTAACGGTAGGCCCACATCCAATTCGCCTATTCACACAAGATAACACCCGATCCACAATGTATACTAATTCAAAGCCCATCAAAAATAATGCAAACCCTAATTCATTGGGGAGTATAAAAGACCACATAAACACCCATTCCCTAAAATCCCTCACATTATCAAACCCTAATCACTTCTCAAACTTCTGTCCGCCTCCCTCCTCACTTCATACATAAAAACGCAGTAACAACCTTTTCAAACCCTAAATCTTCTCACAATCTTAAAATAACCCGCCTCCACTACTGTTCGTATCCTCAAAGCAACACATCGCCCAAACAAACAATCAAGAACTAATATCACTCCTTATCCGTCCCCCATTCGATTCTCAAGAAGCAAAAAAACAGATCCAGGAGACGCTTTCTAAGGCCAATCACTTTATATCATTGTACTTAATGATGACCTCTCCATAGGGATGGCTAGAGAGTCATGGATTCGGTTTAAGAAACATGAACACTGGTAGGTTCTTCATCTCGTTCCTTTGATGTTGTTATTGAGTCAGAAACGAGCCAAGGACATGAGTTAACATACTTGTTAATATCATTCCTTAGATTCGGATATTAACAAAAAAAAACGTTTTAGATCCATGAAGCACACGTTCATCAGTGAGTAGATCTTTCGAGATCTATGTGTTTAAAGAACCTTTCACAAAGATGAACAAGCTGAGATCGAATCCTTTGGTGCTTAGATAAAACCGAACTAGGAAATAGAAATAACATCATTGTTACTTTCTTTTTCTTATTATGTTTCGAAAATTAGAGTCCATTTGATTTTCGATCCGTGATGTTATAGTCCGAGGTATTATTGCTCGAGTCTTGGAACATTGAGTCTTGGATCACAAGAGTTGTTTCTTTCGTGTATAGATCTGAAAAAGGCCAGAAAAATCTTTATCCCACAATGAATCTAAGATCGTTTATAGTTTCTTGTCTTGATTTCCATTGTGTTTTGTATAAACGAACTAGAGAGAGAATGATACGGGTTCGCGTTGTTCTTTCTCAAATTGTTCGGATATTAACATGAGGCTTGGTCTTCAAACGGATCTATGATGATTATAGTTCAACTTAAAAATATCTTTGAAAGATGTGAAATAAAGTTGAACACACTGAGATCTTTGTAATCCTTTTTCCATGTCGTATCTTGTTTGATGTATGGTGTTGGGATGATGTAGTCAAACTGTCGTATATTGTTTGGGATTTGAAGTTGTTGTTGTTAGTGTCTGCTCGTACATATTCAATTTTAAGCCTATGTTGGGAATTCTACTAAGTATGAATTATGCTGAAGTTACTGCTGATGGATTCTGCTGAAGTGTATGGATTCTATTGAAGACTTAATTCTGCTGAAGTTAGGAAACCGTGTAGATGGTTTCTGCAGATATAGATATTCCGCGTAAACTATAGTTAGTTAGGATATGCATGATCTTTATTAGGAAGTTATATTGTATATCTTATTTAGTTTTATGTTTATCGTTTCTTGGGAAGCGGGTTAGGGTTCCTTGTGTATAAAAGGAACACAATAGTATGAGTTATGTACGAGTTGAAAAACAAAGTTTTAGTATTATTAAAAGATCCATAGAGGATCAAAGTGTTCTTAGTTATTTGTGTTTGTTCTTGTGTTTAAATTCCGCTTGAATACAAGTTATAGAGACTGTCTAATAGTGTGTTTGTGATTACATAAGAATAACTATCGATCTACGAGTGCTTTAAAGATCTATTAAGGTCTTTGTTTCAACAAGTGGTATCAGAGCCTCGGGAGAGTCTCTACGATACTAAGAACAATCTTTCCTTTACACCCATACAACCAAAACAATTCAACCTTCACCATGTCTGGATCTGATGATGGTATGGATGTCACCAATAACAATAACAACACCTCAATGCAACAACTCAGCCTCTCTAACAGCAATGCTAAGTTTCCTTATCTCAAGAAGGAGGAGTACGATTTGTGGTCAATGAAGATGCAGAACTGGATCTCCAACATTGATTGGAATTTCATGGAAATTGTAAAGAAGGGAACAGTTTGAAGAGGACTATCACAGATCGATGGTAATGTTACTATTGTTCCTCCCAAATCTGCTTTGAAGAGATCTTGGTGGATTCAAAGAGAGCACAAAGTAAGAACTATTCTCCTTCAGGCTATTCCTGAAGATCACTTGGGTGATTTTCACTACATGATGGATGCTAAGGATATATGGATGGCCATAAAGGCTAGGTTTGGTGGGAATGAGGAGTCCAGGAGAATGAGGAAGTCAATGTTGAAACAACAGTTTCAAGAATTCCAAATCTCTGAAGAAGAAGGAATCCACAAAGGTTATGACAGGTTTCATAAGATACTGAGTCAATTGAATCAGCTGAAGGCAAAGCCAGATAATGATGACTGCAACTCAAAGTTCTTGAGATCCCTACCTTCATCTTGGTTGCAGGTAAGCATTGCCCTCAAAGCTAAAGGTGGGTGGATATGCTCACTTTGATGAACTATACAATGAGACTTAAATCTCTTGAGCACGATGTGAGAAGTCCTTTCGTACATCCACTCCTAGTCATCTGACTTTTGTTGGGGCCTCCTCAAATAGGATGACTTCATCTTCCTACACTACTACTTCATCAAGTTCTCAACCTAAAACCGGTGGTGTTTTGGAAGATGTGATTCACTCTTTTGTTCTTGATTATGACACTCAAGAACAACTAGCCTTTGAGGACTTTGAGCATGTGGATCCATTTGACATGGAGGAGATGAATTTGAAGTGGCAACCGGCTATGCTCTTAATGAACATCAAGAAGTTTGAGAGTAAGTCGGGAGAAAGTTTGGCTTCAAGGAAGAGATCCGACTAGGTTTAACAGAGGCAAGGTCAAATGCTTTACTTGTGGTCAGATGGGTCACTTCTCTAGAGAATGCAAGGACAGGAAGGTTGGTGATGAGGTGAGATATACTTCCTATCTGGTGATTCGTAAGGAAGTCGGAAATTCAAAGGCTGGAAACTCCTCAACACTTGTCACTGTGGATGACCATGTCGACTGGAAGATGCATGAGCATGAGAATGATGATGGTCCTGGCTCGGAGAATATTGGATTGCTGGCTAGCTGTACTTCAGAGGATAGGCATGATCAAGTTGCCTTAATGGGCATCTCTCGTGTACATAAGCGTGTTTTTGGTTGTAGTGAGCGGTATAATGAACTTAAAGAAGCCTATGATGAATTGAAACCTAAATATAATGAATGTTATCTTTGAAGTTGAGGCTTATAAACAAGCTTTAAAAACATTAGAAAGACAAAGATTTGGTTTCAAAAGAATCAATTGGCTTATGATGAAAATATTAGGGTGTTACAAAGTGATTTAGATTGTGCTAAAATTGACTTAAAACAATCGAGAAAGAAAAAGCTAAGGTAGTTTCGAAAACCAAGTGCTAAAGAGAAACTAGATGAGAAAGTAGCTAGAAATAAACAATGGTTAATATCGGTAACAATCTAGCTAGAGATCTATAGTAGTCAATCGAGACCTCTGCAATAGGTTTAGGGTTTATAAAAGTATGTAGGTTTAGAAGCTAGGAATGATGGGCGAAACTACACCAAAGCGAGTTTAGCTAATTATGTCAAAGAAGGTACATTACATCTTTGTCTCGGACCTATTAGAGGTGAACATATGCCCATTGACCTATCCTCATGTTATGGATCACACCATCTTTATGGCAAAAGTCAAAGACTTGCGGACTCGATTCTTCATCTACCGACTTTGTCTCTTGTTGTGACAATGACAAGTCCTTTGACCAAGGGTCTACTTCGACTACGGTGTGATTCAAATGACAAGTTAGATCTTCCCAAGACCTTGCCCAAGCCTACACCCAAGGCGCTTACAAGCCTTTTAAAGTTCTTTCTTTGAGGAATCTACTTCCAAGCCGGTTTCTTACGAAGACTTGTCTTTTAATTCTTTGAACAATAATGCTTTTAAGTTTGCTAAAAACAATTCTGTTAATTCTTGTGGTTTGAATGCTTTTGCATGTAATAGAACATCTTTTCCATTGAATAAATCTTCTAAAAAGAAGACATGTTTTGTTTGTGGAAGCAAATTTCATTTAATTAAGGATTGTAATTTTCATGAGCAAAGAATGGGTGCAGGTGCTGGTCAAGAGAACTCTAGACCAATGTGGACAAATATTAATGATATACCACCTTTTATTCCACAAGCAACTCATAAACCTTCTCCTTGAGAAGATCATTGCTAGACCTTATGTGAAACCAACAAGTTCATATTTCCGAAAAGGTTATTGGCACGGATGTGTTGACTCAATGTATGATGGGATGGGTACTTGGAGTGCTGCTTTGTGAAGCCCTCGGTGAGTTGTTCTAGGACTAGAAAGGGACCAAATTTTCAATGGAGGTCCAAGAACAATGGTGGATCTTTTGTTTCTACATGGCCTAAATCTTGTGATCCACATGTGCTCAAGTCAAGAATGACTTGAGTCTCCATAGTGTACTTATATTTTGTATATTTTTTGTTGTTGTTGTAGGGTCATCCTCTTAAGCATAAGGACGTTGGCATTGTTGATAGTGGTTGTTCGAAGCATGTCGGAAACGGAGAAATGATGCATAATTTCAAACCCATTACGTAGGAGGCAATGTCACTTTTGGTGGAAGTGATGGTAGAATCACAGGAAAGGAACCATCAAAACACCTCAACTGGATTTTGAGAATGTGTACTATGTTAAGGGCGCAACACGTCAACTTGTTCTCGGTTTCACAAACTTGTGACACCAAGAACAAAGTATTCTTCTCGAGGATGAATTTCTTGTGCTTTCTAAAGACTTCAAACTACCGAAGATACTGACAATTCTCTTGAGTTCCTAGAAATCACAATCTATACATTCAACTTGAATGATGTTCAACCGAAGGTGATCTAACTTGCTTGGTGGCTAAAGCATCCTGGATGAGTCTATAAAATGTCATAGAAGGATGGCTCATGTGAACTTCAAGACAATAAACAAGCTTTCTAAACGGGTCTTGTTCAAGGACTTCCTTCCAAAGTTTTCACCAATGAATATAAGCGTGTTGCCTGCAACAAAGGAAAGCAACACGAGCCTCATACAAAGCCATTATGCTGTGAGCATTATTTGAGACCTCTTGATTGATGCATATGGATCTCTTTGGTCCAACCCAAGTCGGGAGTATTGATCATAAGTATTTATGTCCGGTAATCATGATGACTATAGCGATTTTGTTGGGTATTCTTTACGAGGACTAAAGATGAAACATCTCAAGTGTTGAAAGAGTTCATTACCCTTGTTGAAAATCAGTTGAACAAAAGGTTAAAGGAATTCGGTGTGATAATGGGACGAGTTCAAGAATACTTTAATAATAGAACTTTGTACGTCTAAAGGGATAAAAAGGGACTATAGCACTCCAAGAACCCCACAACAAAATGGGGTGGTGAAAGAAAGAATAGGACCTTAATAGAGGCAAGAAGATCAATGCTTGCGGACTCTAAATTACCCACTATGTTCGGATCAAGCGGTTTGTATGACTTGCTATGTACTCAACAGGTATCCATTACTAGACCTCATTTCAAGACACCTTATGAACTTCTCACTTTGGAAAGTTCTGCTATACATTACCTCAAACCGTTTGGATGTCAAGTAACCATTACGAACACGGTGATCCATTGGGGAAATTTGATGAGAAAGGCGATGAGGGTATATTGTGGGTTATTCACTCATAGTAAGGCTTATAGGTATATAATTTATCCGCTAAGAAGATTGAAGAGACTCGAACACGAGATTTCTTGAAGATAAGCCTAATGTTCAAGGACAAGGTCATGTTTGGTCTTTTGATCTTGATTACTTAACGATTACTTGGGTTATTCTAGACATGTTGCTAACCAAAATACTGGTATACAAGAATCTCCAACCGACATTGCGGTACCATGGATCTTGACTACGATTGTGAGTTTGAGGATGATGAACATCCTATTATTGTACCTTCCTTCTCCCCAACCATTTTGCGGTGATACTCCTAAAGTTACATATGATGAGAGTGAAGATGAGTCACACTATGTAGAGGACCTTGCTAGGCTTAAGAAACAAGAGTATGCGGCTAACCTTGAAGTGAGAAGTTTGATGGGAAGGTTGCAAGAGAAGCGGTCGGTGGAAACTATGATTCTCCGATGGTGATCCTGTTTCTCCTATCATCACCAAATCTGGCGATGGTCATCTTGTTCTACTCCCATTTCTACTAAAGTGTCCACGAATTTGGAGAACCTTATACACGATTTCCAAGTCCTTCAGATATTGGTAATCATCAACCCAAAGTGGCATCTTCACCTCACCTTCCTATGCGGTGATTTTGAGCCAAGCGTGACTAATCTTGACACATCTATTGAAGTCAACCCTTTGCTACAAAAAGGATCAACATTGCTCATCCTCAATCTAATGTAATTGGTGATCTTTTAGCACCGTTAGAACTAGAAGGGTCGTGACAAGTTCTAAATATGGACAAGTTGCTTTTCTCTCCTATGTCTCAAACCGACAAAGGACAATCATCTGGACTTTAAGCATTATGCATTTTCTTGTTTTCTTTCTCAAGTGGAACCAACTAGTTTTACTCAAGCTCTTGAAGATTCAAGTTGGCTTGAAGCAATCCAAGAAGAGATGCAACAATTCCAAAATCGGCGAGGTTTGGATCTTGGTACCATTACACGATGGTAAGTATGCAATTGGGACAAAATGGATTTTGAAGATTAAAAAGAGATGCAAGGGGTTATGATTAAAACAAAGAAAGATTAGTGGCTCGGGGTTCGAGACAAGAGGAAGGAATTGATTATGATGAAGTGTTTGCAATCTGTTGCTAGAGTTGAGGCCATTCGAATATTCTTGGCCTATGCATCCTACATGGGGTTTATGGTATATCGGATGGATGTCAAAGGTGCTTTCTGTATGGTGAAATAGAAGAGAGGTTTATGTCACTCAACCCAAAGGATTTGAAGACCGGATCATCCTAAACATGTTTACAAGGTTGTAAAGCTCTATGGATTACATCAGCACCAAGAGCATGGTATGCTAGGCTTTCAGCATTTCTGCTGAAGCATGGTTATAGAAGAGGTGCCACAGACATCATACTTTTCCTAAAGAAGAATTCCACAGACATCATACTTGTGCAAGTTTATGTGGATGACATTATATTTGGCTCCACTAAAGAAGCTTGGTGCAGGGAGAAAACACTTTTCCTAAAGAAGAATTCCACAGACATCATACTTGTGCAAGTTTATGTGGATGACATTATATTTGGCTCCACTAAAGAAGCTTGGTGCAGGGAGTTTGAGGAGCTTATGAAAGGAGAGTTTCGGATGAGTGCTATGAGGGAGCTTACTTTCTTTTGGGTCTCCA
This sequence comes from Chrysanthemum lavandulifolium, assembly GCA_022545495.1. Lineage (NCBI taxonomy): Eukaryota > Viridiplantae > Streptophyta > Magnoliopsida > Asterales > Asteraceae > Chrysanthemum > Chrysanthemum lavandulifolium. The sequence continues at coordinate 143,456,038 of CM040238.1, forward strand.
AATTCAGAGAAAACGATGGTATTTTTATCATCGGGATAAATATGTGAGGACATTTTGAAGAAGTTTGGTATGGAAAGTGTCGAACTACCACTACACCTTATGAAGCTCCAAAACCTAAGAACAACATTGAACTAGATCCAGTTGTGAATGTTCACTTATACAGATCTATGATTGGTTCATTGATGTATTTAACAGCTTATAGGCATGATATTACATTTGCTGTGAGTGTTTGTTCTACACATCAAGTCACTCCACTTGTTTCCCATCTGAATGCAGTCAAGAAGATCTTTAAGTACCTCAAAGGCCAACCACATTTAGGTCTTTGGTACCCAAAAGAGTCTCCTTTTAAGTTGGAAGCATATAGTGATAGTGATTATGCTGGTGCAAATCTGGATAGGAGATCCACAACTGGAGGTTGCCAATTCCTTGGAAAGGTTTCAACACCTAGTGGTCAATATTGGGATGCTTAACCCTTAACTGCAAAGTTTAAGGGGAGGCATAGGCCTCAGGGGAGGATTCATGTTGTAAACTTTGTAAATTATATTTTAGTTTGCTAACACTAACCAACTAATGTTCCTTTAGTTTTGTTTGGTTTGGTTTGTGTGTTTTACGTATCATTTTGCGGTTTGCAAATATAAGTTGAAGTTCACCATGGTTGGTTTATTGGAAAATGGTCAAGTAAGCTTAGAGCTTGTTTCTCTTGAAGATAAGTATGTAGTGATCTAATTTTTCATCAAGAGAAGTATTGAAGTTAAATTGCTAATTCATTCAAGAAAAGCAGTTTACGACTTACGACTTACAATCAACTTCAAATGAAAATACAAGACCATTTCTATACATGATCGACTAAACCTATACTAGCTCCTATCATCTACTAGCTCATATCATCTATTCCAAACGCTGGATCTGCATGACCAGTACGACGAAGAAGCTAAAGACAAAAATGGGAAGGATGGATTGATGAAAATGAAGATGAAGCTGGTGGAAATGGTAGATGGATGTGTGATATGACAATCTTCGGTTGTTCTGTCTACTCGTTTCACCATAAAGCAACCACTCCATCTTCTTTTTGCCCTTTCCCTTAAACGATATGAGATGAAGCACCAAAACATGGCGCACGAAGAGCTAACACCACCTCTCTTCTGGCACGTGGCCTTGGTTGAGGTTGAGGTGTTGAAGGTTGGGGTGTGATGTCCTCTTCTTGTTGAAGAGTGGCTCTAGATGATCCGAGTCATCGGAATCACCGAAGACTCACTTGGATTCACTACACTATCATCTTGAGGAAGAAGGGAGAAAGGGGACTTCAAAGGTCGAGGTTCATTTTGATAAGAAGATCGCAAAATAGCGAAAATCATCCTTTGGATGATGATGATGAAGATGATGATGATGGAGATGAGGTTGGATCAATGACCTCGGTTTGGTAGACATGGTTTTGTTTATGATTGTGGTATTTTGAAGAACTTAGGGTTTCGAAGATAATTGGGGTAAATGATTTGTGGTAAGTGTGCATTGGGACTATCTTATAGGTGATTCAAGGCTTTATGATAATTAATGCGAGTTGGGTGTCACAATAAAAAGATATTTACTGAAGAATACTTAGCCACTTGAGCCGTTTCTACTGAGTGACCTTTTTCAGCAGTTTGACTTGTTTTTGCTGAAGTGTTAAGTTTGAAATTGGTTGAAGTTATTTTCCACGTAAGATATGGTCAACATGAGTTCCGATATATTTGACCATCAATTGGGTAACTTCCATTATTAACCAATTTGCATATCTTCGCTCAAAATATTTTGATTCCCACCTCATTTGAATTGAAAACACTTTCAGTTGTGTGAATCATAACCTCTTATCACGATTTCTCATATGGCGCTTCACTTCAAGAAAGATCATAACAAAGTGGCTTTTCCGGGAACAAACAAAGGGTCATGAATTATATGAACCAATGGTGGATTTCTTGAAGCGATCAAAGATTCATTATGCTTTAACGCATTCTCCAAGTGTGATATATGAATCTTTGGTTACACAATTTTGGGCATCTGCTACAAAAACAGGTGATCTTGAGATTCTTTGCTGATTGATGGAATAGAGTATGTTGTAACGGAGGAGTTGATCCAAGAAAGCTTCGTTTGGATGATGTAGATGGGGTATATCATTCTAATTTTGTGGAGATACTTCTGGGCTAAGAGCTTTTGGTTATCAAAGTACTAGAACAGTTGTGGAGAAAAACAAGCTTTGCCCCATGTGGAGGTTTTGGTACATACTTTACTTCAATGTATTAGTAATAAGTCGGGGGATGGGATAAATTTTCTACTCAATTGGGTTGTGGGATTGTATATACATCATAGGGGTTAACTTATAATTTTTCTAAATATATTTTTGATAACATGGTTGAAAATGTTCGAGAGGAAAAACATAAGTTTTAATGTACCCTAGGTTTTGCAAATGATTTTAGACATTACAACCCAAGTCCAAGCCTTTTGTCCTCTACGAGTGCTAAACTATTTGCTTCAATGAAAACTCATTTTGAGGGAACATCATCCTTTGCTAGCGACTATGTTGCCTCATGGCAATGAGGTTCTTGATGAGGATAATGTTGTTGGTTCTTCACCTCTACTACTATTGTCTGCCGATGGTACTCCATCGGTTGCCATGGATGAAGGCCCTTCCAATAATCTTTGAAGCAAAGACATGTTACTCGACCAATCTCCACCTACACCTTTGCCTATACCTAGTCCTAGTCCTCCACCGCTCATGATAATCTTGATGAGTTTGGGCATGAGGTTAATAGACGACCACACCTAGTCCTGTAAGAGAGCCATTTGTTGAAAGCTCTCCTATCATTGAGCATGTTATTATTTCTCCGAGAGGTCCAATGATGCTCCTATTACCACCGAGCAATCTGTTTGGTGGAGTGAGGACCTATTACTCTCACATCTCGTATATGTTTTGCTCAACAGGTGTGAAAGAAGTTCTTGATCTAAAAAGGAGCTTGTTGAAACTAAATCTACACTTGGTGATGAGATTGTGGGTTTAAAGAGTAAGGTTAAGGAGTTAGAGGACCAACTTGGGAAAAGTAGCAAAGGAGGTTTGGATTCTTGATGAGGAGCAAGAGGATACTCAATTTGAGTCACTTGATATTTTGGTCGATGTAGCTCGGAAGACTCATGTTCCTTCACCGATTGTTCTTTGAATCTTCAAAGAACAAGGAACCTATTCTATTTACTAGAAGAAGAAGAAAGTATTTAAACAAGGATTCCACTGAAGCTTCAAAGGAACCAAGTGTTGAGAATGTTACAAATGCGAAAGATAATATTGATGATGCACAAATGGTGGATGTTGGTTCTGCACATGGTAAAGATACATCTGTGCCAGAAACATCCTGTCCTATACCTTCAGCAGTTGATAATGAAGTATTTTTTGCTGGAAGGAGTTTTAATCTGAATCCAAATGCTGGTGTATTTTCTACACCTGTTGAAGATTTGTCTCAATATGTTTCTTCTGATGCTAACTTGAGTGTTTCTTCTGAAGTACCTATTGTTGATACTTCTCATGTTGATTCTGCTAAGGAGTCTACTGACAAAGCAAAGGGTGTAATGATTGATGAAGAGCTTGGTTCAGATCTTGTGAGTGAATAAGAAAAGCAAGAACAAGCGAGATTTCTAGCTGAGTGTGAAAATATGAAGAAGAGTCATGAATTGGCTCAATGACTTCAAGCTCGGTTTACTACAAATTTGTCTCTGAGAGACAAAGAGAACTTGATGCACTAGCTCCTCGATTCTTGATAAGCAATGGGATGCTTATACTCATCGGGTTGCATCCAATCCTACTCTTGCACAAAGTATTTTGGGAGCGAGACTTTGTGATGAGAATTTTCTTTGCTCAAATGATGGCTCTTGGACATCAAAGAAAGCAAGTCATAGCGATTGCACAAAGAAAAGCTCTTCTTTGCCTAAAGCTAAAGCAAAAAAGAAAGACCACCATTGAAGCTCAAAAGAAATTTTACATGAGGACTGTGGTGTATAATCAAAGTACAACTCTTTATCGATCGGTTTGAAAAAGAAGCAAGTCTAGGCTTTATCGATTACGAGTTGAATAGCATGTATCATAGGATTATGAGCGAGAATACACCAATTTCTAACTCAAAGAGGGTTCTTGATCGTGAAGATGCTCCAAAGGCAAAGAGACCCAAGAAAGTTGAGATTGTGGATTCTTTTGATGATATTGCACCAAAGATATGTTCTCCGGTGTTACTTCTAAATCATCTCGAAGTTATTCATTCAAATTGAAAAGGTTCAATCTCTTTGAATCTCATGTTGTTTCTTTTGACGGGTTACCAGTGTTGCACTGTTGATCTGATGGGAGAAAAGTTGGGTAAGGAAGTCGAAAAGCATTGCTAATGCTAAGAGGGCAGTCGTGCTTGAGAGAATGTATGAATTGCGTGAGTGTTGCTTCACTTAAGTCTACTTCTACTTCTTCCATTCCGCTAAAGATGTTCATGATAAGATACCATCTTACGTCTCTATGGAGATGTATATACAGTAGGAGGAAGAAAAGAATGTCTAAAAGAAGACACATTACTCTAAGGAGATCTGTGAGATCAGATGGGACATATACTTCTAGGATTCATAAGTCTCTCAGATGTAGTTCTTTGGATATAAAAGCTGCTGATTCAACTTTCATTAAAGAATGATTTGCTGATGTTTTTCTTGAAGGGTCTCATGATGTGTTGACTGCTTGGACTTTGACTGATGGACAGTTTAACACTATTTTTAGACTGGATAATTCTTCTATGCAGTTTTACTTCTCGAAGGAAATATTTCATATGGTGGATAGACAAGATTTGAATACTCTGTATGGTCTTGTCACTAAGAATTATGCTAATCATTCACCACAGAGTTCTGGTTTATACTTGTTGGGTGATCTTCAAGTTCTGTTTGACTCTCAATCTCCGGATGGTCAAGGGTTTTCTGTTTGGAAGAATTCACATAAGTGGAAGGTTGAGACTTGGAGATTTTATCCTTTGCCACAATGTGCATGTGGTGGAGGCAAGTGTGGGATGATTGTATGTATGTTTCGGATAAGATTTATCTTTTATGCGTATCATTGATGGAAAGCATGCTTAGGAAGAAGTTGGAAGTTCCACCTGATCTAGTTGGGAATGATAAAGCGTATCTTTGAACAATTGGTTGGATTGATTAAGAATAAACACGCAACATTTGTAATATTTGTTTTATTTGATTCTTTGTTTTATTTTAGTTAGAAAAAAAAAAAAAAAAAAAGAAAAGAAAAAGACTATGTATATTCTTTGTTTGTCTAACTTTTCTTGCGGGTTTGTTGTACATTGTTGATGCTTATCGACTCACCGGTTGTGCCTTGTGTACATCAAAGAGTTGGCTAGTCCAAAGGGTACAACTTTGGTAAAGACACATCAAATCATTGATAAATTGTAATGGTTTGCTCAAAATCATAGGGTCTGCAACCACCCATGTTTAATTCTTGAGGGTTGTATGGTCATCAATTCACCATGGTTTATTCCTTTTGGAATCCAAGAATTGGCTAGCCCACAAGTATATGGCTTGTGGTAAAGGCGATGGAATACCATATTTGGTAATCAATTCACCAAGGGATTCTTTCTACCTAAGAATTGACTAGTCCGAGCAAGCGGCTACATGTAAAGACATTACAAATCCGTTTATCGTTCTTGATTTGCTAATAAATCGGATGGTTATCGATGTACCATAGTTTTCGAACTTAAACATATGGCTACTCCGGTAGTAATGGCTATTGGTAAAGAGACATCAAACCCATTATTTTCAATGATTCACCTCTCACAGGAGTTGACACACCGGATGTGATGAGAATAATATGAAACTAATATGTTTTGATGTACATTACATCATTTTATTCTTTGCAAAGATACGGTGTTTCAAAGTTTTATCATCATAGAGATGTCCTTGTTTTGGTTCTTTGTTCTTGATGTTCGACTACAATCCTCTTATGTTGTTGTGTTAAAGATATATCAAGCTGGAACTTAACCTAGTCAAATTCGGTTTAGGGAGGATTGTTGGGAATTCTACTAAGTATGAATTATCTTGAAGTTCTGGCGATGGATTACGCTAAAGTGTATGGATTCTCTTGAAGAATTAATTATGTTGAAGTTAGGAAACCGTGTAGGTGGTTTCTGCAGATATAGATATTCCGCGTAAACTATAGTTAGTTAGGATATGCATGAGCTTTATTAGGAAGTTATATTGTATATCTTATTTAGTTTTATGTTTATCGTTTCTTGGGAAGCGGGTTAGGGTTCCTTGTGTATAAAAGGAACACAATAGTATAAGTTATGTACGAGTTGAAAAACAAAGTTTTAGTATTATTAAAAGATCCATAGAGGATCAAAGTGTTCTTAGTTATTTGTGTTTGTTCTTGTGTTTAAATTCGCTTGAATACAAGTTATAGAGGCTGTCTAATAGTATGTTTGTGATTACATAAGCATAACTATCGATCTGAGTGCTTTAAAGATCTATCAAGGTCTTTGTTTCAACAAGTTGGGAATTATTGAAGAATACAAAACCACGAGCAAGAATGAAGAAAGAAGAAACAATGAGGGTCTATTTTATAATTAGGTAGCTTTGTTAGTAAGCTACAATTAGGGTTTTGTAACCTCCTCTCCTATATAAAGGCGGTAGGCATCTAGTTACAAACCATCTTTTCATTTTATTTCATAGGAGACATCTCCAAATAAGAGTCTGATCAAACGCATAGAGCGTAGTAGTAGTATTAGTAGTTATTAGTTTCTTTGTTTTAATTAATAAAGAAAACCTTATTAGTGATGTTGATTGTTAATTATGATTCCGCTGTGCATTCAATTAATATTGCTTATACCCTAGTTGAGTCCGGATCTTGGTTTCTACAATTGGTTTCAGAGCGGGTGACTCTCGATCTAGGGTTTATAAGGTTTTCCTCTAATTAGGGTTTATACCTAATTGATATATGATGACGATTGATTCAAAGCGGTTTGATTAAGATCGATTCGGTTTTGAAGATCGGTCCGCTATGGTGAAAGGTACGGATCTCATATTTTATTTAGTGATTATCGTCAATCACAAAGTCTAAGATTCGTTATTGATTAAAGAGATGATTGTTTCATTTTTTATATTCGAATAATGAATTGGATTGGTGTATGGCTGTTACACGTGATGCTATTGGTGAAAGTAATTGGTTATGTTTTCTTTATCTCATCACATGGTACTGTAATTCATATTCGAATGGATGTTTCTGATTGGACATCACTCTTTGGGGCTGATCATGAGCCCTACTTGAATTGTTTGCACATAATGATAAGTTGTTGCTACTGATTTTGATTGGCCAATGCTTGGGGCACATATTTAATTTTTCACATATATTTTGGTTCTACCGATATCACGTGGGTTGTCGTGCTACTGATCACATTGAAAGTTTCCACTGGTATTGTATTGTGATTTTTTGATCGGTATACATGATGGGTTATTTTCTCATGTGGGGCCGACTGATCTATGACGACAATGGTGGAGCTTAATTGGCAGAAGATAGTATACTGTGCACATGGGTAGGGATTCACCGATTTCATATTATTGGGTCCCCGATCATTTTAGTTCCTCCGATGCTCACATTTTGATGCTTGGTCACGCGCACATGCTATCTCACGTGCCTTTGGTTATTCATTTTCTTCTTTGTTGATCATGTGCATTTGTAATTGTAGTATTTCGTTTGTCATTTGTTTGTACGAGGTTATTGATTACAATCATGTGGCTTTCATATTCGAACGATGACAAACATCATTGGTTCAACATTTGCACATGGTACTGGTCATATTTTATAGGACGGCAGGAAGCGTGAGATATTTATACCATTATTTTATGGCGGCGTGGGAACTTAATTACGGTCGGATAATATTTATACGATTCATGATCGGTTGTTGTATTTGCTAATTCTGGTCTTGACAGTTGGTCTTCTAATGTTTTACTAGTCTTGGTGAGTTGAATTTTTATTCAACAATGAACCCTAGTAATTAACATATTTTTGGCTTGATTTGGTGTTCCTACTGGCTGCATATTTTGATTTGTTTCAGCGGATTGGTTTCTGCTGAAGGTATTGGTTTTCTGTTGATTGTTACTGCTGATCGGTTTCTACTAGTTGTTTTGGATTTCCTACTGGTTGATCAGGTGCGTGTCTTATCATATCTCAAAGTGAGAGCACCACTTTTGAGATAACTTGTTTATACGTTAATGATGTGACAAAGACTTGATGATTCTAGTGAAGGGGTGAGATCTACAAAAAGTACTTAATGCTCACATTTGCTAGTGCATCATCTGAGTTTGGAGTCAAGTGGATAGTACAAGATATAAGATGCATGCTTTGGTGTTTCTACTGGTTATCCGTTCCTACTGGTAGACTGTTTTGAAGGCTCACGATATGATCTTCTGTTTGTTGCACTTTATTTATTTTGTTTAGTTGTAAAAAAAAATTGAGATGGTTAGTATAATTTTGAGGAAGCTTATGGTTTATATACTTACCATCTACATGCATCACTGAGGGAAGCGTCTACGAGTGCACAAGACCCTTATTAGATGAAGTGGAAGAAGATTAGTAGATGTGCGTGGATTATTTGTGATGACATGTTTTAGCATTGTTTCTTCATAACAGTTATTTTGTACTACCAAGAAGCTGGAACTTAACCTAGTCAAATTCGGTTTAGGGAAGATTGTTGGGAATTATTGAAGAATACAAAACCACGAGCAAGAATGAAGAAAGTAACAATGAGGTCTATTTTATAATTAGGTAACTTTGTTAGTAAGCTACGATTAGGGTTTTGTAACCTCCTCTCTATATAAAGAGGGTAGGCATCTAGTTACAAACCATCTTTTCGTTTTATTTCATAGTGAGACATCTCCCAATGAGAGTCTGATCAAACGCATAGAGCGTAGTAGTAGTATTAGTAGTTATTAGTTTCTTTGTTTTAATTAATAAAGAAAACCTTATTAGTGATGTTGATTGTTAATTATGATTCCGCTGTGCATTCAATTAATATTGCTTATACCCTAGTTGAGTCCGGATCTTGGTTTCTACAGCCTAGACATGGACTGATGATGGGTTGTGAATCTCGTCTTGAGTCTTGGTATGAAAAAAATTGAGTCTCGTTGAGACAAGTCGCTACTTGATATTGAAAAGTCGCTACTTGATTCATCTTCATCACTTTCTTCCATTCTTCTATTCAGACAAGTCGCTACTTGATATTGACACAAGTCGCTTAAGTGATATGAGACAAGTCGCTACTTGATATTTAGACAAGTCGCTACTTGATATTCAGACAAGTCGCTACTTGATATTCAGACAAGTTGCTACATGACCATATTCACGCAACTCGCTTTGACCAGATACACTAAATCTGGACAACTTGTCAAGACAAGTCGCCATTGACTTTTTTAAAAAGTCAACAAACCTCTATAGGTTCATTGAATCTGGACAAAAGTTACACAAGTCTCTACGAAGAACATGACCACAAGTCTCTACCAAGAACATTGTTAATACCAGCAGCACTAAAACATAACACCAATAATCAGACCCATAATGCTTAAACAACGATTTGACACATACTGATCGCTTAAAAAGCGCTTATCAAACATCATTTAAACACATGTAAAAGTTGTTAAACCGACAACAGTGAACCGACAATAAATAAGTGAATTCAAACAACTTATTCACGACTCTTAAGACCGATTCAATAAACAACACGACATATCATCAAAAGCGCGCATAAACATCACAAAAGCGCACCATTAAAACCGGACAAACCGCATAAAACCATTTGAGTCATCAAAACAACATAATCTAGGCTCTGGTACCATTTGTAGGATCGTGTATTTTATGTTGTTAGATGATTCGTGGTCTAGGATGGAGATAATACAAGAAAGCCATGGTTAGAGATGAAGAAAGGAGAGGAAATTCTAGAGAGAAATAAAACACAAAATGCAAGGTTAGCTTCACTAGTTCCAACCCTTTACCTTGGGAGGTAGAGGGTATTTATAGTTACATACTAATACGTCCTCCTGACGGACTGTGGATCAGGCATACAGTGGGTAAAGACACGTCCTTCCTCCACGGTGTTACTCTAAACTAATCTATACTACTAATTAACTACTAAACAACGTAAATAACTGCAAGTCTACGAGCTAACATATGCTAGACCATAATTGGGGTGACTGATACTTTCACATGGAATTTCCAATTCCTAACATGAGAGCTGTCTTCAACCTTCAAAGGAAAATGAGCACGAGTGCTTTTCCCTTGTTAACAAGCTGAGCATAAGTGGTCTTTTGAATACCGAACCTTGGAAGACCTTGACTAGTTTGTATCGTGCAATATTAGTTATGGTTTGGAAGTTTAAATGTGAAAGTCGTCAGTGCCACAACCATGATTTTGTAGATGTTGCTTTAGAGAGTAGACAAATGGGAGATGAAGCGATCATGTCTTGAATTGAAATTGTGTAAAGGCTTGATGAGCGGGATCCTGATATGAGATCGTTTCCTTGTAGATCACGGATGAAACAAGTTTTCTCCCTGAACGTAACTCCAAATCACCATCACAAAATTGACTGACTGAGTAAAGATTGTGTCCAAGACCTTCAACATAATAAACTCTGCTAATTTCAATGTTCCCATTGATGTAATCTCCGTAGCCCATGATAGCTGCAAGTGATCATTCCGAACTCGACGATGCTAATGAGCTTTAAAACAAAGTTTGAAAGAAGTTTGAGGTTTCTGTCATGTCTGGGGAACATCCGCTATCAATAATCCAGAGAATGATTTGTATCACCGCAATACACATAGGCGACAGGTGGAATAAAGGTAGAGGTGGAACTCGAAGAGTTAGAGGTTCGATCTGATTCTGGAAAAACACACATATCAATAATTTTGGAGTGGCGATAACGCTACAGCGTCGTTCGGGGTCAAAGGAACTTCCTTTTCTTGAGTAAGTTTTATAACACCCTAAGCGGTGAACCTAATCGTTGTAGTGTAGTATTAGGTTAAGCCACGGTATTGATATCGTTCTCTGGGAATAGGAATGCTAGTGAGAAGTTACTACGCTAAGGTTGGGGTTGAGGAAGATTATTTTTATCTTTTATATTTTTAAGAAAAGGAAAGGTACGAATCTCGGGGTTTGGATTTGGGGTTGGTATTTCTACCGATTACTCTAATTATCTATTTATCTAATCTAAGGTGTATGTAGTCTATGTCTAATTATTGTGTGCTCGTATGATGGTTTAAAGATGTGTTTACTTAGGTTTTATTATTCCTTAATTATCTCTATTGATGGTTGAATTGTCACGTCCTTATTCTTAATCGCGTTGTGTGTCTAAGGTCGTAGGGTATGCATTTATCCTAACTCTTTGAAACTACCAAAGGGTCTTGTCTACAAAATCTCTAGGATTTATAAACTCTAACTCTAAGGTACTCTTTGGATGGTTTAGCCTACAACTACTCTAGGTGTTATAGTTTAAGGTTCACAAAGATTAATCAAGCATTAACTACACAACGAATTACCTATCGCATTACTAGATCATTAACAATTAAGATAAGAGACAACCAATCAATATTCAATAGTTAAGTTTCATATTCCTAGCAAACACACAAGTAAATTAGCGGACATGGAGAACATGCAAGCATACACACAAGTAATTGAAGACATAATTGAATTAATGAAGTAAAGTACTTATCTTGGTGTAAGATAGGGTTTGGAACCCTAAAATCTTGTACAAGACAAACCTTGGTTTGGTTTAGGTTTTACTCCAAAGACTACACACTGAAAACTAAAAATTCGGATTCTATATATAAGATTACAATCGCGACGGCGTTACTTTATGAATTGTGACGCCTTGGGTCGCCGTCATTAGGGTTTGTCTTGGCACGTTAGTCTTGCGGCGCGTCACCTTATTCTTGTGACGTAGTCCCTTCGGTCTCTAACGCCGTCGGATCAAATCTAGGTCGTTTGAGTTGCGACGACCTACTCTTTTAAAGCTTGACACCGTCACTTGAAAATAAGCAATTTGGCTCTTGAGCCGTCACAAAAGTGCTCGACGACGGCATCGCAGATAACACTGACGCCGTCCCCTTGTATTTTAGCAGCTTGAGTGTCTCGATTCTTGACTTTGGCCATTTTCTTCGTATATCCGCGCCTTTTCGTCCAAATAAAAGCCATTCCAGCAATTTGCCTTCAAGAGACCTAAAAAGTGAAAAAGGAACGATATTAAGTAATAACGGATACAAAAGTGATCAAATAAGGGATTAAACGACCCCTCAAAATGGTACCTTTTAAATCCTTATCAGTAACCATTTAAATCCAGGTGTATTTTGTAACCATATCTGACAAGTCCAACTAGTTTGTGATTTGGTCTTAGTGAATGCACTAGGTGATATTCTCTTCCTAGGAGGTGATGAGGGTGCTATGGGTACACCAATGATATTCTCAAAAACTATAGAAGGCGGTTTACCTACACAGACTTAGAAGCATTAGTGGGCCTATAGGTAATGCCATTTCTATGTTTCCGCTTACGAGATACGATAGATTTAGCAACACAATTATCATGACAACGGAAAATATGATTTTACGACAAAAATACTAGAAGCTTCAAACATAACATTCAAAATACTCGAAGATTCAACATTCGTTACATTACTTATGCTATTACATTTATCTAACGCAATATCTAAAGTAGGTGCAACATGTGTTTTATTCAAAGTCCTAGTGTGTTCTTCTACTGCAGGGGTCTTTACTGATCTTCTCTTACGTTGCAACTTCCTATTCTTCGTGTCATTGCTCTTAGGCTGTGAAGTGCTAACGCTAGGATTAGAGGCAACTACTCATGTCGAAGTGGAAGGAATCACATTAGTGTTTTGTGGTTTGTCAGTAGGTTTTCTAGTGTCAATTTTAAACATTACAGGTGCAATAAAATTTGTGTTACTAGAATTATCATTCTCATATTTCCCCAACTTCTTTTTCAACTCTATGATAGTGTGTAACAAATCTTGATTTTCAGATCTTATGTTTCCATTAGTACATAAGACTTCACGAGTGTACACAAGATGATCATCAAGATCCTTTGACGCTTTTGCACGTGTCTTTTTCAACAACTTAAATATGTTATCATATTTTGTTTTAACTTTGCAATTTCTTGTTCATATTTAAAAATTTGACACTTTAAAGATGCTTTTCCTCATCCGATCGTTCGAGTTTTGGTCAAAAGTTTTATCACCCATTGTTTGAGTTTGTTTTACAAAGCAAGTTCTCGATTATTACAATCTTTTGACACCATTGAAGGCGGCGTGTTACGACTGAAAGTTCATTCAACAAATGCTCATTTTCGACTTTCAAAGTTTCAATTTGAGACACATTATCAATAATATCAACATTATCAATGTAATCAACAGAATCATGACAATATTATCAAAAGCGGATGCAACGATGATTATACAACATAATTGATATGGTATCAAGACGATAACATCTTCAAGAGTCGATCAACATGATTTCAAAAAAATTGTTCTTCTTTTTGGTTTTCAAAATCCATGCCTTTGTTTCATTGAAAATTGTTTTCATTTGTCCTATTTCTTCTCGAAGATCCGTTCCCAATATGTTGCATACATACATAAGTTTGAACATGGGGTAAAAGTTGTTTTTGAAAAATTTCTCTTTGGTTTCGGGCATGCCGTTTCAACTTTATTTCGAATGATATTCAATTTCACGTTCCAAAGGTTAATGTCAAACATGAATGTATCAAAATATTTGAGTTGACATCTTTCGGGTAATGGTGTGATTTCACTCAAAGAAGGTAAAAGACCATTAATTTGTGCAAGCTGGTTTGTGAGTCGATGTCAGAAGAGGACTCATGAATAGGTGTGATAACCCAAGGTGTGTATGTATTATCCTATTGTTTGACAAAAGTTATGAGAGGTCTTTTGAATAATCAAAAGGTTTGTTATATTCAACTTTTTCCATTTTCAATCGACTCTCATTTTCTGCATCGATTTCCTCTTCATGATTATATTCAACAACATGCACAACAGATTTATCAAGCATATGTTTGACACTATACAACTTTGGATTTGCCTTGAATGCTCTATGAAAAAAACGTGGTTTGTTATCAGCAAGATCTAGCCCATATCCATCTGGATTTGGCTTAAATGTAAACTTTTGAATCGTTGTGATTGACTCACCATGTTTATATACAAATTTTGAAACTCTTTGAGTTTGTTTTGTAAATCGACAATTTCGTCAAGATAGAGATCTATTCGTTTCCTGGAAGTTTGTTTGAATTCTGAAAACTCTTTTTGACACGATGACAACCAGACTTGGCTTTTTGAGTTTCGAAATAAGAGTGTTAACATGTTGTTTATGTTCAAATTTTGTTGTCACTATTTGAGAAATCAAATAATTTTTGGAAACAACTAGATCACGTATCTGTTTTTCTAAAGATTGTTCTTTTTCGTATGACTTTTGAAAAGCGACCTCAAAACTATATTCACGTTTTTCTTTTGTTTTAAAATTTTTGAGTTGTACCTTATAGCATTTAATATCCTTAGTCAATGGTGCCACTTTTTCACGAATATTATTATTTATCTCATTGCACTTCTCCAATTGAGATTGGGTGGTCAAAAATAAGGTCATGAGCTCTGGATCTGGATTAGACAAAGGTTCATTTTGTTCAACTTAAGTCTCAACATTTTCATCATTTGGATTCTCAAATGTAACCTCGGGGTCAACTTGATTATCAAAGGTAACCAAAAGGTCATCTTGATCATCAAATGTAACTACTGGATCCATTTGATTTTTTACGTGATTAGATGTAAATGGCTCATGTTGAACACTCTGTTCCTCGTTGGATGCAGATGCAAGCAGAGATATCAGATCATGTGTAAGACATATGTTTGGATCCGGTACCTGAGACAAGCCGTTAGTTTCATACACTGGGCCTGTGTCACTCATGTGGAGTTCTTGCATGTTGGCCATGAACATGGCGGCTACGTTAGCTTGCAAGTCCTCCATGTCATCATCGAATCTGCATTATCCATGAAGCTCGTTCTTTGTTGGTAAGTGTTCCTGACTTTATCTTTGAGAGCCAAAGTAAAGCCTCTTTGTGATAAGCACGCCTCTTGTTCTCGGTTTTGGACAAGCATTTTCGGATGACCATTCTCTTTGTAGTTATAGCATCGAAGACTAGTATTCCCATTCTGAACATTTCCCTGATCAACAATCTAAACCCTTTGCTGTGGAGCAACCATTTTATTCCTTCCAGAAGCATTAAATCCTTGTCCACTACCCATGTAATTACCACTTCCCACCGGACAACCATTGTTTACATTACGAACTCGAACCCTTCCATTGTTAACAAGCGCTTGATTTCTTGTGTTAGATAAGGTACGAATACGGTTGTTAGATTTGTTAGCAAATCTCCGAAGGCTCGAGAAATTAACAAAATCCTTGATTCAACGTATCGAAAGCTTACGCATCCTCATTCGGTGTCTCCTTTGTAGAGTTCGAATCGGAGTTGTTGTTGTAAGGAACTAGTTGAGTTTCTTATGGTTGTTGTGATGGATCATATGGTGTAATATGGGCTGATTGTGGTGGATTAGTAAAGACAGTAGGCAGCAGTGGAAATTGTGGATAACAAGCTTGAGTGAACAAAGCAAGAGTATTTGAATTAGGTAAAGGTGCATTAAATCCATGGAGAGCTTTATCTTTGTCCACTTCCGTTTGATGGTACTTCAAGTAGTCATACAATAACCCATACTTTTCCTTGTGAAGATCTTTAGCTTGATGGATGAATGTTACTTACTTTTCCCAATCAGGACCAAGACAGCTTAGGAACTTTGTGTTGATTGCAATTTTTGGCATAATGATGTTGTGTCTGTCCAAGTCATTGATGATGTCTGTAAACCGATGATAGTATGACTCTAATGATTCCCCATGTTCAATTATGAAGTTCTCATAGGATAGATAAAGTTTTGATTCCATGTCTTCTTGATTGAGTCTGATTGCCTTCCATTAGGAGATGAATTTGATCTCACATAGCTTTTGCGTTTTCGAGCATCAACCTTTGCGAAGAATCGAATTGGGTAAACCCAAAGGATATATTGCATTGCAAGTTCATTAGCTTCAAAATGAATTAGTTTTTTTGCAGTGAGTTGATCCATGGTGAAAGTGGAAGTAGAGTCATCTCTTGGTGGATTAGCATTTGGATCTCCAGGTATTGTTGTAGTAGGCATTTGAAAAGGACCTTCAAGGATGACCTTCTTCAAGAACTTACCATAAGGTTTCTTAAGATAACAAAACCTAAAGAACCGCATCACCCATTGAACATAGTTTCCGGGTGTGAGAATTAGAGGACTATCAATGGATCCAGCTTCATGAATGGATTGTTGGCTACTTATAACTTCATACTTTTTTGCAAACCAAGTGGGTTCCTTTTGCTTTGTTGCATTCACAACATACTTCTGTGGAAACTGATACTGAAAGTTGTTAGCATACTGATGTTGTTATGGGTATTGCTGAAGGAATTGTTGTTATGGTAGCGGTTGTGCAATTTGATGAGAAAATTAATTTCTAACTTGTTTTGGTTGTTTTTGAAATTGTTGTTGAGCATATTGTTGTTGTTGTTGAGGATATTCATGAGGAAATTAGTTGGAGTAGGGTGGTTGAGACATCTTTGAAACTTGTGTTGATGCTGGATCTTTGTAGTCGAATGAAACTTGATGTTGTTGTTGAAGAAGTACGTAGGCGTAAAAATACCTTAGGCGTAATCTGCTGAGCTTA
Organism: Chrysanthemum lavandulifolium; assembly: GCA_022545495.1. Classification (NCBI taxonomy): domain Eukaryota; kingdom Viridiplantae; phylum Streptophyta; class Magnoliopsida; order Asterales; family Asteraceae; genus Chrysanthemum; species Chrysanthemum lavandulifolium. The sequence goes on from CM040238.1 coordinate 143,472,881, forward strand.
GGCGTAAATTACCTTATGCATAAACTGTGTGCTTAGGCGTAAACCTCCTTATGCGTAAGCTACCTTATTACTAGTAAGGGTATCTTACTCGTAAACTTAATGGTTAAACGTAAGCTTAGGCATAAACTAAAGACTTAGTAGTAAGGAACCTTAGGCGTAAAGGGCTTACGCGTGAGTTTTAACAAGCGTAAGTATAGGTTTTTAACCAAAATATTTCACACTTGTCCAAGTGAGAGAGATATCCACAAGTCGAAGTGTTTTCAAGCTTGTCCAAGCAAGTAAAACACCGAGTTACCAACGACTTTGAAGAATTTGATGAAGATTCCTTAGGCGTAGGCGGTTAGGCATAAACTCAACTTGGGCGTAAAGCTTACGCGTAAAACTAGGGTTTTATTAGGCGAAGAAAGGGTTTTGGCTTAGGCGTAAGAAAAGGGTTTTGCTTAGGCGTAACCCGGCATAAATGACCAAAACGTATTTTTAAGCACCAAACGCTTTGTACACTCGTTTGTAATGATGCAATGACTTTAAAAACACCAAAATAACAAGAAAGTTTTGAACTTGATGAACCAAGTGATTTTAAGCTTAAGCGTAACAATGAACTACGAACCAAAAGCAGTGTAAAACGTAAAGTTTGAAACTTTTGCTAAAACAAAATTCTAAGCACTATATAAACCTTAAAACATAAGAATCTTGAGGTTTAAAGTGCAAAATCAAGGTTTTAAGCATGAGAAAAGTGTATAACGAACCAAAACTTAAGCGTAGCAAATACAAAACTTCAACAAAAACGTTTCACCCAACTAGATGGCGATTGATACCACTGTTAGATCACCATATTATGAACACAAGTATGTAGATGTATGATAGAATGAAGGAGATGAGGATGGACGGTTGGATCAAACAAACACAAACAATATGAAAGGTTTAAGTTTATTATGAAAGAACCAACACCTCTCAAATGAGAGGTTACATAGTATATATAGGCAAGGAAACTAGGGAATCCCTTGCCTTGGCCTTTTGGGCCTTTGCATAGGCTTATGGGCTTTCTACATAAGCCTAGCTCTAATTACATACATAAAAGCCATAATTAAGCACACTTGTACAAGTAAATGACTAACACTTGATAATACTAGTTACAAGTGATTCCAACAGTTTTTGTACCTATAAATAGTGAGCCATTTCTTCATTGTTTCTCGCCCTTCTTCTTACAAACTCTGTCATATATTATCTCACTCTCCTAACCTCTGATCATTTGATCATTCTACTAGTTCTTGTATCTTTGGTTGTGATTCTCATATAGGTCCTTCAGAAAGGCGAGATCACGTTATCCTACAAGTCATCCAAGCAAAGGGTCCTTGATTGATTTGTCCATCCACAAGATTTCTGTAGCATAATATTGTAATTCATATTTCACATAGTTGTGTAAAGGTTTAGTTCGACCTCGTGGAAGAACTCGGTATTTAGCTTTGTACTGGAAAAGGTGTAAGCGACGTTGTGAGGCTTCTCCGCCAAGTTGAAGGAGCTTGTTGACATAGTGCTTGAGCTCTCGAGTAGGGAACTCGGGGAGTGGAGTAGGGCAAGGAAGGTGTCCTTGTAGCTGAACCACTATAAATCGCTTGTGTCGCTACTTTCTATCCTTTTACTTTACTTGCTTTCTTTACTTACTTTACTTATTGCTTCATACTATTTATCCATCCACACGAATTCACATAAGATCAAATCTAAATCTTTGAAACTTAAATTAAAATCGGTAAACCTATTCAACCCCCCTTCTATTTTTCCATAATTGGTATCAAGAGCAAAGTTTACAAAAGTTTTAAAGTAAATTTTATTTTAAAAACTTTTTGATCACAATGAGTTTTGAAAATTATAGAGAAGGGAAATCTATACAACGACCTCCACTACTTGAAAGTAATAGTTTTATTTATTGGAAAATAGATTTGAAACTTATGTGAAATCTAAAGATAGTGATTCTTGGTATATTATTGTTGAAGGTGATTTTCAAACAATGAAAAGATGATAAAACCTAATAAAGAAAACATTTCTCATGATCGCCTCACGATGACCAAAAGAAAAAGCTTTCTAAAAATAGTGAGGCAAAATGTTTTATATAATGCCTTACCCAAAAGGAATTTGAAAGAATTTCTATGCATAAAACTAATAAAGAAATTTGGAATTAGTTGGTTGTAAACCACCAAGTAAATCAAAAGTTAAAACAACAAAATTGATTTATTTTTCAACAATATGAACAATTTTCAATATTGGATGAGGATAGTATTGATAATTCTTTTGCTAGCTTTAATACTATTATTACTTCATTACAAGCACTTGATGAGACTTTTTCTAGTCGTAGTCATGTCAAGAGATTTCTAAGGGCACTTCCATCAAAGTGGAGACTGAAGGTGACGACCATTGAAGAATCCAAAGATTTGTCAATCCTCACTCTCGATGAACTCATAGGCAAACTAAAAGTCAATGAGCTCGTACTCGCTAAAGACTCCGAGGTCTCAAAGGAAAAGAAATAGAAACATAAATCTCTCACTTTAAAGGCCAAGAAAGTCTCAAGTGATGAAGAAACCTCATTTTCGGAAAGTGAGGACGGAGAGTATGCAATGGCGGTACGCGACTTCAAGAAGTTCTTTCAGAGAAAAGGAAGATATGTCAAGCAACCTTATGACAAAAAGAAAGGGTTGCGGAAAAGCAAAGACGACAACAAAGTGAAGGACGAATGCAAGTGTTTTAAATGTGGGGATCCAAATCACTTCATTAGTGAGTGTCCCAAATGTGACGAACAAAAGGCGTTAGTGAGTGGTTCGTGGGGAATGAGTGAGGAAGAGAAGGAAGAAATTTGTCTCATGGAAAAGACTCCAACGAGGTATGTTCGACTCTCTATATTATAGTAGTTCATCGTTAGATGATGAATCCTTACATCTTGAATATGACAAGCTTTGCATAATTAGTCTTAAGGTAATTAACAAAAACAAGATTTTGAAAAATAAAAATGAACTTTTAGAAAAGGAAGTTCTTGAACTAAACGATAAATTAAAGGGATTAGAAAAAGGAAAAGAAGTAAGAAGTGAATGCAAGCTTTGTGTAGAATTTCAAACGTTAGTTGATCACCTTGATTCTAAGATTGCTAGACTAAGTACTAATTACCTTGATAAAATAATTGATAGTGTTAAAACGAGTAATAATAAAAAAGGTCTAGGTATTCAGGAACACATTGCGTCAACTAACGAGATTAAGAAAATACAATTTGTTAAGCAATTGAAAAACCAGCTATTGTAGTCCCGGATCCGACGGATCCCTTGAAAAGGATCCGGCTAGTTTAAATTTAGGGATTCGGGCACCTGCAGCAGTAAACACTAAAAATAACGCAACCACCTCTTCTAGAACAAAATTTGTTATTGTTAACAAAAAAAAACCAACCCATGTTACCGTTAGAAATGTCAAACAACCATCTCACCTAAAACAAGGTCAAAGTTTTATGTAAAACAAAGGTCCATCATTTTCTAAACCGAACACAACTATAAGAAGGCCAAAAAATGTTTATCCTAGAAGTAACCACCATCAAATAGGATGGAATCCTAACATACAAAATGGTTTTTCTTTTCAAAACTATACACCTTGGAATATTTTCTCACCATTTTCGTATATGCCTCATATGAATGAAATATATAACACCAATGGACCCAAGAACAAATGGGGACCAAACTATTGAGTGAATTGTTTTCTTAGATGTGCCTAAAGGTTGACTTGGATCCGGACGAATGGATCAAGGATAGCGGGTGCACAAGGCATATGACCTGTAATAAATCATTGTTCTCCACATATGAATCCTTTAATGGAGGAAATGTGGTGTTCGAAAATAGCAAGAGAAAAATTATCGGAAAAGGTATAATCTCTCACAAATCCTTGACCATTAACGATGTATGTCACGTAGACAACCTAAAATTTAATCTACTAAGTATAGATCAAATATGTGATAAAAAGTGCAACGTACTCTTTAGCGAAACCGGTAGTAAAATCTTGAAAAATGGTATTACTATAAGAAGAGGCATTAGAAAACATGGAGTCTACGTTATTAAAATTGGAAATGAACCAAAAGACAAACTTTTTCTTACCTCTATGGATGATACTTCGACCTTATGGCATCGAAGATTGGGTCACGCCAATATCTGACTTCTCCAATCGCTATCATCCAAAGAACTTGTAAGAAACCTACCTAAACTAAAATACGAACATCATTTTTGTGATGCTTGTAACATCGGAAAACAAGTCCATGCTAGTCATAGAGCTAAATATATGGTTTCTACAACTAAGTGTCTAGAGTTACTACATATGGATTTATTTGGTCCATCCGCTATCCTAAGTTACTGAGGCAACTTCTATACCTTTGTTATAGTGGATGAATACTCTAGGTACACATGGAATAAATTTTTAAAGAATAAAACTGAAACGTTTGATTACTCTGAAATTTCAAGTAAGAAAATCCAAAGACAACTAGAAAGTCCTATTGTGTCAATTTGAACGGATCATGGTCGAGAATTTGATAACGAAGTGCAATTCGGAGCTTTTTGTGATGCTAATGGTATTACTCACAATTTCTCGGCTCCTCGCACTCCACAATCAAATGGGGTAGTTGAAAGGAAAAATAGAACCCTACAAGAAATGAGTCGAACCATGATTAATGAGCAATATATTCCTCAAACATTTTGGTGCAATGTCGTCGACACATCAACCTGTATACTAAATCGAGTCTTGATTAGATCATTCCTAGGAATAACTCCATACGAGTTGTTACGAGGCAAAAAGTCTTCGTTAGAAAACTTTCGAGTCTTTGGCAGTAAATGTTTTATACTTAACACTAAAGACTATTTAACCAAATTCGATTCAAAATCAACTGAAGGTATCTTCTTGGGATATTTTCCCATCAGTAAAGCGTACATAATACTAAATAAAGAAACTATGAAAGTTGAAGAATCTTTAAATGTAAAATTTGATGAGAGTCCACCTAAAATTGCCTTACCTCTTGTCGATGACGAGTTAATCGAAAGTGAAGTCTTAGAAATCAAAGAAAATATAAATAAGGAAGATGAACCATTAAAGAATGAAATCATCAATGTTAAAGAGTCTAAAGATCATCCCGTAGAAAATGTTGTAGGAAAATTAAATGAAAGAACTCTAAGGTCTCAAGTCCAAAACCAAAGTAGTCTATTTTGTTTTGTATCAACCATAGAACCTAAAAACACTCAAGAATCTATAAAAGATGAAAGTTGGGTTATGGTATGCAAGAGGAATTAAATCAATTTGTTTCTAACAACATTTGGACACTTGTCCCTCCACCTAAAAACCAAACCATAATCGGAACAAAATGGGTATATAAAAGCAAGTTAGATGCAAACGGTGTCATGTCTGGAAATAAAGCTAGACTTGTTGCTCAAGGATATAACCAACAAGAAGGCATAGACTTTGATGAGACCTATGCTCCCGTAACTAGATTATAGTGTATAAGAATCTTTCTTGCTTATGCTTGTGCTCATGATCTTAAGCTTTTTCAAATGGATGTTAAAAGTGCTTTTCTAAATGGTTTTATAAATGAAGAAGTTTATTTATCTCAACCTCTGGGCTTTATCGATTTCGAAAAACCTAATCACGTGTACAAACTAAATAAAGCTCTCTATGCTCTTAAATAAACCCCAAAAGCTTGGTATGATAGACTCAAGGCATTTTTAATCAAAAACAAATATACCATGGGGTTAGTTGACAATACACTTTTTACAAAGAAAAGGGAGTCTCAAATAATTATTGTTTAAATATACGTGGACGATATTATATTCGGATCAACTTGTCAAGACATGTGTGATGATTTCTCAAGAATCATGCATGATGAGTTTGAAATGAGTATAATGAGAGAATTAAGTTTCTTTCTTGGTCTACAAATCAAAGAACTAGAAGATGGTATCTTCTTTAATCAATTTGAATACATAAAAGAAATGCTAAATAAATTCGGATTAGAAGAGTCAAAACCAATAAGAACACTAATGTCATCTGATACCAAACTCACCAAAGATGAAGACGGTGAATCCGTTGATAACACCAAATACCATGGCATGATTGGTAGTCTTCTCTACCTCACGGCTAGTCGCCCGAATATCATGTTTAATGTATGTCTTTGTGCTAGGTTTCAAGAAGCTTTTAAAACTTCACATCTAGAAGTCGTCAAAAGAATATTTAGATATATTAAAGGTAAAACTCAATTGGGATTATGGTATCCCAATGGGACGGGGGTAGAAACTATTGTATATGCAGATTTTGACCATGCAAGTGATTATGTTGACCGAAAAAGTACAAGTGGTGTTTGCACTTTCATGGGGTGTTGCTTAACATCTTGGTTCTCAAATAAGCAAACGGCATTAGCCATCTCAACAACCGAAGCCGAATATGTCTCCGCCGACAAAGCATGCCAACAAGCACTATAGATAGTTGACTACGACATCCATCTAAGTGACATTGTCATTTTATGCGACAACAAATGTGCTATAGATCTTAGCAAAAATTCGGTGTTGCATTATCGTACCAAGCATATAGAGATCCGTCATCACTTCTTAAGAGACAATGTTCAAAAAAGGAACATTTCGATTGAGAAAGTGTCATCCAAAGACAACATAGCCGACCTCCTCACCAAACCGTTGAAGCGGAAGCAATTCAACTTGCTTCTTCTAGTTCTTGGTCTTATGGAACAACCTTCTTGAAATACTTTCTCTCTACAAGGTACGTAAACTATTGCTTTACCTCATCTCCTGGGTCTAGGATCACTATTTCACATAACTCACTAACAATATGGGGATTTATTTTCAAAACTAAAGATACTTTCTATATAAGAAACTCTTCGGAATATTTTCTAAAAGATATTTCTCCCCATATCATTTTCTTTTAAATCACTCTCACGTCTAAGACAAACAATTTTTTTTCTTTCTCATAGTTAATACAAAGTAATTTTTTTTTCATTGCATCTCATATGTCTTTTGAATGCTAAAGGGAATACGAACTAATATGTTTTTCGGTACATCCAATCAAGCAAAAATGAATAAAGGAGTCTTGGGTTATCTCATATATATATATATATATATATATATATATATATATATATATATATATATATATATATATATATATATATATATATATATATATATATATATATATATATATATATATATATATATATATATATAGGTTATTATGAAAGTTTCTTAGAATGAAAAGAATGAGAAGGCATGTGGAGGTGACATGTGTCACCTTTGCCACATCACCATACCCACCTCACCCCCCCGCCAAAAAAAAATTTCTCGCCAAAAAAATTTTTGGGGCAAAAAATTTTTTGGGCAAAATTTTTTCCCGCCAATCACAGTTATAAAGTTACTGCATCACAATTATGATTTGAGTGCATTAAGGTTATAAATTATTGCATCACAGTTATAAAGTTACTGCATGACAATCATGATTTTAGTGCATTAAGGTTATAACCTTGATTTTAGTGCATCATAATCGATGCACTTAACTATTAACTATGATGCAAGAACTTATAATAAAGATGCACCAAAACTTATTAGTGCATTAAGGTTATAAGTTCTCGCATTACGGTTATAAAGTTCTTGCATCATAATCATGATTTTACCGCATTAAGATTATAAGTTCTTGCATCACAATTATGATTGTGATGCGATATTTTTATTGTGATGCAGAATAAATTTTGGCGGAAATTTTTGGTGGAATTTTTTTGCCCAAAAGAAAATTTTTTGGCGGGAAAAAAATTCTAAAGGGGGTGACACATGTCACATGACATGGCATGGTGATGTGGCAAAGGTGACACATGTCACCTCCACATGCCTTCTCATTCTTTTCATTATAAGAAACTTTCATTTTAACCCTACTATATATATATATATATATATATATATATATATATATATATATATATATATATATATACACATTTTTACTTCTATGTTTATTTTTCTTCTTTAAAGAGTCGAGGTAACCGCAACTCCATATGGTTTCATTTAGGCACACACTAGGCGTATTGTTTCCAAAACAATATTTTTCTCACGCTTGAGAACACAGGTTCCACGGATCCTAACATTTATCTTGGACGGATCCACGAAGGATCGGACCGTGGGAACCGTGTCACAGAAGCCACTTTTATAACATTTTTTTTCTTATTTTGGCTTAAAACTTTAAAATTTTCAACCTTTTATCGTTACCACTAATACATATGTTCCTTAATGCTTGTGCTCTCATGATCACTTGCTTTAAATTCATATCTAACCATTAGATTATAGTTCACATTTTGGTTTTAGCATTTATTGTAATGCATTATTTGTTCTATAAATAAGGTTCCAAAATGCTTGCATATCCATCACTTTCAACCTCACAAACAACCATCATCATGTCACCCAAAAGATCCTCAAACAATGATGAACTATCTAGTGAAAACAACCTTTTCAAGAAATCTGAAATTTCATCCTACCACCACCCAAAACTAAGAAAACCGCACGGATTAGCATACGGCCTTGTTGCTTAGCTAAACCCTTGTCAAATAGCCCATCACCAACTACTCATTCTCCACCAAATGACTACAATGTAGCACTTTCATCATCTCCTAAAAACTCACCACCACATTCACCAACCGAGTCTCAACTTAACACTCAAATCACACTAGCGAAACTCCTTAAGACTCCGAAAACCATTCCACTACCCTTGTCTATTCCACCACCCGCTCCATCCCAACCATCAAAATCTACCCAACTAGCCTCAAACATAAACCAAAAGAGCTAGTCTTTTTAACACCTCCAACATCTCCAAATACCTTCTTCAAAGAGCTTGAAACCTTACCACCTCTACCATCCATCACTATACAATAACATCTAGGCTCTTATCCACCACCAATTACCAACATCATGGTCTTTGATCCATAGTTACCAACATTTCTACCACCTAATCCGCACTCCAAAATTCAAAATTGTACGGAGACCATCCACCCACACCTTCCTCACCAACTCTTTTGCGAACATTGCCAATCCACTAGGGATCTCACAATAGAAATAAGGGATGAAATGCGGTTCATTCTCAACCATATCATTGATCGCATCAACATTATCACTCACCAAAACTTCCAAAATTAGACCCTATGCAAGCATGAAAGGAATGATAATAATATTTTCTATTTTTTCTTTTGTGTCTTTCTAAAGAACAACCCGTTGTTCTTAGTTTTACATTTGTATGTGGCATATATACCACTACATTTTGATATTTTATTACAAGGCTTTGTTTACGTACATTGGCTCTCTATCTTGTTTCTCGTCTTCTACAAGATTATATTACATGTTATCACTAACATTTTTTTGTAGGTATTATCTTTTCTCACTCGACGCCCTATTCTAAGGGAGCTACCGTCAAAGGGAGTTAGTGCTTTGTGGATCATTTTTTCCATAATTTATTTTTACTCGACTCACTTTTTGTTTCGACAAAAGGGGAGAAAGAGTAAACTCACATACACTTTCAAAACATACATATAATATTAAGTTTTACTCACCATAACTTTATGTTTTGTCATCAATAAAAAGGGGGAGATTGTTAATACAAATAAACTGTAAAAACGTTTGTTTATATTTAGCGATCTCGTTATGTTGTTGATAACAAATATAAAGTTATCATAAGTAAAATGATACAAATACATGTTGTTTTGAAAAATATATAAATTTGGTCATTTACATAAAATGTTGTAATAAATAAATTACTGCAATATAATATGTAATAGGATGGGTAATATCCAAGACCCATGACCCATACCCATGGAGCTAATCCATAACCCGTGACCCATTGTATGACATCATGCATGAAATCATGTTGGGTATTATCCATGACCTATGACCCAATGTCCATGACCCAAGACCCATGAACCTTTGTCTAGATACATTGTATCTTGTTGGGTACCCATGACCCAAAGTCCATGACCCATGGCTCATAACCCATAACCCATAACCCGGTTTGCAACCCAAAATCCAGTTATTCGACCTAGACTGCTCGATCCCGAGTTTGACTTGGCGGATCCCTGGGTGAGGATCCACGAACCGGGATGACGAAGGCTTTGTGCCTATAAATAGTGAGCCATTTCTTCATTGTTTTCCCCTTCTTACAAACTCTCTCATATATTATCCTACTCTCCTAACCTCTGATCATTTGATCATTCTAGTAGTTCTTCTATCTTCTGTTGTGATTCTCATTTAGGTCATTCACAAAGGCGAGATCACGTTATCCTACAAGTTATCCAAGTAAAGGGTCCTTGATTGATTTGTCCATCCACAATATTTCTGTAGCATAATCTTGTAATTCATATTTCACATAGTTGTTGTGTAATAGTTATGTAATGGTTTAGTTTTACCTCGTGAAAGAACTCGGTATTTGGCCCTGTATCAAAAAAAGTGTAAGCGGCGTTGTGAGGCTTCTCCGCCAAGTTGAAGGAGCTTGTTGACATAGTGCTTGAACTCTCGAGTAGGGAACTCGGGGAGTGGAGTAGGGCAAGGAAGGTGTACTTGTAGCCGAACCACTCTAAATCACTTGTGTCGCTACTTTCTATCCTTTTACTTTACGTGTTTTCTTTACTTACTTTACTTATTGCTTCATACTATTTATCCATCCACACGAATTCACATAAGATCAAATGTAAATCGTTGAAACTTAAATTAAAATCGGTAAAACTATTTAACCCCCCTTCTAGTTTTCCACATAACACGTTTGTTCTTTTTCTTTCTTTATAGGTTTCAGATATAAAACAAAGTTACATATCTATGATGTGATTGTGTAAACCAAAAAAGAAATCTTTAAAGATTGTTACTTGAGTTGAACACAAACTGAGATCTTGTTCTTGTTGGGAAATGGTGGTATGATCTTGTTGTGTCACGATTTTGTTTTGTTTTTGTGTTTAATTCCAGTACCGAGAGAATAAGCTCGGATACGAGCTTATTCTTGAGCTTATTTGGGGTGTATGAGCTTATAATAATCTTATTTGGTTAGTTTCTTTTGATTTGTTAGCTTGGGAAATTTGTTTTGGCCCGTTTGATTTTTTTGGGTTCGATATGATTTGAACCGAGACCAAGAGGTCTCGGCATAAGCTTGTTGACTTATTTTGTGGTTTGTTTGACTTGTTCTCATGGCGTACGACTTCGAGCCAAGACCCTAGAGTCTCGACATAGTAAGTGTTAGTCGAATGGTATTTGGTTTTGTTGAGATAATGAACTTGAGCCGTAGGATAGAACCGGCCGAGTATTATTGATGTGGTAATTTGGACTTGGACTTGATTGATTCATGATGTTTCAGCCATAACGAAGTCTAGCTGAGACCTTGTGGTCTTGGGAGGGCCTCAGATTGCCTACGAATGGATATTATGGACATTAGTTGGGACGTGTTAACTTATGGACCTGACTCTTATGACATGGGGATTTATTTGGTTTGAATTTGGGTATGGGAATTAAGTTTAGACTCGAGGGATTTGTTATGATAATTTGACTCGAAATGAACAATAGTCACACAAAATACACATTTACTTGATTTTAAACAACATATGGTCACACTTATTAACACTTTTGGTTAACTTGTACGTGACTAAAAAAAACGTGCTTTGTGTGACTAAATATTATAAAATGTCACACAAAATTAAAATTCATGTGACCATTTGATGAAGAATAGTCACAAAAAAACACACATTCGCTTGACTTTAAACAACATATGGTTACACTTATTAACACTTTTGGCCACTTTTGGTTAACTTGTATGTGACTAAATTAAAAAAAAATGCTTTGTGTGACTAAATATTACAAAACACCACACAAACTTAAAAATCATGTGACCATTGGATGAACAATAGTCACACAAAATACACATTCACTTGACTTTAATCAACATATGGTCACACTTATTAACACTTTTGGCCACTTTTGGTTAACTTGTATGTGACTAGATTAAAAAAAAATGCTTTGTGTGATTAAATATTACAAAATGCCACACAAACTAAAAAATTCATGTGACTATTAGATGATCAATAGTCACACAAAAAACACATTCACTTGACTTTAAACAACATATGATCACACTTATTAACACTTTTAGTGTGACAATCGGTAAATTTTCAAACTTTAATTTAATAATAAATTATTATTTATTATTACCTGAACGATTTTGAGCAAGCATTACCTCACTTGAGATAAATAAGGGAGGTTATCCCGCACACTGGAACATTTAAACTATTTATGATTTTCAGAAAATGCATATTTTTAGATTTTCTGACCACTTATAAGTTTTCAAACTCACTCGAGAAGTTATCTCACTTTATCAGAAACACGAGCTCCCGCACGAACCGACCAATAGAATGTATGCATTAGTCTAATAAACACATTTTGAAACCAATATTGATGTTTTTATATTTCTTTTATAAAAACACACTTGAAAACATATTACTACGCGTTCAATATTTTTAACGTGCAACTAAAATGTCTCAACTCATGTCTACACTTAAACGTAATACGTAAAACAATATGGATGTTCACGTTTTAATTCTTCTATCTTTTCTATCTATCTTGTGTCGCATTTTATGCCGTCCAACACAAGATAAATCATTTGTATAAATTTACGTATATACATTTGAATATTTTGATCAATTAATCAATCAAACACCAAATGTAAGCAAACCTTACGAGTTAAGAAATCTCGTTTGATAATTTTAGTAACTTAGGGAGGTTGAGAATCACACGGGACGACCCAACACCTAACATTCGACATATGGACACATTACCCGGCCATTAATATATGTTGTGAACCCATTTCATTTGGACCTTTCTCGGGATTTCTAGTGTCAAGTTTCATTTAAACGACTTTCAAAACTCATTCCTTGACTCCGTTAACAATCAGTTCTACAAAGAAGTACAACAAAAATAAAACATATGCCACTAGTGTGTACATATTTGACTAGTTTTTCTTTTCTCTTCTTTCCCAAGCCGAGCACTCAAGGACCCTACCCCACCCTTGGTGGTTTTCAATTATAACAATCATGTTCCCATGCTATGGCTATGACAAGGGTACATACAAGCCATGCCCTCCTTTTTCTTTTGCTTCATACTCGTTCAAACGAGTACCAAATCCACACACAATCTTGTTTGAATAGCAACTTAGTACACTTTACATTTAATACTTTGAAACTCCAAACAAGCAACCAAAGTCTTTTGCTTCTTCTTTTCACTGAGCCTAACAAGAGTTAAAACACACACACTTTTCAGTTGAAACCCATTCGAAGCAAGCAAGAAGTTGTGGAAGCTCAAGTGACTCGGGTTTTTCATTATGGGAAGCATATTGGATCTCATCTTGGAAAGCTAGTTGAGCCTTGGTCCTTGGTACTTGCTTAAGCCCTCGTACACTTCAAAGCCGTAAGCAAACTCGAACTTTGCTCGTTTTGATTTCCTATTTTGCATGGTTATACGTTTGTGTTACAAAACTTATGCCATTCAAAAGTAAACATGTTCTCGTTAACATGGAAACATGTCGAGGAATCGTTTTCTTAAACTATCAAAAACCATAACTAAACTCGACTATAAACTAGTTGACTTTTCAGAATGTTAGTATGCTTATGTGGTTAACTTTGAACGAAAAATATGGTATCTCAATCCCAAAATGAACGGATAATCACCTTGTGATCATTCGGGTTTTCAAATGAAATACTGAAACTTCTCATGCATTTTGAACGTGTGAAAAATATAAAATCTTGGCTCACTTAGAAAACTGTTTTGTATCTTAGGTTCTTGCTTACTGTTGTTCATATTCCATTTCTTCATGAAGTACTCGAACTCATTTATCACTCAAAACACTCGACCCATTCGTCTTGATGAAACTAAAAATGCTTCGGGTTTGGAAGCCCAACCCATGAAACCGTTTAGCTTACGAGATTGCTTATTAGTAATAAGTGCTCGACTCTAGAATAAGCTAAACGTGCTAAGTTCCTATCGATATACACAAATAAGCAGTTCTGAAAATTTGAAACTTTCACTTCTATGTAGTTCGAAACCTTAATCAAAGGAAAAAATGCTTATCGGGCCCGAAGGCCCAATAGCTTATTTTGAACTTATTCGATAAGCTGAGCTCATAAGCTCACTTCGGTTGACTAGCTATAACATATCTTTTTTTGTGGAAAGCTCGATGAGAAAATCATGCATGTGTGGGTACTTAGAACTCAGCTCACGCTGAGTTAGTTAACCCAAAAATCCAACCCAGCTGCGCTCCAATATATATACACACGTAGTAAGATATAACCAAATATGATGCTTGGCTCTGTGGTTAACATGCTCGTACTTTATCCAACAGGTCTCGTGTTCGAACCCTGCCCATGGCAGTTTTAGTTTTATTTTGTTACTTATGCAACTTCCTGGACTTGGCAGTTTTGGCCCCTCCACTTCAAGGCACTAAGCAACTTTCTTAAAACATTTAATAAGTTTTAAAAAAAAAATAATATTAAAAACTTACCACTTCAGTCTCTCAATTTTGGACAAGTCAACATCTTTTCATTAAAAGTTATAAATTAAATAACTTATATACTTTTACTACTTTTCGTAAAATTAAATAGGTTTAATACATATTTTTATTCGACAACCACATCCGAATAAACTTTAAATACTATATTTATCCAAATATATTATTTACCCACGACTTCGATAAATATATATTGTATATATATTTTCACATCTCGAAGCCAAAACAAATCTAATAGATACAATACGTCTTGTATTTATTTACTCCTCGATAATACTTGAGCCAATATTCAAGCCAACTCCTATGTGAATATATTGTATATATTCTCATACTCTTTCCAAGAGCCAAACACTTACAAATATTTTCATAACTACATTTTTATGTACATCACTGATCTAATTAACTTGTGAAACATCCACATAAGCTACAATAACTCAAATATTGTAAAACTTTTGTTTTTGAAACACGAACGCTGGTAAACTTGCAAACGTTTGTAAATTTTACAACTTGTAATTGATACAGGACTTAGACTAAAAACCATACCATACTTATCTAGGTTGCGTGTCGGAGCCGTGCACATTTATTACTTGATGTTTGTTGTGATGTCTTACATTTCTGCATACCAAGGTGAGTTTTCATAGCCCCGATTTATTTAAGTTTTTACTTTATTTCAAACCTACGGGGGAGAATACATTGCACACCATTTTATTACGCTACCAAGTATGTCAAAATTCATTATATTGCTTAAGTTACCGCATTGCCGATTAAATGTCCCATTTCATAAGCATGAACCGTTAATTTCCTAGAAGCGTGGGTGAGTGGATAGATCTATCGGTGACACCTCCATCCGGGTTGGTGGATCCCAACTAGTCATCTGGATGCATTTCATTTCATAAACATTATTTGAGTTGTTTGGCAAGACACTCTGTTGGGCGTAACATCGATCGAGCTTCGTGTCATGTGCTTAAGCAATTGTAACATCATTTTGTGACATCATTGTCATACATAATTTATACTTGTGGTAGTCGTATTAACATTTACATAAACTCTATGAACTCACTCAACCATTGTGTTGACACTTTTAGCAATGTATTTTCAGGTATCTAAGGCATTCACTTCATGGCATGCATAAGGACTTAGCATAGAGTCGTGGTGACTACGCGTCTCACATGGGATTTATACATTTTAAAAACATCGTTTGACTTGTACTAAACTTACTTTCCGCACATAGTAACTTTCTTTTGGGACCTATCTTTGTAACTCGAATGTTTTATTAAATCAAGCGATGTATTTTCAAACGACACTTTAGGTCGTTCAATATAACTTGTGATTGTGATGCTATGACAATCAATCCCGTGAATTCCATTCACGCAAAACAGTAATTTGGGGTGTGACATTTAGCCATTTTTAAATTGTATGTGACTAAATCCAAAAAACAACGCTTTGTATGACTAAACATTACAAAAGGCCACACAAACATTAAATTCATGTGACAATTGTATGAACAATAGTTACATAAAATACACATTTACTTGAATTTAAGTATAAAGTCACACTTATTAACACTTTTGATCATTTTTTTTTTTTTTTTAATTGTATGTGACTAACTCCAAAAAAACAACACCCGTTGTGTGGCTAAATCATCACAAACGTCACATTTATTATATATTCATGTGGCCACAGGACGGGAAATAGTCTCACAAAATACACATTTACTTGAATAAATCATCTCAAACGTCACATATATTATATATTTATGTGGCCAAAGGAGGAACAATAGTTACTCTCAAAAACCATTCGTGTGACTATAAAGTGTTTACGGTCACTAATACTGATTAATACAAAAAAAATTGTGCCTAACTTGTCACACATATTCGGGTTTTGGTCACCCTTTTTCAATGAAAAAGGCCACGAATTCAACAATGTCACCGTAGGGCATCTACGGTGTACGACTTTAGTGACAAAAAAAAAAAAAAAAAAAAAAAGTCCCTAAGATGTTACCATTTCGAGGTCTTAAAGGCAATGCAAGACATGGCCGACCATTCACAAAAATGGCATGGTGGGGCAAGTACTAGGCGGAAGGGTGGTGATAGCTAGGATGGCATTGTTGTTATCACCAACAAACTCAACAACCTTAGGCGAGCTATGAAGAAGCTAGAGGAGAGCGTTCATGCTATACAGGTTGGTTGCGAGATTTGTGAAGGGACGCCTCTAACTAAGGAGTGTCCTCTAAAGGAGGAAGGTAAGGTAGTAGAAGAGGTGAAATACGGCGAGTTCGGAATATCTTTCCAAGGAAATGACAAAAACGATGCTAGGTATCGTGTAGGAGCACCGGGGTACTACACACGTGTGGACAATCGTCCAACATTTGGGGAGAAGAAGACTAGCCTTGAAGAGGACGTCAATAGATACATAGAGTCGACCAAGCAAGCGAAAATGAAAAGGGATGACGAAATTCCAATAGAATATGGGTTTAAATTTGAAAAATCAAGATGCCGCAATCAAGATCTTGAAAGCCAAGATTGGTCAACTGACAAAGGATTTTCAAACGAAAGTCAGGGGAAGTGCACCAAGTACTTCCACTTTTGTTGGTCATTGTAAGGCTATCTTCACAAAAGATGGGTTACCTCTTTACACTCACTTTGACTTTTTCTTTGATGATACTAATGATTCCTCTATTGTGTCTTTTGTTTCTAATCAAGAATTGCAAGAAATAGACGAGATGATTGAAGTCAAGGAGGAGCCGGTTCCTCGTGACTTACCAATTGTTAGCCATTATATGTGCCACCCATCCCATTTCCTGTACGCCTAAAGGAGCACAAGGAAGTAGCACTCATGAGTCGGACTTTGGAGAGCTTAATGGAGTTGAAGATCAACCGTCTTTTAATCTGTGTCATCAAAAAGAAGCCTGAAAATGGGCCAAGAAAAAAACACGATGACCCAATTACAACCCAAAAACGAAATGGCTCAACACATTACCAAACGACACGGCTAAAACAACATGACATACCATTTAAAACGGCGTCATCCCGCATGCATAATGTATAATAGAGTAATACGTTTTAGGAAACAATGATAAGTTTCAAATTTTTGATTGTCTGAACGAAATTATTGAGATTTTACTTGGTTGCCTAGGTAGCAAGACCTAGCGTGACATTTCTATTACTCCATCCGTCCCATATTAAATGTCGACTATGATTTTTTTAAGTCATTTTTGTACAACTTTGACCTTAGATAATTTTGTTTGTGTTAAACAATACTTAATGCAAAATATATGGATGTATTGAGTTTTAAACGTATTTTCATTTTGTATAATTTTGATCAAATACTATATAACACAAACAAAATTATTTAAGGTCAAAGTTGAAAATAAAAAACTTCAAAAGTCAAAACTGAACATTTATATGAGACGAAGGTAGTACTTGATTTACATTCGCTGTTTATTTCTAGTAAATTTATAAATCACATATAACCAAACACTCGATATTACTTAAATAACAAATAAGGTTTTGTCATAACTTTTCCTTATAAAGCATCGAAATTTACCTCTTTTATCTCATTTCTACTTATGATAAGCCATCGTATGTCGTATCTTTGGAAAAATTTGAGTTTAGTATATAAAAATATCATACTAAATTCTCCACGATTTTAATGAAAATGAGAATAAGTTATTTGCATAATTTCGTCTACCTCAGTCATCGGTTTTGACCAAGTAAACAGTTGGCATATACGCCTACGCGCATTCCTCTTTTGTCAATCAACCTATTTTTAAAGCTAATAATAAAACACGTACATCATGCATAATCCTATTTAATTTCAAGAATCCAAGCACTAACGAATTTTATTCTTGCAACCATGCCGATGGTAACCAAAAACTTGATTTTACTTTGTGTTGTTATTATCATAAATTCGATCACTATTTCAGTCTCTCAAGATATTACGTATCCTAGGTGTGATGAAAATGCTAATTTCACTAGTAATGGTACGTACCAAAGAAATCTTGACGATGCTTTGTCGTCCCTCACATCTGATACCAGCATTAGGTACGGGTTCTACAACCGGTCTGTTGGTCAAGCCCCCAATCAAGCCAATGCGATCGGGCTATGTAGAGGTGACATTGAGCCAGACGATTGTCGCAAGTGTATAAACGAATCTATACCAAAACTAAGACAAATTTGTCCAAATCAGAAAGGTGCAATTGGTTGGTATGATAATTGCATGTTAAGGTACTCTAATGTGTCATTCTTGGGAATCTTAGACACTCAGTTTGCAGGGGGGTTGGCTAACCCTAGTAACGCGTCTAACGTGGACCAGTTTAATCAAGCGCTCGACCAGCTATTAGATCAACTAAGGGCCGAAGCTTCGAGTGGCGGGTCTCTTCGTAAATATGCTTCCAATAATACGAACGGACCTGGTTTTGTTACCATTTCTGGGCTTATGCAGTGCACACCAGATTTGTCAGAACTCGATTGCTATAATTGCTTGGATAATGCAATTAGGTTTATTCCAAATTGTTGTTATGGTAGGCGTGGGGCGCAATTTTATTATCCTAGTTGCAATATTAGATATGAAGAATATAGATTTTTTGGTAATGCTGTTGTTATTGCACCATTATCGCCACCGCCATCACCATTGCCATCACAGCCATCTCCATCACCACCGTCACCACCACCAGGTACATACTGACCTTTGCCACCACTACTATTCGGACAAGTTATAATTCTATAGAAAAGCTAGTGTTACTTGAAATTGTTAACGACTTATTTGAATTATATAGAGATTGTCTTTGATGTACGCTTACGAAGAGATTACTGAGGCCAATACCAACAAAATCCTTTGGTAATTGGTAACCTCGGAAATCCGTCTTTAACCGTTGTTCAAAACAAAAGAATCCGTCTTTAACTCACTAGTTTCACTCCTTATCTAGAACTTCAGCCCATGGGCCAGAATTCTAAACATGTTGGGCTGATTAGATTTCTTACGTTCTTAGCTGTTTTCCTCCTTTCTCTATTTTGTATAGTACTTTTTGCTAACATGATCATTTCATAAATATTTGTGACCATTTCAGGCAATAGTAGTAACACAACGGTAATTATAGTCATTGCTATTGTAGCAAGTGTTAGTCTTGTGATACTAGTAGTGGTTTTTGTTATCGTCTTCAGAAGAAGAAAAAGAAAGCTACAGAGACTACAACCAGAGAATTCAGGTGTGTGCTATTAGTTTCTTTTATTTGTTCTTAAGACTTTCTTTCCTCAGCACATAAGCTTATATCTCCAGTTATTATTGAGATGAAAATTGTAGTTGATGAGGACGGGGATATTGATGAAATAAGTACAGCCGAATCGTTGCAATATAGCTTTGGTGTCATTAGAGAAGCAACGGATGATTTCTCAGAGAACAATAAGCTTGGTCAAGGTGGATTTGGTTTGGTTTATAAGGTAGATTATACATCACAACAAAGATGTACTATATATGTCGGACCCATTTTTGTAACAAAGTCATATTCACGATTAATATTTTAAGTATTTTCAAACTTAATTTCTAGGGTAAATTACGAAATGGACAAGAAATAGCAGTGAAGAGGTTGTCGAGGGAGTCGGGGCAGGGAGAACTAGAATTCAAAAACGAAGTCTTATTACTTGCAAAGCTACAACACCGAAACTTGGTTAGGCTCCTTGGGTATAGCATAGAAGGGTCTGAACGTCTTTTGATGTATGAGTTTGTAGAAAATGCAAGCCTTGATCAATTTATATTCGGTAAGTTGGTTATTTTATTACTTTTGTGGAGATTCATTCTTTTAATGATATGCTTAAGCTTGGTCTAAACTATTTTAGATCCTACAAAGCGTGCGAGTCTTGATTGGGATAGAAGATACAAAATAATTGGGGGTGTTGCGAGGGACTTTTGTATCTACATGAGGATTCACGACTAAAGATAATTCATCGAGATATGAAAGCTAGTAACGCCTTGTTGGATGCCCAAATGAGTGCCAAAATAGCCGATTTTGGCATGGCAAGGTTGGTCACACCTGATGAAACCCAAGGCAATACAAGTCGAATTGCTGGAACGTAGTAAGTCTCACTACAAAAAAATACTGTTTGTTATACAAATATTAATTGTCTTCGATAATAAATCATTCTCTAGTTATAAGCTAGTAGTCTTACAACGTCTAAACATATTATCACAACTCATTTTTCAAGAAACATGGATATCATTAAATGCGTCTCTCTATCACGAATATAGATGCCGAATTTGTCGTTATTTTACAAGTTTTCTTATTGCCCCAGTGGATACATGGCACCGGAGTATGCAATGCACGGACAATTTTCAGTTAAATCAGACGTGTTTAGTTTTGGTGTACTTGTACTCGAAATTGTAACGGGTCAGAAGAACCATAGCTTCCAAAATGGAGTGATGAAGGAGGATCTCCTTAGCCATGTAAGTGTCGATAAAAAATGACTTATAAAAATTCTTATTTGATTATAATGCTTTTGGTTTAAATATATCCAATATAATTGATTGCCAATGTTGCAATTCCTATGTGTTCAGGCATGGAAAAGTTGAGAGATGGAACTGCTTCAAGTTTAATTGATCCGATATTGTATTCTTCTTCCGTACGTGATATGATGAGATGCATTCACATTGGTCTATTATGTGTTCAAGAAGACGTTGATGATAGACCAACAATGGCTTCAGTCGTTCTTATGCTTAGCAGCTTCTCTCTAACCCTCCCGGTCCCTTCGGAGCCTGCATTTTTCATGCACACAACTACAAATCCTGAAAAACCACTATTTGAACAGTACTCTTCGAGTACGGGTGATCCTAGCCCGTTTGAAAGTAAATCAAGATCTTCACAACGATCTGTAGCAAGTAATCTTTCTATGAACGATTTATATTCTCGATAGATGATTATTTGTTTCACTTTTGGGTACTATTATACATATTGTGATCTTTTGTCACGTTCTATTTTCTTTGGCCATTTTTGTCGTTTAAATTATGGCTTTATTTGTATGTATGTTCTGGATGCATTTGTATATTGCGAGTAGAACTGATGAAAACACAAACATGAATGAATTACATGACATTTGTATTAGTTGATATATATTTTGTATATGTTTAGTTGATTTGTTAAGACCCACTTGTATATTTTGGCCTAGCCCACTATAGTGTTTCTCTAGAATTATCTTTTGTAAGTTAAAAGTTGGCTCGCTTATAAAATTGTAACGATCTTTTTTAATGGGCTCATTCTTTTAAGGAAAGATCAAGCCCAATAAGAATATATGATCTTATGGGTTTAGGGTTGTGTATTTTCTCGATAAGAGTTATAGATTTTGACAACAAACCTATGACTTGTATTTAGGCTTGTGTATGTTCTGGATTTTTGAGGGAGAAAATTGAATATGAAGATTAGCAAACATTAGTCTCACATTATTTTTATACAGTATCTTGTTGCGTTCAAAGGGTTTTATTTGATCCATCAAATAATCAAACAAGAACAACAATATATACTAACACCAAAAGTCCAAAATTGTTTATCAGCTCATAAACACATTTTAAATATGGGATCATTTCCAGTTATCTACCAATCCACACTTCTTTTACAAAGGTTATACGCTAAACGGGTCAAGCTCCAATTACAAAGTAGCAACTTAGTTTTAACCTTTGCTTAAGTTTGTTTGTAGAAAATATAATTGAATCAGCATTCTTAAACAAGTACCCCATCTTCTTCCATGCACGTACTTAACTTCCGTTTACAAGTTCTTTGGAAGGAACATAAGTAGGAACTCAACTTAAGTTGTAATTTAAAATTGATTGAATAATAAAATTTTGTAATTGATGCATGGTATCTCTCAAAGACTCAAAACGATTAAATCTTCTTGTCCTTCTTAATCTCATTTGATATATTATGCTTTTTGTGTGTAACTGAACTTATATTCTGAAATGTATAACAATTATTATAACTTCGGAAGACCTTTTAAACTACATAAATAAGAACTTGTTGAGTTGTTCTATCCTAGGAAGCTTATTAGGAGTACTTGGTTGAGTTGTTCAGTTATTAAATTCCTTCATCATCGCTTGATAGAATAATATATGTAAAACTTTTTATCATGTGCGAAATTTATGTGTTTATACTATAACAACGTCAATTACTATATCATTTGAGGGTATGTTGGCAAAACTAATGGTATTTTCAGATGTAGAATCAGAATCAGAATTGTAGTCGTTAATTAAATCATAATACGAGCATTAACAACATTTCTTTTTCAATAAAAGTGTTTGGTAAGTTAGGCGTTAAATGTAATTATAAGATGTAAAATGACGTAAAAGGACATATACATAATTATAAACAAATGTTTAGAGGGTATATCAAGAATTTAAAGTTTTAATACCAAAATGTTTAAAAGCTTCATGAATCGAACTTTTCATTTAGGAGCTATTTGTTTGAAATAAAAGCTTAAAGTTAATGATCCAAACGTGTCCAAACGGAATTATTTATTTTAGAAGAGATTATTTTTAACAAAAAAGTAATACCCTAAATAAAGTTTCTTGCCAAAGCCCGAAGTAAAATTCTCGATAGGAATTATAGAACTTTTAAAAAAAAAATTAAAAAGAAAGTAGGGTATGGATCATGGATATCATTTTATTTTAGCTTACAATGCAATTATTCAAAATAACTTGGTGTTTTAAATTATATTATTATTTGGACAACTTTATTAGTTCCAAATAAAGGTGAATACAAAGTACAAAAATTCAAAACTCAATAAATCTTTGAAGACCTAAAAGGTTTTGAAAAGTTAAAATTTGGAATAAATATTTTTGCGACTTTAAGGTTGGTATTTTGAGGTATTGACCACATCAATTAACTCTTTTATTACACACCAAATAGTAGTTGAACAATCAATTTTATCGTAATTGATTAGCTCATGACCCATACCCTAGAAAAAAAACTAGTTTGAAACTGAAATAAATTCTTAACACTGCAAGAAAAACACTTTTCAAGATGGTTGCATGATTTTGACTACATCAAAATGAAAAGAGAACAATAGTTTTTCTTTGATATTTTTAATCTCTTAGTCAAACCATAATTTTTAATGGAAGTAACCGAAACACTCCCAAACTAAGAAATAAAGATATGGTCAAAAGAAGGCAAAATCTTATTTACATATGCAAGCATGCGTATTGCATTTCTGTTTTTTTTTTTTTTGCTTAGTGTTTAATTAGTCAAAATCCCATGATCAGCAGGACGACATATTTGACATGTTAATGCTAGTGTCGATGGCTGCTGTTGGCTGGTTGTTGTGTGCGAGGACTTGCGGTGGCTGTCTGTGTTGTTGTTGTTGCAACACGTTCACAAGATGGGCACATCGTGAGAGTGGTAGCTGGCATTTGCATGTAGAATGGTTGAGTAGTCTTTAAAGCTCGCAACTCTTGAAGCTCTTTTTGCAATCTTCGGTTTTCTTCAGTTAGGGTTTCACAACATCGTTTTAAATATTCGCAGTCCACCTCGGTTTGCTTCAGTTTTGTCCTGTGATTATTTTATCAAATTAATCTTAATACGTGTACATATAGTAATTATATCATTGATGAAAACTCGAGAAAATACAAAGTTAACTATGAAAAGATAACTATATAAATGTTTTAACAATGGAAAGGTTAATACCTTGCCCTTCGGTTTTGAAACCAGACTTCGACTTGTCGTGGACGGAGATTTAACTGCTTTGCTAAAGCTTGCTTTTGTTTCTGCAAAATATAGTAGACAAGATGAAAATCAGTCACTTCTAAAGAAAACAAGTTCATAATAACATTAAAGATGTTTGAAGAAAATAATTTGGAAGAAAAAAAACATGATACACACGTATGTATGAAATTTTCAAAATAATGCCATTGTGATTTCCTAACTCGAGATCAATATCATGTATAACTTCATTTAAAACTCCATGATTGTTGTTACATACTTACATTTAATGTAATTATGTATTTTTGGTCAAAAGAAACATTTACATTGAATTACTAATCAAACACTCAAAACCTTAGATATTAAATGTAAATGTATATTGAATGATAATATTACATGGCATGATGGCATGCAACATTTATCATGGCATAAAGCAAAACATTCAAAAAAAGGTAGGGTTATTATAATGCAAGATTGTCGGACTACTAATATACATCCCATAACATATAATCAATGAAATAGTACAAACATAACATATTGCACTTGACAAAGTAGCACCGAATATTTACTCCTTTTAATTCTACACCCAAATCATTTATTTCAAGTACTTGTATGTGTGATATATATGATGTCGTCTAGTCTTTTGGGATACATTCTGATATATCATCTTAAATTTATGCCATAAATGCTCGTGATGGGACATGGTCTTCTTGTGATATTTATAACACATGCATATCGAATGATCTTAAAAATTCAAGAAAGAAAATACTCAAATCTAACAGATTTAAACAGACCTCTTCAATTGGTGTGCAAAAGGTTATATGTAAATCAATCGTATAAAAAATAATATTAAATAAATAAAAATAATAATAATAATAATAAATAAAAAAAAAAAAAAAAAAAAAACAATCTAAGGCAACTCGGCCTTAGTCTTATGTGTTTATGAACATATGGCAAGTTTATTCTTACAAAATAGTTGATTCCTACTAAACATGTATATTCAGTTTGATGAAGTTAAATTAATGAGATTTTCATGCCTCACCCTAGATAGTCTAAATCCGCTACTAAGTTGAGGTTGAGGTCAAATCTAAATTTATATGAGTCTAAATACCATTTTTAGAGTGTGTGCATATAATCAACCCTGATAAAACATATTATAATCTTTATAATTACATTTCTACGGTCTTACCAAGAAAAAAATACACATGCTTTATAGAAAACACTTCTAAACTTGAATTACATCTAGTCCATAAAAAACACTCTTTCGTACATACATTATAATCCCAAGATACAATCTTTATAAACATATACCAAGATTCTAGAGAGAGAAAAAAAAAGACTTACAGGATTAAGTGTGCTATGTTCTTTGAAACTATCTTCAAGAAAAGCAGATTGTTCTTTAGTAAGTCGGAGCTTTTTTCGGGTCAACCCGTTTTCATCTTCATCACTCATACCTCTTGAACAATTAGATATTTCAACTAATTCAAGACTTGTTTTGCTAATTCCAAGTCCCTTTTTCTACCATTTTTAAAATGGATGCAAAATCCATTTGAAAGGAGGATGTTTGACTGTTGCTGTTGTTTGGAGATGAATCTTCACAGGTTTCTTGGTCTGATAATATTGTCAAGGGTTTTACATCAGGAACTTTTATTGGTTTAGCTAGTGAACCCGGTTCAACTATCACTACATAAAAAACAAACATTATAAATTTATTAGTAAGCAAAAGTAAAATCCTGGCATATTTAGCCAAAAAAAATGGCTAGTATGTTTTAGTTGTTCACTAGTATTTTGGTACATAATTTATAGGCAAATAGAGTAGCAAATATTAAAGGGATCAGACGAGTTAAAAAGATCATTAAAAACATTAATGACCTAGTTAGTTTACCGACTCTATTTACAATATAGATACAGTACCCAAAATGGTGAATAAAAAGGTATAGACCATTGAAAAAGTAGATAACAAAAGAATAAGGGTTTCTTACCATTTTTTGAGAGCCATGGAAAGGAGAGACCGGTTGAGTGTGGTGGAGATCTAAGAACAGGTGTGAAAGGAAGGAGATCAAGCTGCAAAGGTGGTGGTGATGGATCTGATGAAGAAGATGAGCTTTTGGTTTCACCAAGTTTCTTACAAGTATCATCATCAATATCACTAGTTTTATCTTTTGATGATGACATGTTGTTGTTGAAGTGAAGATCTTGAATATTTGTCTTGTTTCCTAAACCCATGCAAAACCCTAAATCTTTCATCTTTTGTTGTTGTTGGGATTGGGATATGTTGGTGTGATGATCCAACAAAGAAAAGGGTTTTGGAGTATCTCCCAAGCTCAAAGCAAGTTCCATACTTTCTCTCACTACAAGTTGCTATGTTTTCTCTCTCTAGAAAATCTGTAATGACATGGGAACTATCTCAAGGACAAAAGGAGACTTATATAAATGGGCTTCTAGGGTAGTACAGTATGTACGTATTCAATTGGAGTAAAAAGGTTTTTAGATAGAGAAAATCGGCATATATGAGAGAGATTTGTTTACTCATATTTTATAAGTTATGATTTATTTCTAAGAGCACAAGGTATCGTGTGATCTGATAACACGTTATTGGTATGACACATCAGCGACACATCATCAACTCTCAATAACACACCAATAACTCAAACACCCCCCCTCATAACACACCACTAACATGTTATTGGGTCCCACTTTTTTTCATTTTATTTTATTTAAAAACAAACACATTTATTTGTTTTTCACTTTATTTTAAAATAAATACATTTCATTTTATCCATTTAAACCAAATTTTATATATTTAAAAGATTAAAAATATAAGAAAATAACTTAAAAGGACTAAAATTGTGTAAAAAATGTCAAATAGACTTAAAATGTAAAAATACAAACAATAAGGCGACAATGAAAAGTAAAAAAATAGATCTACATCTTCTTATCTTCTTTCTTGCATTCCTTCTTCATCTTCCTTGCATTCCTTCTCCATCCGCCCATCGCAGCCTCCCAAAAAAAAAAAAAAAAAAAAAAGAAAAGAAACAACTCGGACACAAAATCAAGAAAAAAAAAGAGATAAGATTGGCGTGAGCCACCAACCAGCTCAAATCCTTTGCGAAAAATGGTGTTGCATGGTGTGGCGTTGCGCGCCAACGGTGGTTCTAGGGTGCATTTGGCGTGTGAAATTTCGCCATACCGTGTGCTTTAACAATAAGTTTTACTTTATAACAAAGTTTTTCTAACTTGTGCTTTTGGGCATAAGTTGTTTAACGAAAAGATACACCGAAAGTATCTGAGAGATCTAAATAAAAGATATTTATTCTGCACTTTTACGTGAATTTATGTGTATTTTCAATAGGTCCCGCAGTATTGATTTCTTAACTTGCTGCCTCAGCACAAGTTAAAACCCTTATAACAATATCAAATAAAATCATATCACATACGGTATATTATAAAGTTTCTATTTTTGGTTGAACAATTCGAGTGATGAATAAAGTTACTTATCATACAATCTTATAAGAATATACTTATTTTACATAACAAATTTTTTCACATATTAAAAGACTCATTTCCATCATTCATCTAAAAAAAATCAATGGTTGAGACTTGAGATTAAAAGTATTTTATTATTTCAACTATTTTTTATAATTTAATATCTTTTAAACCGTTAATCGTTAAGCGAAAATATTTACACCGTCGTGATAAGCATTTAATTATCTATCTATAGACGGGCACTTTGATATACTTTCGAAAAAAGAGAAAAAATCATTTTTTCCACATTTTTTCATCTTTTTTTTCGTTTTTTTGCGTTATTGAAATTTGCATGAAAAATTCGTATATAATTAAACACTAAATTGAATATCACATGTGATATTAGTGTTAAATCATATATGATAAGTAATATTACATGTGATATTAGATATCATATATGATTTAACACTAATATCACATGTGATATTCAAATTAGTGTTTAATCATATATGATTTTTTTTAATGCAAATTTCAGTAACGTAAAAAAATGAAAAAACTTACAAGAAAAAGTGAAAGATACGGAAAAAAAATTGTCGAAAGTATATCAAAGTGCCTATCTATAGAAAGATAATTAAACGTCGTCCAACGATATTTTTTTTTTCTAACGATTAATGATTTGAAATATATTAATATTTGAAAAAAATGATGAAAGTATATTTTAAATTGTTGGGATTAATCTCATCCATTGATCAAATAAAATGAAATGTGGAGATTGATCCCTTGGTATGTAATAATCTTTTATCCTCAAATGATCTTAAAATCATCTTATAATGCACAAAGATTTTTTTAATATAGAAATACTTAAAATTCACCATTGCTTATTATCGTAAGATTCAATAGCTTAAGCATTAAAGTTTTTAAGCTACAAGTACAACTATTTTAATACTATTAATATAATCATCGTTTTTTAATGTAGTCAACTAATTAACTTGTTTATAAATACAATTAATACAGTTATTAAAATACCACTTACATAAGAGCACCATGAATGGTCAATTTGAGAAAAGCTTTTCTATTCTAAAAGCCTTTAGTAGTGTTTTTGTCATAACATCAATAGCTTTTTCAAAGGTTTTAGAAAGGCGACAAACATCAGTCTTTCTCAAAAGCTTTAGTTAGAAAGATCACCAACGATCGTCATAAAAACTTGACGATTTATGGCAATAAATGTTTAAGTTATTTTGTTTTGATACATTTATTAAAAATGCTTGCAAGTAAAAGTTATTGCTTTAAAGACTTGCACCGCCAAGTCTTCTTTCAAATCCTTTAAACATCTTTCATTGCAATGGTAAAGCTTTGAAAAGCTTTTCAAGTAGTGAAAACTTTTCATCAAAACGCTTCATTGCGATGCTAAGAAATACAAATTATCAAACATATTGTACAACCAACTTAAACACAATTCTGCATTAAATATCACTAATACAAATAATAAAACACATTATACAAATATTCAAGTCTCGAACGGACAACGGGCCAAACGGGTCTCGAATGGGCACGCGACTTTTGACTTTGATGTCGTTAATATTTATTTTAAAGACCACCAAGAACCCGCGGATACCCTACTAGTGTTTGTTAACATATGAATTTAGGGTGTGCTTGATTCAAACTCGGGAAAGGAAAGGAAAAGATAATGATAATAGTAGGGAAAGGGAAAGGGAGAAAAAAACATTCTCACAATTTATTGGCTAATGGTCCATTACCCTCTATTGGGTAATGGGTCATTTCATTATATAACAACAAGCATTATTTTCTATTACCTTTATCATTACTCACTCTCAAAAACATCCTACCAAGCACCCCTTAATTATATCGGGTAAAATACTCCATTTAATTCGGTTTGTCCTATAAGAAAGATCCATCATGATAAACCTTTTAAAAATGTTTATACAATAACACATCATTAATTTTTAAACCTTTTGATATTATAAACCTACATTCACTATGGTATAAACTTTTATAATTTCATAAAATCTTTTATAGAACAAAATGCATTAAATGTATTGAATTTATAAAGAGGTTCAAGAATTAGGACCTCTTCATACCACATAGACATAAAATGAGTATCCACTATTGTTGAAATGAAACATAAACCTTTTCATCATTTTTAGACCTTTTCATAAACCCACACAGTTGATGCCCAGGGGTGGCAATGGCTTCGGTATGCCTTCGGCATGCCTCAATGCCGAATAAAGAATACCGCTACACTGCTTCGTATGGTGAGGTATGGGTGCAATTCGGCAAACTTTACCGAATCGGTATGAAGCAAGGTTCAAGAAAACTAGCCGTTGCAACTAGAAAAGTATGGTGAATCATGGTTGCCACTAGAAAAGCATGATGAGGTATGGGTGGGGTATGAGATGAGGTGAAATGATATTATTGATGAGTGGTGAGGTATGATTGAGGTATGAGAACATGGTTGACAGCGCCCTAAGATATGTAAACTAGACGTTTAATACTCTTAAAATTAAACCACTTGTGAGTTTTCGTTCATTTAGTTTACCAGTTACGCCATAATTTTAATGCGGAGTAATGATAATCAATAAAAATCAACCCACAGATGTAAAAATTGTTACCTCTAGCTTGTCATTAATATAGCAACAACTTTATTATGGTGTTTCTGAATTGTTGGTCAACATTACAAATATATGCCAATTTGATCATCATTTATTAAAGAACGTGTTCTAAGTAAGGCATTATATAGAACACTCTCAAACATTATTGTGAAATAATGGAACATTTATGTTGTGTTATTGCATATGCTAAAACTAAAGAATCTACGGTAATTATTTACTCGTATGTTTTTTTCCAAGGAAGGTAACATATATTAAATGAGTAATTTGGCTGCCATGCTTAAGGTTTTTTTTTAAGATGCCTTAGGAGGAGATGTTTGGCTAGGGAAGGTTCGGAATTTTTACCCCTTCAGGCAGTAAAAAAAACAAACGGGTCTTAGGGTCAGCATACTGCTCAATTAGATGTCACTGTTGAATCTGAACTATTAACAACTAACAAGCAGGTTTATATATATATATATATACACTAGCTTTCAAAGCCCGCCCATCGGGTGGGCATGACTTATAATTATCGTTGACATATTTTTCTATAGCGAAAAAAAGATGGTCAAGATTGGCTGAAAAAAGTGGACATATTGAAAGAAATGGTTATATTTTATGAAGAAAAAAAAAATAATGAATACACATAAATGAAACTTACACCATCAATGATTACGGGTTCAATAAGAGGCTTCAAATAAATAGTCCTAAGATTCGATACAACAGTTATAAAATGAGTCCATAATCTCGATCTTTATTCAACAATTAAAATATAAAAATTTATGTGTAAGAACATATTATATGATTTAAACCTAAACATGTTATCTTTAGTCTCCAAATGTGCATGAGCAACAACAAGTTGACCATTAACTGCGGGAAAATCACCTAAAGAATAATTAAAATTTGACTATACTTTAGAGCTTGTTAAAGCTATAACACAGTGACCTGAACCAAAATAGGAAGATAAACCAAATTTTTGTCATTTACTGGTGTAAGGTAGATGTGGCGATTCCGACAGATGTACATGTACTCCTAAACGGGTCAACTGAAATTCATATTTAAGGACGGTGAGGTTAATTAATATTTTGATGGTATTAGTTTACGTTAATTATTTTGAAGATAGGTGAGGTTGACATACATTTTACTTTTTAGTTTAAAATTAAGACTATCTATATGTCTAACAGATGAGTAGGTTTATAAGAAATAAAAAAATAGGCAATGCAACTAAAAACCAAAAAAATATTGTCAGAGAAGTGGGTATCACAATTCCTTATCCATTTATTTACGACCTAATTCTTTGTCGACACCATAATCGATAGGCTTGAGGAAGAATTGGAATTTCAAGTAAGTTTTTGTGTTTGATTATGTGTTTTTTTTTGTTTTTTTCTTGCACCTCAAATAAACACGTACATGGCACCATTCTCGAAAGTGTGAGAACAAATAACTCCAAGTCTTATGAGTTATGCTCGGTCTTTCTTTCATATAGGTAATTCAAACTCAATAGATGACAACTTGATATGCATGTTTCCCCTAAAAATGTATGTTTTTGTTTGTGGACAAGGCTTTAGTATCTAGCACCTCATTTTTTAGGCTCAGTCTCGATTCACATGTGAAGTATATAATTTGACAAGATAGGCTAGACATGTGTTGTATAACATGATATGCCACTTATATGGTATTTGAGTCAATATATATAGTTTTGCTCCAAGATAAGGTATTTCATTTTATTTGGTTAACGTTAAACATTTTTGTTTCTTTAGTTTGTTGGGATATAGGATCCAACCCAACACTCTACTAACAATAGCAATTCAGAAAGAACTTGTGGTAAAAGTAATGACATATAATCTATGTGATTCATACAACCACATATATATACTTGTACTATTTTCACGATGTAACTATAGATATTATAAGGCCCCTTTCACAATGTACTCGATTCTCAATTCTAACAAAATTGTATCCTTCTTTCTCGAGAGACATTCAATTCTACTTTGTACCACTTATTATTCTTTGCGGTTTAGTACTATCAAACATCCCCTTATATTAATCTTGCGTATTTACAATTATATATGGTCTTTATATATGGGACTCAGTTAGGCGGTTTTGTAATATGTTACTCGAGGGAAGGTAAATTCATAGTATTTAGCAAGTATTTGAATCTGAATTCAGTAAGTCTGCGTTTGGACTCGTGCTTCAAACAAATAATGCAGCATTGAATGGTTGTATTTACCCACTCAATCTTGAAACATGTAAACTTCCTACACTGGTTTGCAATGTTTTTGAAATAAAAAAGAAAAAGGACTAACTAAGATATTTTAGCACTTGTCTCGTTGATTTGCCGTTACTCATCCAAAAATGTTAAAACTTACGTCTTATGTCGTCTCAGATTATACCGCCTAGGAGTTTGTGGTCTTCAAGCAACCATTTGTTGCCTCTTGCTGCATCCACTACCATATTCAGTGTCACCACCATCCATCTCACTTCCACTCACTAATGATGTTTTAGCATGGGCCCGTTTCCTTGTGGTGGGTTGACCTCTTGTTGAAACACAGCTAGAAGCTTGGGGACACTGATATAAGTTATGAATTTCAAGCACCTCACAACGCATTGTTATATCAGCAAGAATCCCTAATGCCTCTCCATTAGGTAGAACGGTGAGAACCCAAGGATGTGACTGGTACAATAACGCAATTCCACTTCCATACCATCATGCATCGGTATTCCAAGTATAAACCTGCATGTATAGCATCGATTATTACCCTAAAAATGGATGAGTCAATAAATTAGTTTCTCAATAACTGAAAATGTGACGAAACCTACTCTTTTCCCAGTTCTTTCAAGTTGTCTCGAAAAATGGATTATGGCAATGCCATATCGAAATACATCTTTATTTCACCACCATGCTATCGACCATAGGACTAATATCTTTTATAGATGTAATCTTCTGATTCATCTTTGGTCCTTGATTCATCTTCAGGCCTGAGAATTGAGAAAATGCATATGTTTATAAAACTTGTAGAACTATAATGTCTTATAAGCATATTTAAAATAATCGGAAAATCCATTATTATCATTATTATGTGTTGCGAATAAAGTGTTTTAGGTCAAGTATCATTATTATGTTTTTGAACAAAAAGTGTTTTAGGTCAAGCAAAGTTGATGTGTTTTGAGCAGTTCATATTCATTTTACCACCTCTAAAAAATACCTGAAGCATGTCACCTATTTTGATAACAATGGCACCAGGAACCGCCTCAACAACAACCCAGTCTTCACCACGCTTGGCCCGCAATAACCCACCAATCTCATTCTGAATGAGCACAGTTAGCACATTTGGATTAGTGTGTGAAGTTATCCCCATAGTGATATGGCTGTGGACAAGAGGTAACATGATCAATGATATAATTATTTATTAAAAAAATCAATACTTTGGACAATAAAGTGCTTGTGTCACCCAACCCGGCCAAGTGTGTTCCAAAACATATTAATAATGGCCTAATTTAAGCCATCACCCAACCCACCCGACCTGCCCATTATTCTACCTCTAATGTTTGTATCATGCAACTAAATGAGGAACAAGTAAGCTCACCCAGCACCAGGTACAAGCATCAATACTGGAGGTGGGGGAACGTCAAAAGGGAATTGAGCATGAACACCTTGCCCGCTAAAGGAATCAACCATCTGGTCTTAATAACTTCAGTTTGATAACATAAGCTTTCTGTCAGTCCAAATTTATCAACCATGACCATTTAACATGACAAAAATGGGCGGGTTGAATGGGTCTTGTCAAAACCAAACACTATTTCGGACATTAATGTCGCATATTTTTTAATGATTACTTATTTAGTTTCTGAAATAAGTTACACAACCTTAATATTTTTTTCTATAACCGCGTTAGAGACACACTTTTTGGTGATCAAAGCTGTTTACTTTTAGGCATTATTTTGACTATGCCGAGTTGACGTGTTAGTAGTATAAATATAGCCCCGTGCCTAAACCTACCTGTTAATAAATATTTATCCCAAGACTGCCATTATATATAACAATACTATACTATATTGTAGTCGATGACACATTTGTACATTAGATATGATCATACAGTCAAATGGTTACCTGGTACATCCAGATTCCCGTTGGGTTATATAGGGTGTGGGTTGCAGCATCCGTCTTTTCTAGACCGTTCTCTCCACCAAGCGCAAATATTTGATATACCGCAGTATATTGTTGGTTTAAAGGTAGTGAGTGAGGTCACGGACAAATCCAAAGCAGTTACACACATTAATTAACAGTCTTGCACAGGAAGCTTAACTTCCATTAGAAGATTATTGGTTTGATTCTCTTGTTACACGCTCGACCTCCTTTAACCGCAACATCCTGATTAAAAGAGAAACAAAATGATCGTAAGGCCTAAATTACTAAATGTATTGTTATTAAGCATGGATTGAAAGTGTAATGCTTCACAAGAGTAGGGATTGGTCGATCCATTTCAAAGTCAACTAATACTCGACCTATGTTGACCATGTGTGGTTGTTATTAGTACGCAAGTTATAACACATATCACGGTTCGATCGATTTATACCTTAAAAATAGGTATATGTCAAAGGCGAAAATTGCATAAACCCTTTGGGACATTTGTGGATATATGGTTCTCTAGGACAGCCAACAGTGGACCCCTGGTCAAGTCAAAGGTCAAGTAAAAAGTAAATATCAAGAAAATAAATGAGGTTGTGATAGCTTGGGTGACATGTCGGATCTGGTAATTTATGTTTGGGCCAGGTTGGGTTGACCCGCTTTAAAATTCGTATAAAATATTTGTGTATCACGTAGATTACAAAATCAAAATTCTTTCATTTATAGCTAGTCTGTCATTTAATGCATTGTTTATATACACTTTTTAACCATTTGACCAGTTTCCTATTGTTTTTTTACCCCATTGTATCGTTACAGATAAAACATAACCCAAATCAACCCATTCATAAGTCAAGCTGGTTGTAATTCACCCTTTACACCATATCTCCAACCTAATAATACACTCATTGGCTTCAGAAATGAAGGCAGTTATAGTAAAAGATCACAAATAAAATAGAAGTGCTAAAATGTATACCACATAGTTAGGATTGTGATTCTCGTCTTTAGTGTAAGCAATGTGTTGAACATAAAATGTTCTAGAGTGTCATATCATCCCCTACATATATCAAGACCTCCAACAAACGCAGTTATCCTTCTTTTGATACCTGCATTAGCATCCAATATAACAGGACTTTGATGTTGGGTAATGTTTCACGGACCTGCAAGTTAAGACCAAATTTAGTCACCCACCAAATCTTCACAACTCTTTATATGAACTGAAGTAATCAGTGAATATAGATGAAATTAAGCAGTTTGACCTCTATTTAAAAAGCATATTAATGAACTTGGTCGAAGTTAAAAGATATAAACTTACAGGTCCACCTGAACTAACAAATTTGTGTGTAATAGAAGTCTCCACATCATGTCTGCAAAAGCCACAGAACTATATACGATAACAGAATATTTGTTAAATTCACCATCGTTTCTAACCACGTCGTCGTTTCTTGTGCCACCTTGATCTTTCCCATTTACTGATCTTATAAACACAATTAACTTCTCTTTCAAAGAAAGGATTTCTGGAAAAAAAACATTAAAAAAATACAAGACCATTTCATCAAACACATGTATCGGCACCTGATCAAGTTGTCATATAAGTTAGGCCACGACTTTTGATTTTCTTATTACCAATTTCACAAAAAATGCATACCGAACATTATTGAATAATTTTAAGTCAAATTCCATGGTACAAAATATGAAGCTTTGCCTACATGGTGTATGGGAATTTGTCATGTATTTGGATGTGTCTTCATTTTGTGTTGTGCTCAGGGAGGATATGAAGTTATGAACAATATGTTCCAATTCCTACCATATTATTCTCTGTAAACTTCTAAAAAAAATAGAAAATAAAAAGCTCAAAGGGATTTGCATGGCAGATTCAAGCACATGTGTGACTTCATGGTCACTCATGAACTTTATACAATACAGCCATATGGGTCCGGGCTGTTGAATCTAGTTTATTGTATAATATCATTGATAGATTTAGCATGGGCCACAATATGAAGATTAGATACACTAACTTTATGGTGCTTGCATTTCTTTATTATATATCAAAATATGTTAAGCTGAATAAAAAGTGCATGAAGATCCAAACCGTTGGTCTTTAACTCTTTACATTCATTCACTGCTTCATAAGCTAGACCAACCTATTATTAGCATGAAGAAATCACAAACTTGCAAGGATAGAATCAAATATTTAAATAGTTAATTTTTTAACCAAAAAATAATAATTACCTTATAGAATACCCTTGCCAAACTAACTGATATATCAAGAAGTTTTAAGCATCACCAAGAAGCGATCAACGCACCACCGCTACTTTATAAGAGGTAATTGCAGGCAGATAATTACATCTTGCCTCACACACAAGCCCAAGAAGATTGTGACATCAGGATACTGAGGCGCATGATGCAAGGCCCCGACGATTGGTCCAAACACCTCTGTCGATGAAAGTCGACGTAATGTTAGGATTTAGTAAATCCATGTATTAAAGAGTCGGTCACTCAAGTATATATAATCGCTTGAAAGCTCGTAGTCGAGATTATTATAAGTTAAGTAGTTTTTAGTTTAAGTAACACCGTGGAGGACGGACGGTCTTTACCCATCGTATGCCCGATCCATGACCCGATAGTTGGCGATTTATGTAAAGATTATAAATACTCTCTACCTTCCAAGGTAGAGAGTTGGAGCTCATAATAAGACTTTTCTTTCTCTCACTAAAGTTCCCTAAACCTCTAACTTTCTCTCTAGAACTCTTTGTACGCCTACTTTGTGATTGGTTTGATGTGTATGTGAAACCAATATGTTACAAATGGTATCAAGAGCCATGGTTTGATCATCTCTTACATATCTTTGGATTTCTAGTGACTTTTAGGTGGTTTTAGGGTTTGAAAAAGTTTAGTGGTTTTTGCATAATTTGGATCATTTCTAGTGTTAAAGTTTGAAACTTGAGTGTAGTTTTGTGTTTAGAATCATTGTATGTGCTTG
The DNA here is from genome assembly GCA_022545495.1 of Chrysanthemum lavandulifolium. Lineage (NCBI taxonomy): Eukaryota > Viridiplantae > Streptophyta > Magnoliopsida > Asterales > Asteraceae > Chrysanthemum > Chrysanthemum lavandulifolium. Next base: position 143,510,311 of record CM040238.1, read on the forward strand.
GGTTTTGATTTGGTAAGCTTGAATCATCGTGGTTAGGTTGTTTTTGGATTGAAAATGGTGTTTTTAAAGTTTTCTCTTGCTAGCGACTTGTGCTATGGACTTTATTTCTTGGTAGCGACTTGGTTTGTAAAACTATAGCGAGTTGTAGTGTACTTTGGTAGCGACTTGGTGCTTAGCGACTTGTCTATTGAGACAAGCCGACAAACAGTACAATTAGTGGAGTCTCCACTACGGGTAGCGACTTGGTGAAAGTTAGCGAATTGTACTTAAGTTTGTTAGCGAGTTGGTGTTAGCGAGTTGGTGCTTAGCGAGTTGCTCTTTAGAGACTTGACAACTTAGCGACTTGGTGCTTAGCGACTTGCTGTCAAAATTTTGCTACCGATTTGGTGCTTAGCGAGTTGTTCTTTAGCGACTTGACAACTTAGCGACTTGCTGTCAAAATTTTACTAGCGACTTGGTGCTTAGCGACTTGGTTCAGTTTTCTTAGCGACTTGGTGACTCTGTCTATAATACGGTTTCTCTTGATTTAGTAAAATCCGTGAAAGAATCTATTTCCGGTTTAATCATAGAGTTATAAAATCCCGCTCAATCCGCCATCATGTCTACCAACGCTCCTACAATCATCTCCACCTGCTGCCGAGGATGTTCAAGCAAACTAGTTCGGATACTCGTCCACCCATGCTTGATGTAACCGACTACGACTCTTGGGCTCAACGAATCGATTGTCTTGTCTTGGAAAGGAAAATGGAGTCAACATTCTCAAATCCATTGATGAAGGACCGATCGGGTTGAGACTACTAGAGACTTAATTGATACAAATTAAGATGGAACAATTATCTATGGAATTGATAGACCAAAGACATATGATGAGCTCGATGATAAGGAGAAAAAGATTCGATGTCGACATCGTGGCTTCTAACATCGTACTTCAAGGTCTTCCAAAAGATATCTACAAGTCGATCAATCACAACACCGGCCAAGCGGTGTGGGATAATGTCAAGATGCTTCTCTCGTGTTCAATTAACTATGGAAGACAGAGAATCACAACTCTATGATGAGTTTGAACACTTCAAGATGAAACCGGATGAGAGTGTCTATGAGTACTATGTGAGATTCCACAAGCTTGTTAATGACATGAGGAACATCGAATGACTATGCCAAACATTCACCGAACTCAAAGTTTGTGAACAACATGAATCCGAATGGCACAAGTTTGTCACCTCTCAGAAGCTAACCAAAGGATTGAAGAATACAAACTATGAGCAACTCTATGCCTTCCTCCTTGAGAATGAGAAACATGCTATGTTTGAAAAAGGATTCTTAATCGGTTCAAAACCAACTGGAGGAGAGACAAGCTCATCAAATGATTCAACCGCCTTCTACTCAAACATCACAATCACAACCAAAGCCTCACAAGTCATACCCATGGGTAATGGTAATCACAAACTCATTCCCGATCCTATGTTCAAATAAGTCGATGTCGATGCACACGTGGAAATTTCATTAATCAACTAGCTCTCCCGATTAGTCAAAACATGAACTCTCTCCCACACCAACAACAATCTCGAACCGCATCCAATCCACACAATCAAGCCATTGTCGAGATGGGAAGGTTATGGTGCAGCCGATTCAAGAAAGACAAGACGAACAAGCAAGAGGTGGAGGTGGTAGAGGTTATGCCGCAAATCGTAATAGGGAAGGAATGGAAACCGGTCAAGCTAAGCCAATCAAATGTTACAATTGTGGAGGCGAGGACACATTGCAAGGAATTGCACATCGCCAAAACGCCTCGAATGTCGAGTACTTGTGGATAAGATGTTGCTTGTGCAAGCTCGTGATAATGGTGCGACTTTGGATGAAGAGGAGTTATTGTTCTTGGTCGAGGAAATGCTAAGACATATGATGCATATGGATGAGCAACCAATTCGGAGATAGCCATAATCATCGAATGCTTTTCAAGTAGCTGATTGTGATGCATACGACTCTGATGTTGATGAAGAACCCACTACACAAACCATTTTCATGGCTAGCATTTCTCCAATGGTCTCTCCTAAAGTCTCTTCATCACCACAAGCTGGTCCATCCAAAGACAAAATCATTTCTGAGGTATTAAAATTATACGATGAAGTTGATGAGCAAAATATACATAACAAAGTACAATCAACTGTAATTATTGAGTCAGATATTGAAAATATGGGTAATATCAATGTTGTCCCATATGATCAATATGTGAAACAAAGTGAAAGTGTGATTGTACCAAGTGATGTATCTTATGCAGTCAATGATGACTATGCTTTTGATGAATACACTGCACGTGCCTCTGATGATTCTGACATCTCTGAACTGAATGCCTATAAAGAACGTGTTGCTATTTATGAACAACGTGCAAAATTTGAGTTGACCACCGTGAGCGTGAAATGGATGACCAAATGCGCACAACTATTAGAAAAAGTAGGTTTAGAGAAGAAGTATTAAAACAAGAGTTAAACTCCTTACAAGAAAAGCTTTCTAAAAATGCTAGCAAAAACAAGAACTTCAAGAAAATGTTAAATGCTTAAGTAAGAATTCGATGCTAAGGAATCAAAACTTTTGAATGATTTTTCTAATCTAAAACCTTGAAAAACAAGCTTGAGAATAAGTTTTACGACAAGGAAATACCATTCAGATCGCTCACTTAATCACTACATAGAGTTCTAAGCGATAGCATAGCATTCCCATTGTTGAAGAACCAAATCCGGAGGTCATTAAGAAGGCTAGAAATGCTCATAAGGTTCTTTATGATGGAAATGAAATCCTTAAGCCTAGACGAAACTTAGTTGCGTTGAGTGCACTAAGGAAGATAAGAAATCGATGAAGTCACTAGGAAAAGATGAACAAGAAACTAGATGATCCTAAATGCAAAGAGAAGAAAATAAATATCACACCCCATGATTACAAGAAGGAGAATTGGATTTCCTTGAACATGTTTAAGCCTCAGACATTGTTAACACCGAACAAGTGTTCGAAAAAGGATTTAGATAAGCAAAAGCGAGAGAATTTTGTTGTAACTAACCCCTCTTTAGGAAAATGCCTTCAAAGAATCGTGTATCCTCCCAATACACCAATGCATTTAGTTCCTAGGACTATTGCCACTAAAAGCAAGACCTTAATCACCAATATGTTATTTTTCAACTATTTGTTGAGTTTGAGAAAACTTGTAAGAAAAGGATCACACCCATCGGTATAAGCGAAGGGAAAGGGGTTTTGAGCAAACAAAAGAATGTTATTTAATCAAGTCATGCCTTTCTTTAAACAACTAAAAGATCATTTTGAAAGTCTTAAAAGGGAATGAATTTAGACATTAAAGAAATGGAAAAGGAATTTGATGCAATGATAGTTGAGGTGAGTGACTATGAGCGAGCACTAAAATATAATGAGATTGAGAGGAAGAACTTGCATACATTGAATGAGACTCTTATTCTCGAATGTATTGCTCAAGATGTGTTTTCATCGCTACAAATTGTTCCATTAATGCTTCTCAATTTCATGAATTATCTCATTGCCTCGAAAGTCTCCCATGATCGTGTCATTGAGCTTGAAAAGACTAATTCTAAACTAAATGAGAAAATTGAACCGGATGATCACGACAATTTGGTTAAACATTTTTCTAAACTAGAGGTTGAGCATTTTAATTTACAACTAAAATATCAACATCTTAAAGAAAATGTCAAAACTTCAAATATCAAGACATCCTCGATGCTCCGAGTTTGATGCGCTTTTTCAAATTAACAAACGGGATGAACAGATTCAAGCTCATTGTAACACGATCGAGAAAGTTGAAAGCCCAAATATCTCAATTAAAGGGTCAAAAGAACAATGTGATCGGTTCCCAAATGCCTCCTCTTTAGATTCTCGAATTCTTAAACGTTTCATCTTCAAAACTTAGTAAATGCATTACAAAAGGAAAACGAAAGCTTTGAAGAAAATGAAAAGATTAAACGTCATTTCAATGAGTTATTTGAATCAATAAAGGTCACTCAGTAATAAAAATACCGAACAAATAGCTTCATTGCAAAAGGAAATTGAGAATCAAGAGCCATGTAAAAGGGAAAATGCCAATGACCAATGGGGAGAATGGTGGATCAAAGGTAAATGTTTGTAATAAATATGCTTTGTCTGTGAAATATGTTCCTCCTCATCTCAGGAATAACAAACTTGCTATTCAAACATATTTCTCATCCCTTAAGAATTGTCTAGAATGTCTCCGTGAGATTGTTGAAGAGGATAAGTTAGAAAAACCACTTGACAATGCAATTGGGTATGCATGCTTATATGCCAAACGATCTCAAGAAATTCTAGAATGCTTAATCACAATATGCCCTAAGTCTTTAGGTGAGCGAGTTAATCCTTTCATTCCGTGTTCCATGCCTAGTGCCAAGTATGATATCCATTCGATGCCCGATGTTTTGAATGTGAACCGTAGTATACCTTCAAGTAGTTCGATTCCGGATCCGTTAAAGCTAAGAAAGCGAACTCTAGTATGCCTTCTAGAGTACAAATCCCAAGACTTCTAGTGTTAAGAAAGTGAACCTTAGTGTGCCTCCATGTAATTCGTGATCCCAACACATCTAAACAGAGATGCAAAGAGTAGCAAAACCAACTAATGTTCCCATTCCTCTACGAGGAGTAATCATTGATATTAAAGCTAAAGGTGTCAAAGTATCAAGACAACACAAGGAATGATAGGACCTCGCAAGCTAAGAATGTGCATTGGAAGAGAGTAGAAGACCAACCTAGGAACTTTAAGCTTGTGTCGAATAAAACAAATCGTGTTGATTCTAGTATTAGCCATAGGCGCATCGTAATTAATTCGAATTCGATACTATTTGCAAACCTTGTAATGATGTACGCTTGAATTACATTTCTAATCATGAATGTGGTGTGAATGTTTTGTCTAATGTCATACCCCCGTTAATCGCTAATGCAAAAATCATGATAAAAAGGCTAAAAGGCGAGGCGAAAGAGGGTTAGAAAAGCGGTGGAAACCCACAGAAAAACATTTAGTAGGATAGGTTATCAATGGATACCTTTGGCTATAAGGTTAATGAGTCAATGCCCACTAGAAAATGGATGCCAACCGGTAGAACTATTCCCTTAAGAAGTGAACATACTTTGAATAGGGCAAATCATGGACACTAATATCGCATCTATTCATAATGATTCCATTGCCTCAATTTCGATATGAATGTTTCTATTTCTAATGTGGGTGTTCCAATCATCATCACTAACCAAATGGAACCCATTCTTGCATGGGATCCAAATTATCGATTATCTATTCTTGTCTATGTTCAACCGCAGATCGCTCAAATCATTACGTGGTACCGGACTCGTGTCGCTCCAAGCATATGATTGTATGCGACCGGTCATGCTCATGAACTTCGTGAGTAAATTCATCGAGACGATTAGATTCGGGAACCACCATTTTGGAGCTATCATGGGTTATGGAGATTATGTGGTTGGTAAAAGTGTAATTTGTGGTATATTATGTGGAAGGTCTTGGTCATAATTTGTTCTCTGTTGGTCAATTCTGTGATTCCGATCTAGAAGTAGCTTTTAGAAAACATACTTGTTTCGTTAGAGAACTTGATGGCGTAGAATTGTTAAGAGGTACCCGAGGTTCAAACCTATACACCATCTCTATCGATGACATGATGAAGTCCTCTCCAATCTGCTTGCTGTCAAAGGCTTCTAAAACAAAGTCTTGGTTATGGCATCGCTGTCTCAATCACTTAAACTTTGGTACCATAAACAACCTTTCCGTAAAGGATCTAGTCGAGGATTACCCAGATTAAAATATGAAAAGATCATCTTTGCTCACTTTGTCAATTGGGAAAAGCACCTAAATATACCCACAAACTCGTAATGGAAGTTCTTCATACCGCTCATATGGATCATGCGGTCCAATGAGAGTGCAAACTATTAATGGAAGAGATATGTGTTAGTAGTGGTTGATGACTACTCCGATTCACTTGGGTTAAGTTTTGAGGACAAAGGACTAAACTCCAAATGTCATCATTAAACTTATTAAACAACTTCGCACGAGACTCAACAAAACAGTTCAATCGTCTGAATCGACAATGGAACCGAGTTTGTTAATAAAGTACTCATTGAATTTTATGAAAATGTTGGAATCAGCCCTCAAAGAAGTGTTCCTCGAACTCCTCAAGTAAGCGGTGTAGTTGAAAGACGAAACCGAACTCTTGTAGAAGCCGCAAGGACAATCTTGATCTACTCAAAGGTTCCAATGTTTCTATGGGTTGAAGCTATCACACCGCTTGTTACACTCAAAATAGATCTCTAATTCACACATCTCATGGAAAGACTCCATACGAACTTGTCCACAATCGAAAACTCGATCTATCATACCTTTGTGTGTTTGGTGCTTTATGTTATCCAACTAATGATGGTCAAGATTTAGGAAAACCGAGAGCCAAAGCAGACATTGAGTATTTGTAGGCTATGCACCAAACAAAAAGGTTACCGAATCTACAATAAGAGAACCCGAGATATCATGGAAACAATTCACGTTACGTTTGATGAGTCGACGGTCAAATGGCTCTCGGACAATCCAGTTCAGAGCCGACTTCAAAACAGTCCCATTGGTTCATCCTTGTACCAAATTCTTCTCCAAAGAACTCCATATGTACCTCCATCCAAGATGATTTAAAGAAATTGTTTGATCCTATGTTTGATGAACTCTATGAGCCAAGTGCTAATGAATCACAATTCCAACAGAGGTCGTTTCATATCCCCGAGAATGAAGTCAATCCTTTAGTCTTAATATCATTAAGTCAAGAAGCACCGTCGATAACTCGCCTCATCAACAAATCATCAATCTCGAATGTACATCATGGAACCATTTCGCATCAATGATGAAGTTAATCCTTTGCTACTCCTCAAGATGCTCTATTTGAAAACATATTTGCTCTCGAATCATCATCGTAACCATCTTCTTCAGAGACATCGACTGCTACCTCGATCCTCTCAACAACCGCCACATGAACACCTTAGAAAATGGACTCACGATCATCCATTAGACAACATCATTGGAAATCCTCTCGTCCAAGATCAACACGGAAACAACTTGCAACCGATGCCTTATGGTGCTTCTTCAACTCGCACTCTAAGATTGAACCAAAAGATGTTAAAACCGCCATGAATGAAGACATACCGTTCAATGCCATGCAAGAAGAAATTCATGAGTTTGATCGACTAGATGTATGGGAATTAGTACCGCTCCAGATTGTGCTATGATCATTGCTCTAAAATGGATCTTCAAAGTGAAACTTGATGAGCATGGTGATGTCCTAAAGAACAAGGCTCGATTGGTTGCTAAAGGATACCGCCAAGAGGAGGGTATTGAATTTTAAGAATCATTTTCTCCTTGCTCGTATCGAGGCAATCGAATCTTTTGGCTAATCTTGCCAAGAAGAACATGGTAGTCTATCGATGGATGTGAAGACGACATTTACGAGCGGAGATCTTAAAGAAGTCGCTCACGCCGCCCAACCCAAGGCTTTGTGAATCCGAGCATCCTACTCACGCTCATCGCTCAAGAAAGCTCAGACGGTTTAAAGCAAGCTCCAGGGCATGGTATGATACGCTATCAAAGTTTCTTCTATCTACCGGCCAAAGAAAGGAGCAATGATCCTACATTGTTCACCAGAAAGTCAGGCATTCGGTAAATGGTTTTATAAGGATGTACAAGCTCTCCTTCCCACATGTGCCAAAAGATTTCAAATTTTCCATGCACATGTTGAAGGGGAGCATCTATCTTAAACCACAAATATTTGAAACGTGATCAATTTATCTCAATGTGCAGCCTTTTCCTAGTATGTGCAAAACATTTTCAAATATCTATGCACATATTGAGGGGGAGCAAGCTTATGAAAACCTCATCCTTTCCCAAAATGCTTTATTTACTTGATTTGATTTGGGAAGTGATGTTGATATTTTTTAGAAAATGGTAATCAAAGAAGTTAACTCTTTCTCTTGCCTGCTTGTGCAAAACGATTTCAAACACTTGATGCATATGTTGAGGGGGAGCCCTTATTCTAAAAATATCAAAACAATTCGTGTACAAAATGCTTTGATAATATATCAAGTATCCGGATTGATTTTCAAATGGTTTTCAATTGGTTCCAATGGCGATGAACAATACCAAATAGACCGACCAACTTTACTTTATGTATGGTGATATAAGGATGATAAGGTTAGGTTTTGTTCCCATGATCCGCCGTGAACCGGAGGGATCACCCAGTGGACAATCCACTAGTTAGTGTAGAAGTCCTTAGGTATGATGATAAAAGGAGAAAAATTGAGATACGGGAAGAGTGCAGATCAAACCGAGCTAGTAATCGAATAAACCCAACAAAGTTCTAGCTATGATGTCTCGGTAAGCAATCAAGGGGTTGAAGAATGAAAAAAATTTGAATAAGAAAGGGTGAAACAAATAGCCCTCCATTTACTCAACCTTAGGACAACACGTTCAATTCATATACTACCGGTGGTTACCAAGGTAACATCGGTATTGAAGACAAGACGTCATGGACCCAAAGGACGACCGCACTTCAACTTCCCAAACCACTCAAGTTCCTCTTTAAAGGACTTGTTCCATTCTCACGGGAACCGACATTATCTATCGACTTTCTTAGAGATTGTTGATATCAAGAAGGAGACCTCTCCCTAGTCTCCGATACATGTGATCCAAATATGCACAAATTGAGTCTAGAGCCATGAGATCATCAATAAATCTCATTAGGACACTTTCAATGAAGACTCTATGCTTCACACAATGTGGAAAGAGAGATTATATCTCGAGTCCCACGATTATCCTTGTGGTATTGCCGAACATCCGAGTGATATGTAAAATATTCACAATGAAGATGGAAAGCCTTCGAGCCAACATCAAACAAGCTCCCGGTAGGTGGCATGTGAGATCTATTCAATATATCAACCATGTGACAACCGAATGTAAACAATGGAGTGATTCAATCTTTGAATCAACTCGTTCAGTTATGGATTGACGGATACCTTTGAAAACCGGTCATCAGGCTTAAAAACTCTTCTCCTTAGCACATCGACCGTGTACGAATATTTCAAATCCAAAGGTGTTTTATGATTGATAATTGATTTTCATTAAAACCTTCGTTGTATTGCAAAAGCAATTTCTATTGAGCAATACACGATTGTTTTTCAAATATCTTTTCATCAATCGCTGAATCTCTATTCACCGGTTCACTCACTCCGAGTTGTCTTCTTTGAGATGTTCGTTTGAGAACGTTTAGAGTAACGCTAAAGCCCTGGCTAAGGAAATTCTTCGTAATTATACCCGATCACAGCAAGATTGTATCGATCAACGGGAACCGCGGGCCGTGTACCTTAATTCAACGAAGTGATCAAAGGCACTTTCGCGATTTGTTGCTAATCGCTGTATGCGTGTACGCCCTAAGTTTGCAAAATGATCGAATGAAGCGGCCAATCCATAGTCGCATGCTCACTTAACACATTCATCTCAAAAGAAATCATGATTAGTGCATCAATGACTCGATATTTTCACTCCATGCTTCGCTATCACGCCAATATCATGAATCAAAAAGCTTCCGCTTACTCGATGAGAAGATTTCATGATCCGTAATGTGAGCATGTCATCCGAAAGTCACAACATCACATAATACCAACACCACAATGGATGTCTCGAGATCTTTGTTAGATGATGATCTCAATAGTCGCTCAAAATTATTATCACATGGATCAAGAAAAGACCTCCACTTGGATTATCCAAACATGCATCAATGAAGAATCAATGACTACGGGCTTTAGAGCAAAGAACAAGAATAAGAATGCAAGAACAATCTTTATGTAAACTCGTTTGTATTCTTTGTATGTTTGAGGTGATTTTGAGGTGACTCCTTGGGGAGATTGTTAGGATTTAGTAAATCCATGTATTAAAGAGTCGGTCACCCCAAGTATATGTAATCGTTAGGAAAGCTCGTAGTCGAGATTATTATAAGTTAAGTAGTTTTAGTTTAAGCAACACCGTGGAGGACTGGAATGGTCTTACCCACAGATGCCCGATCCATAGCCCGATAGGTGGCGATTTATGTAAAGATTATAAATACTCTCTACCTTCCAAGGTAGTAGAGTCGAGCTCATAATAAGACTTTTCTTTCTCTCACTAAAGTTCCCTAAACCTCTAACTTTTCTCTCTAGAACTCTTTGTACGCCTACTTTGTGATTGGTTTGATGTGTATGTGAACCAATATGTTACAAGAAAGCAACAGAAGATTTGGAAGACCCATCCGAATTTCAAAGTCAGACACAAAAGATTTTGTAAGTCTTCAAGATTTTGTATTCAACTCGCAAGTCTACAAGTATGAGTACAAAAAGAATGCCAACATGACATGAAAATTTTTCATAATAGGGAAGCATTTTAAAATCACCAAAAATGGTTAAGAGTATTCAGGATTAACCAAATTAAATGCTTTTAACAGGTTCTATCTAGCGAAACTCCAGCTTATAAAAAATTACGATAACTTCTGTTAAATTTGTTATATCATAGATACATAATGATTATAGGTAGCAACTTCAGCCAATTTACCAAAAATGGGTCTATTTGTGTTTCAACTTTTAGATATCCAGCTAAAACTGGTTTGCATTGAATGAGTGGAAAGGAAAGCAACTCCATGACCAAATGAATATAACTTCCTATATTGTTGGGTTGCAAAATTCACATTATTAGCGCTATGATAGTGTTTTTTCAATCGTGGTTAATGCATTAATTATTTATAAAATGTATAACGCTTTTAGACCCGCTAAAAAAAATGACCACACGCAACCCGCCCATCTTGCCCCTTTGATAATGACCATCACCGCAGAAAAGGAGATATCGAGTACCCAGAGTATCTCGCACATACCATTAAAGAGCAATCAAAAGCTTCATTTGGCTTGGTCTCCCCGAGCAAAAAATTGTTTAAATACATGTGCAAACACAAATTTTAGTTCATTGGTACATCACGCTATTTAATTATGAACTTGCCTAATGGAAATATCACCGACATGCCCGCCCATGGTAATGCAAGGAAGGATCAATACCTGCACGATCAAATGCATTTTGGGCCAATTTCTTTTCACTTAGTTTTCAGAAGCTATAGAAAGTCAACATTTAGCCGTAACTTTGCCATCAATAACTATATGAACTAATGCCATTATTAAGAAATGAAACAATGAGACCCATAGCTAGAATGACTCTTGATCTGGAAAATGAGTTTAATTTATCATGTCTAGTGTAAGGTTTACCTTCCCGAGATATGCCCATGCCACAACTAATGATACATCCAACTGCAATAACCTCATAAAAGCATGTCGTTTCAACTCCAAGTGATGGGATAAGCATCCCAGCATCTTAACTCATGATTCTTATCTGCTTCAAGACGGGTCGATCATCGTCCATGGTAAACACTCCGCATATGTAAGCTAGAAAGGAGAAAACCCCAATGTCAAAAGTTAACTAACAATTTGTTGTGTTTAATCTACGTTGCAGTCGGACATAAAAGTTTAGTTAAAAGAGGAACGGGTCAAAACCACAAATCGACAAGACCAGACTAATTTTTATTCATGAGAACTCCTCAATCTTTATATTTAAGCGAGGTATACTGATTACCAAAAAGGTGCATTTCATTTGCTGAAGGGAACACGCTCACTTTTAAGAATCATGTCGGATTTATAAGGGAAAGCAAACAGCCAAACACACTAATAACATGTCTAAACTTATATTATAGGTGTACCTGAATATCACCATGCAACTTCCACATGGATGAAGCATTTTGTCCAAGCATGTACCGGTATTTGTATCACGATGCTTCCTCGCAAATTTATATTTTTCAAGACGCCAGGTTCTACAAAATTTGAAACAAGTGCCACCAAGGAATCAATCTACTCTAAAATTGTAGCTCCCCATCCAAAGGAACCTTAGTTATACATTCTTTGATAACTCTAGAAGGCCACATCTAAGCCCATAGTGTGCAAAGAACATTTTCGGTGATATCTCGTAGAAGCTTGTTGAAACCGCCAATTTCTTCACCCATATAGCTAGTTAGTGAAACACATTCGATGTTGTTTTAACATATCGCTCACTTAGTCTATAACCATGACCATGATAAGTGAAAAGCAAATTATCATAGCATGTTTACTTTTAGAGTTCTCAACACAAATGTACCGAATGTACTAAATGTAGGAATCAAAGTCTCGTAATCAAATATGTAATTGATATTTAATTTAGTCAAGAGTCACTTGACAGTTGAATATACCAAAAGTATGCTTGCATAAGATGATAGCATTAAGAATGTATTCAAATACTAATATCGAAAACATTAATCAAGCAATATATTATGTATTTATAAACTATAATATATTAACCTAAAATTAAACTAATCAAATAATAATAATAATAATCAATTAAACACCCAATCAAACAATCAATCAATTTATTTTATAAAATTACAAATTCACAAACCCCGGTTAATCGAAGTGATGATGAAATTGCTTGGTGCATCATATTCGGTCTTGATTAACGAACGAAACACACAAAATAAATAAAGTAAAATAATAATTGTATGTGTGATGAAGATGAAGATTTGATGGGAAACTAAGATAAACATGGTAAGGATTGAGAAGATAAACATAAAGATGGTATGGATTTTGTGAATTTCCTTGTGTTATGTACCAATTTAAAATTACGATAATTATTTTTTCTAAATTCTTATTGTTAGCGCTTAAAAGAGATAATTACTTGTTATCGATAAAGACTTTTAAGTTAGAGAATCTCACAAAAAAATTGAAGTGGTTCATTGGTTAAGATACCACGAATATACTCATAGTCTAGAGTTCGAATCACGTAAGTGATTTTTGAGAAAAAACATATTCAATTTAATTTAATTAAAAGTAATTTTAGCCAAATTATAAACAAAATAAAATCATAGATTGAATGATGACATGGTTTATGACGCAGACATGGGATGCATAGATATTGTAGGCATGCCTCCTCTTATATATATGTATATATATATATATATATATATATATATATATATATATATATATATATATATATATATATATATATATATATCTATACATTATATATAAGAGGAGGCATGCCACATAAAATGCCACTTGGCATCCCCATGTCATCAATATTATGTCCATGTCATCACAAGTTAATACCACCAAGCTATTTTTTCATAAGTTAATACCACCAAGCTATTTTTTCATTAAAATTCGTTTTTAAACAATTTAAGGTATTAAAATCGGATGCCACCTAAGCAATTTTTTCATTAAAATTGGTTTTTAAACAATTTAAGGTATTTAATTCGGATTATATAATTTAAAAATTTAAGCTAGATGGATTCGAACCCGGGTTTATTACTCCAAAAGCAAGCACCTCAACCAATGAAGCCAAGTCATTAGTTGTGATTCACAATACAAATTATAAAGGATATCTAATAAGAAGGTCTGCAAATTTAAAAGTAAACACATAATACAACTTAATCAACCATTATTCTCTTTCGAATACCCTAAATCTTCACATTTTTTTCGAATCTAAATTGATTCTCTCTAAAGATCAGCCATTATTCTCTCAAAGTTAGGGTTTTCATAATTGAATTTACAATCTTTAACCAGGATTGTTCAATATCAGAGCCCTATTTCAATTATTATGTGATTCTTTGTGATAGGTAATTTGATAGACCGAATCATTAAATTAATGTGATTTATTGATTCAACCTTTTAATTCGATCATGGGTATTCTTAAATTATGATTTTGATTATGATTAGAGGTAATGATTCTTTTTTTTTTTTTTTTTTTTTTAAATTTTGATCATGAGTTGATGACTTATTGTGTGATTACCAATTAAGGTGTTCGAATTGGCAGGTGGAATCGATGGCGAGAGTGTTGATGATCAAACGTTAATACTACGTACATCGCCGTGATATGTCGATTTCATGATATCCTGCAAACGGATTGTTTTGTTCCAAAGAGACTACTAATGAAGAGTAATCTATCTTAAAACTTTAACTTCTTTGCTTAATCACCCTATTTTAAGTATTCATTATGTTTTCGAGATATGGTGTATGCATATGTTTGGCGCCCAATCAAGAAAAATATGATCTAGAACTCCGTGAATGCATTGTCCATAATGTATTCCTACAGAAGGTGGTATAGAGAAAAGGTGTTTATAATCTCTACAGTTCAATTTGGGCAGGTAATTTCATCGCCGGATCATTGTACTGTACATTTGTACATGTTATTGCATGAAACGTTATTGCTTTAACTTTTCCTATAACTGCTTATAAATGATGCTATGATATATATTTCTCAATGGTTGCAGGTCAACATTGTGCCTCGATTATCTTTAACTTTTTCTTAAACACATGACCGATCCGCTAAAGATGGTGTCAAAGGTTGGTATACAGTACACCTAATTGTTGTAACTAAGTTGGATTCTAAAATCTACATTCTTTTCCGTGTTGGATGATTGGCGTGATGAAACTGCTGAAAAGGTTGTGAAGTTTATGCATTCATACTCCATTAGCCGTGAAGACTTTCTTTCAATGATGGTGATGTTTAAATTTCGTATCACTTTGTTCAACGATGATATCATATTCTCCATTTGAACCCAATTTAACCGTGTAAACTACAAATATTTGGTTATTATTTGCCACAGATAATCGCTAGCTCTCTAATTTCGTAGGGATTCCGGAAGCAAGTATACTGGGTAAGTAGTTATGATTAATGACTCATGTGGCTACTTGTAGGATTGTTATTTTGGATTATATTAGTAGTCGACTTGGTTGTTCACACGAATTTCGTTACTTGATTATTATAGGTGGTTTCACAACGCTCATGTCATTGCTAGGTAAATAAAACCCCATTTTGTATTACCGCTTGATGCATTCTTTTGGTATATAAATTTGGTTTATGTTATAGGCTTATGATCAGTCGCCATTAGATTTCAAGTGAGTCGATACATATATTAATTTCAACTTAAATGATTATCACGAAGGTCTTAAGCAGTTTGTTAGAATAATTAAGATATCTCCCAAGTTTTGGCCTAAGGTGTTGTTCTATATAATGAACTTGATGAGTCTCAGACGCTTGTAGTTAAAGAACTTGACAAAAGAAGAATTTGTGCAAGTCATTCGTCGCCAAAGTACACGGCTCTAGACGGGAAGCTCAAGGGCCGCTTATATGGAAAAGTAGAATTAGTAAAACTAAATTAAACTTACATTAAATGGCATATTGGGATCGATGCATTTTTGCATGCATGTACATTTACCTTGGATTGTTCGAGAGTGAACTCGTCGCAAGGTTCCTAAACAATCTTAACGCTGCTTTCTTTGTTTCTATTATCTTCATTTTGTTTAGTTCAATCTTTTACATTGCTGAGCGATCGTTCCAAATTAATCAGGGCCTATGACAAGGCTGCAATAAAATGCAACGGGAGAGAAGCAATCACCAACTTTGAGGCTAGCTCATATGAAGGGGCGCCAACTCCCTCGACAAAAAGTGGAGGTACAATACTACAAACTTACTCGTTTTTGTTAGTATTTTGTAACTCAAATTTATTGTGCAAGTGTATTGTTGTTCCACATTCGTTATGATTCTTATATTTAACCTACAGCCAACAATATTGAATATATGGACTTGAACCTTGGCATTGCTCCCCCTTCTTTTCTAAACGATACCTCTAGGAGTATGCACCAAATAAACCATATCTTAGGTGACACTTATGAGGCTGGAAGAACAAGGGTAATTTATACCATCATATTTGGTCTGTTTTATCCTGTTTGAGATGCAAGTATTTCCTTAAATCATTCACTAACAAAGGCATACACCAAAGGTAGCAAGTCACTTGTGATTCATTCAGCAGACATGATCACACTTCAAGGCATTAAAAGGCTCCAAAGAAAAGGGTTATAAAGAATGCCGAACCTCGTAGATGGTGGTACAAGAGAGGATGGTGACGTGTGGCACACAATAAATAAAAACACTGGATGCGTAAGATTTGGGTATCACATTTCTCTCTAAAAACCTCCTCAAAATTAGTCTCATAGTTGCATTATCGTATTTCATCATTTTAGTATGTTCGACAAACGGCTTGTGTACAAATAGTTAAATTCTTGGTCATGTTTTTGAACTTATAGTGAGCAATGAGAGGTCTAATATGATATATTAGCAGCTGCAATTTAAAATATGTAATTTCTTGATTCATTCAATCAAGGCATTATTGAGCCTGTCAAATTCTTTTATGTAATGTCTTTTTTGATTAATTGTTTGAATGTTCAAATAATATGATAATAAATCCATAATTGAAAATCTTTGTTAATGTTAAATAACAAAACTCTTCGGTCTACTAGGTCGTGGAATGGGTTATGAGCAAAAAATTATGATAACGAAGACATATATTAGGCTTCTAAATGGTTTTATAGTGAGACCGTTTCGCAGTTAAATGATATTCATATTTCAATGGCAGCGTTGTCCCTTTTCTATGTAATTTTTTTATTTAACCTCTATGGTATACTCGTGTTTAGGTACTAGCTTGAACTATGAAGTAGACTTGCACAAAGGCTTAGGGATCCATATGTTTTGGTTAGTTGTGGATCTCTAATATGCAATTAAAGCAGATCTTGGAATGAGTTTGACAAGGTAAATGGTAGAGTTAGTGAGACACGCAAAAACATATTTAATTTCACACACTGTTAGGAACCTTGTGATGTGTGCTAATGATGTGTGCTAATGGATTAAGTGAAGCAACTGTAGCAATGGCCATAACGGCAGCGGCTGCAGGAGTTGCAAGACCATATTTCGAATATCTTTCTTACTAATATTTTGACTCAACTTTCGTATTTTGATCACTATTTAACGTTGCATAGGAAGAGCAATTACGGATCAACCAAGATGCCCAATATGCAGGCACGAGCTCACACACCAGGATCTCATCCGGGTATATTTCCAGGTTAGGCTTCTACCACCACCACCACAGCTACCCACCTTCCCTTGTCTAATTTGCTTGAGACAGTTGGTTGATGTAACAGCTACTAATTGTGGTCATATTTTTTGTGAACGGTGCAAACAACTTGCAGCTTTTAATCGACCCGAATGTCCAAAATGTATGCTAATGGTCTCGAGCCTCTTCCGTATCTACATCCCTTAAGACAAGCTAACTCGAGGTATATATACCTAATCCTTTTTATTTATTATTAGTTATAAGTGTATCATTTATATTGGACTTTCATCATACGGAAAAAGCATTATAACCAGTATGTTAATCCTTAACCCATTAATACTCATGCTATTGATAGTTGTTGTTTGACTAATCTGAATTAAAGCTCTCCCATTTTGTTTACATATAATTAACTGAATTCAATGGACGGTACTCGTGAGGTTGAAAATGGTTTCCTTGGTGACCGAGACCTTCTTGACTTCCATGATTGAAATTTGGAGTTGTGACTTTGCAGTCATGTAAGATATCTGCATATTAAGTAATTTCTAAATGTGTAACGTTTTCATGCACTTGTTCGTGGTAAAAATGCAAGAAGGAAGCATAATGTTTCAAAGAACCATAATCACGGGACTGCACCAAGTTTATCTAATGAGAATTTGTCACAAATTTTACAAATACAGTCAGGTACATGTTACTTGAAAATTTTCCCTTTGTAGCAGACGGGTCAATTCAAGTTTTTAACCCATTTGTATGGTAAAGGGTTCAGTTAGGCTGTTATTTTCAAAAGGTGTAGGACATTCTAAATTAATATTAGAAAAAAAGCATCTTATAATTCTAATCGTATAGTCTTTTGTGATCACAAGTAATCACTTAGTAAGATAACACAAAAGTTTTTGTTACATCATATTATCTTAAACTGTTGCATCATATTATCTTAACTATTCATACTTACATTTCGTAGTGGTTCGTGGGTGGTTGGCTCGAAAACATTTCAATCACTTGCAAAGATGGAAAAAGTCATCCCCATTTTTGTATTAGAGCGTAAAGTAGGTGTCTAAATGGTTAAGGGTCGGAATGATCTCTTATCAGCTTGAAACCATTATTTTATGGCATCAAAGGCTGTTAGAGTATATACATGTTAGAGTATGTCGCTTCTGAGTGTCTTTGAAAATATCCATGTTAGAGTATGCCTCCATAAATGTTGTGAATGCTATCACCTTCTTACGTCTTGCTATATGTTTTCTGAAGTTTAAGTAAAATCAGTATGCTTCTTCCTCTTTGTTACTAGAGCACTAAATGTTCATCATGGCATTAAATATGAATTAAATAATGATAAATTATGGGTCTATAATATGGGTGCTGGTATGCATGGGTCATGTAATGAATAGTAATGGGTTTGGATTGAAATAGATTACCCTTATTATGGTTCATGGTGGTTGCTTATATATTTCAACCGGGAGACTAAGCGCACCAATAAAACAACATATGTATTGTATTAATGTCCTAATTTAACCCATATCCTCATTTAAGTGTTTTATATGTTCCAGTCACTCATTTTTTTATTACAATTTAGATAAAATGGTATAATAAAGTAACTACAATATTATTTTATCACTGTTTTCCTTTAATTTTTTCAGGTTCGCCTTTCAAATGTTGTTTATGCCGAGCAAACTGATTTTTGGATCAACTACTCCAGCTTTAGAAGCAACAAACACCCCAAGATTTGGTACTTCGAGCACTGCGGCATTAGGTGCCTAGAGTACTCCAATGTTGGTATGATCTTATAAGTGTTATTTTAAAAACTGTTGAGTTTAGTCTTATTAGTACTTATTTCTTTTGTGCCTTTTGACGTATATATTTTAATATTGAAAGTTGGTGTAGAATAGTTTGACGATATCTGTGTTGACGATTCCACTATTATAAACTTATTATAGCGATTATCTATGGTCGAATCCCTCTCTATTTAATTGGTGGAGAGTCATATGAAATTGCCAATAATTTTAAGCTCTTAAATAATAATTAGTCATTATCCAGTTTTATAAACGTTTTTTTAAATATTCTATTATTGATTCTTATTTGTTTGGAGCTGAAAGCTCTTGCAAAATGCAATCTTGTCCAAAGTGAGAATCTTAAACTACGTCGTACTTTATACTCTTTAACTAACTTGTGCAAAAGTTCGAGATCAAACTTTTCGTAAGTATTGATTTCAGGCAAATGGATTATTTGTAAACCTTGGGTTGCCTGCTCATCGAGATCTCTTTAACCACTCTTTCCCCCGATAAACTCAAATGCAGTGGTGCTACCCACCTCAAGAGCTATCGATCGATACATTCTCTGTGGCACATGCAACTAAGCCAAGTCCTTCATCCTTCCCACCCTAACCTGTGCAAAAGCAAATAGCTTTGAACTTAGAGATGCATCTCAGACATGTGTTTTCCAAATGATTTTCTTAAGAAAGTCGACAGCTTGAGACAAAGTTTCAACCACGCCCACATCATCGGAAGCCGCAGAAGAAAGATGATGTCGCAAGATATAAATCGTGATTAATTACAACATAAAATAATGACATATATACTACTAATTAGCATGTAAATTAAGCATTGTGCGATATTAAACATGCTAATCGAATCGAAAGATCATGTCATCATGAAAAGGTATACCGGTTTAAATCATGTACTCAAAATGATATGGTATTCCTCAATATTTGTTAACATTATAAACTCATGTCAGTGTGGGTTTAGCTTGGGCATTAGGCTCACTGCTTATGGAAGTTAGAAGAAGAAGTCGACACCCTAATTGAATGATGACCCGTGATCAAGATCCTATTCTACGTTATGGGGAATGTATGCTTGGCATTGGCATATGTCAGAACGGAAATAACAAGGCAATCCGCCAACTACTTCACTTTGTTGTATCTCGATGCGAGCGATGATGTCAAGGACTGCTTTTGGCCCTTGCATTCATCCTCACTCAACCGTAATAAAGTTGATACTATTTCCTTAGAGTCATACCACATAAGTCCATCTTATCTTACTACTTAACATAGGTACACATGCATTATGCTTTGAAAGGGATTAGGTGATATAAAATAATGAAAATCAACTATACATTGTTTGGCATAAGGGTTGTCTTGGCGACTTAAAACTACTTTTGGTAGTTCATATACATAAGCTCTTTTTCAAAGGACACAATAGCTCATGTAGCACATAATACATTTACACACGCTTTTTAGTGAGGCCAATGCAGAAAGCTGTACCATCAATATTTATCGATCTTGAATCAACGGTCATTTATGATGTCGAGTGACCCCAAGAAACTACCAGAAAGGAAAATGTTGCTAATTATTTTGTTAGAGGTCTTTGCCATGGGCATAATATGTGTACTTAAAAATCAAACATGTAAATGGAAAGTATGTGATACTAACAACCGTACACTAGAATTCATTCTCATGTGCTTTGTATTTACAGTCATAAAAGATTAACTTAAAGGCCTATATTTGTGGAAAGTGGTTTCCTTGCTCAAGTAGACGTTTTCTTTCATTTTTTGTTAATAAAATTTACCATTTTTTATATGTATTAGTTGTTTCTTGTCAAGAATAAAGACTTGATTATATAAACTTACTAAGTATAACATCAGGCATATCAACAAGAGTGAAGATATTTGTATATATTATGCTTGATCTACTTAGGCTAAGATTAGAAAGCCAATTTCTTCAGCGCCCGATAAAGGAATAGGTTCTCATAAATATTTAAACCGATGAAATTCTACATCCGTTTTGTACATAGAGAGGAAATCAGTTGTGCCACCAAACTACAAACCATCAAATGAGACCAAACCACTATGCAATTAGGTTTATCTGCACCAAATACGGCCAAAAGTACGTCTGAATGGTAAAAATTAACTTTACACTTCAAGTCCATTATAGAAGTAGAATTTCTGGAAAGTCTATCTTGAAGTTCAAGAGCTTGTCTGTTAACCTTTATAAAAAAACCTGCACAGTAGAGCCCCCCACCCATCAGGCAGGTTCGTTGAAGCCTACTATCGTGCTCTTCCTATAATTCTACGCTTTTGTATTTATTTGTTGTCCACCTAAATTTTAAAACGAAGTACTTGAAATATACGCTATTTACATTTTTTTACCACTAAACGATTATAAACAGGGGCTATTTTTCGCTATCAGATTGATGTAAATAAAGTCAGCTCCATAGGTAGGTGTTCTCTTTTAATGTTATTCAAATATAAACATAAATATATATCTCTATTATACATATTTACTTAACGTTATTGACATTACAAACGCTTAAAAATTGTTAGATACCAATCACTAATGAAAAGCTAAACATGGGAACTTTAACCTTTCATTTAACTTTTAATTACTTTATAGTATATATTGGATACACAAAATCATAAAATAAAATCATCATAGTCATACCCGCCCATCGGACGTTTTTGATATTAGTATATATATATATATATATATATATATATATATATATATATATATATATATATATATATATATATATATATATATATATATATATATATATATATATATATATATATATACACATATATATATATATACACATATATATATATATATATATATATATATATATATATATATATATATATATATATATATATATATATATATATATATATATATATATATATATATATATATATATATATATATGTTGGAATCACCCTAAACTAGAATTCAAGTGTTAGTTATTAATATGTAATAGTTAGCTTAATTATGGCTTTTATGAAAGTTATCATGCCAAGGCTTTATGAAAGCCCATAAGCCTTGGCCCAAGCTCATAAGAAGGGAAGGATGCTAGTATTGTTGCCCTAGCTCCTGCCCTATAATAATCCTTGTAAACCCTCACTGAGGGTTGTTGTTCATTTCACACATTTACTCTCCACGATAACTCTTCTATATTTCATACGTGTGTGCGTGTTTGTTCATCCCATCATTTCTCTTCTATTTCTTCTATTGATGCTTATGTTACAAACATGGTGAACTAACAAGGTATCAATCGCCAAATAGTTGGGTGAAAAGAATTTGTTTTTGAAGTTGTTTTAGTATTACGCGTAATATACGGTTTACAAACTTTGTCACGCATAAAAACTCATTTTTTACACTTTCCAATCCAAGATTCTTGTACTTTCAAGGTTTTTAGGTGTTAAAATCTCAATTTTTGGCAAAAAGTTTCAAACTTTACGTGTATTTCATTGTTTTAAGCTTGATTTCAAACGTAGGTTCATTTCTACGCCAGAACGCGTGTATAAGTTTTGATCATCAAGTTTCACACTTTGTGTTATTTTGTGATATTGAAGTCAAGCTTTCATCACAAAATCTGGTTTAGAAACACTTTGGGCTAAAATCTCGCTTTTGAAAATCCTACGCAGAATAAAACCCTAGAGTTACGCATAAGAAACCGTGGCTCGATCTTCGCTTTTGAGTTTACTCTGTTTTCTTGCTTGATAAGCCCGAAACACTTCGATTTTGGATATCGCTTACAATCGTGATAGTCTAAAAGATTTTTGGCAAAACCCAATCTTACGCATAAGCTCAAACTTATGTGTAGAACTCTTTACGATAAGATTTTCTTACGCCTAAGCCTTGTCTTACGACAAGCCAATCCTACGATAAGTTTTCACGCCTAACTTTCAGCCACGCCTAATCTTAGTGTTTCTCAATTCTTACGCTGCAAGCTAATCCTACACGAACTACCGCTTACGTAAGTTTGGTTTTTACGCCTAAGCATTACTTTGCCTATACTTGGTTTCTACGCCATGACACTTCATCAACAACGCTTCATTCAACTACAAAGATCCATTTTACAACACAAGTTTTCAACATGTCTCAACCACCTTACTCTAACTACTTTCCTTACATGTATAATCAACAACAACAACAACAACAACTCACCACAACATCAACAATTCAATTGATAACGCCACACACGCTGCTCGGTCAAGGAACTTCCTTTCTTTCGAGCAAGTTTTATAACACCCCAGGCAAAGGAACCTAATCGTTGTAGTGTAGTAATTGTGGTAAGCCACGGGTATTGATATCGCTCTCTAGGGAATAGGAATGCTAGTAGGAGTTACTACGCTAAGGTTAAGGTTGAGGAAGATTATTTTTATTTTTTATATTTTATGAAATGGAAAGGTACTAATCTCTGTATTGGATTTGGGGGTTGGTATTTCACCGATTACTCTACTATTATCTAATTATCTAAACTAAGGTGCGGGAGTCTATGTCTAATTAATGTGTGCTCGTGATGATAGTTTAAAGATGTGTTTACTTAGTTTTATTACTCCTTAATTATCTCCTATTGATGGTTGAGTGTCACGCCTTATTCCTAGTTGCGCTTGTGTTTCTAAAGTTGTGGCATGCTTTCTCCCTAACTCTTTGAACTTACCAGGGTCTTGTCTACAAATCCACTTAGAGATTATAGACTCCTACTCTAAGGCGCTTCGGATGGTTTAGCCTACAATCACTGTGTAATCATACTCTAAGGTTCACAAAGACGAATCAAGCATTACACACAACTAATGACCTATCGATTACTAGATCATTAATCAACTAAGATAAGAAACAACCAATCAATATTCAATAATTAAGTTTCATACTTCCTAAGCAAACACACAAATAAATTAGCTTGACATGGAGAACATGCAAGCATACAAACAAATAATCAAAGACATAATTGAATTAATGAAGCAAAGACTTATCTTGGTGTAAGATAGGGTTAAAACCCTAAAATACTATACAAGACACCTTAGGTTCGCTTTTAGGTTTTACTCCAAAGACTCTCCACCCAAAGACCTAAAAATTCGGATTCTATATATAAGATTACAATTGCGACGGCCACCTTATGTTTAGTGACGCTGGCCGTGTCGCCGCCATTAGGGTTTTGTCTTGGCCACGTTAACCTTGCGACGGCCACCTTATAACCGCGACGCCTTCCTCTTCAAATTTCTCGACATCGCTCGATCGCATCTAGGCCGCCCGAGTAGCGACGGCCTACTCTTTCACAACTAGACGCCCTCTTGAAAACACGAAGTTTTGAGTTCGACCACAATACTCTCCGACGGCCATAAATAGCTCCCGACGCCGTCGCTTTCTACATTCAAATGATCGTGAGTGTCTCGATTTCGACTTTGGCCATTTTCTTCATATATTCGCGCCTTTCGCCTAAATAAGTGTCATTCCAGATTTTGCCTTCACGAGACCCAAAAGTGAAAAGGAACGATATTAAGCAACAACGGATACAAAAGTGATCAAATAAGGACTTGAATGACCCTCAAAATGGTACCTTTAAAACCTTATCAAATATCCCTACACTTGTTATTTGCTTGTCCTCAAGCAAATGTGCTTTTAGCCAATTAATTTATAAGTTGTGGTCATTCAAAGATTAATTCAAAACGGTCCACAACACATATAAGCCTCAAGAAAGTCATAACAAGCACGGAAATTACATACTAGCACCTCACATGGGGTGTTTGATACTCACATCTCTCTCGTGTGTATAAATGAAATATAACAATATTGGAAATGGAAGATAAACACTCATTAACCTATCTTAGTACATAGATTACCATAGGCTTGAGAATAGATCAAACCTCCATCGCTTTACGAAGCACCTAGGAAAGACTATCAAAGAGGTCTTTAAAGGGTTGTAATGTTAGGCTTACGGTAGGGAAATAAGGGTTTGGTGGGATAGGCTATTTAGTGGTGGTAAGTCAAAAATCTTTATGTTAATCAGATATGAAGAATGGCGCTAAGCCAAGACTCGACACTCTAAACTCTAGATAATCAAATAAACAAACATAAATTTAAAGGATAGATGTAGATGGTAGCCCGATGTTTTTTTTTTTTTTTTTTTTTTTTTTTTTTTTTTTTTTTTTTTTTCACTCTATTTTTTTTTTTTTTTTTTTTTTTTCATACACCTTTACTCTACCATCCTCTAAGATAACATCAAAATACTAGGGATTTATAAGCATATCCTCACACTTGAGTTTTTATTATTCTAACACTAATTTGACCCGAATCGAAAAGATCAAAACACTTGGGGTACATTATTACGCAAAACAAAGGGAATTTGAATTAACGCCCTTCCCGTCATTTCATAAACTTTAACTTTTCCCATGAATCCCAATCATCCCAAAACTCAGACAAAGGATATGACTCGACTTAGCAACTTATGCAAGCAACTAGATAATTGAACTAAGGGTTTAGGGTGATAACAAACATTTGCACTAAAAGTGAGTGCATAAGGGTAGGCTAGGCGATCTGGGTGTATATTCGGGGTGTAAATAATGTTTTCATTGATATTCCGAAAACCGAAATATCACGAGAACCGCGAAAAGGATAGGCTCGAGGGGTTAACTAGGGTATCGTGGTACCAAAGATGAGTACAACGCAAAGGGTGGGAGAATTACTCAACCGATGTGGAAGAAGTAATTATATTACGTATCAAACAAGGGTTATCCTAATGCCTCTTATCATTTAGTTATTCCTAACTACACAAGTGTAGCCTCACTTGCGATCTCGAATGCATCACAAAACAAGTTCTAGAATCTAATATACTACCTGTTCACACTCTAAGCATTAAAGATGAATGCTTTAATTCCTACTAATCTAAGGCTTATCCTCACATTTTGGGTGGCATTTCGGTGGTAAGGGTTTTTGTGCTAGTCATATAACTTCCTATCCATGAGACGCTTTTGTTAAGACTAATGGCCCACTCCTATATGTTATGAAAAATTTTAAATTTGGTGCCAAAATTACCCTAACCGACATTTTCTCATGGTTTATTACACAATCACACCGACAAAGCAAATAGTCAAGGATAAGCATAGTTTCAAAGTTCCCGCTTTATTTTCCCTCCCTACATTTAAACCGAACATTGTCCCCAATGTTCCCCGAAAGTATCAAAGTTATGATAATTGGAAGGTAATTAAAACGAAAGAAACTAATACTCCCCGATTAGCTCGGTAGATCCGTGCAAAGTGGTGGTTAAATTTTTTCAAGAAGAATTATTATGAAAAGCTCCTTCCAATCTTATGTAACTTCTTCTCGACAAACTAAACCTCGCACACTCAAGAAAACAAACGAAACCTTCACAGAAAATCTACGGTAATATATATATAAGACTCGATTTAAACTAGGATATAATGCTTGTGGAATGGATGTTTACGCATTTCTAAGAAAATTAAGACCGAAAATTCCAAAATTTATAAGTAGCTCGTAAAACGAGAAAAGTAATCGATGTTTTACTCCTTCCCGACTGCCCAAAGTTGCAATCTCGACGCCACAAAGTTATCCCGATAAAAACCGGTCTCATGATTTTCTCGAAAATTTCGAAAATTTACATCTTTAGAATCTGAAAAATTTCAAGAAACATTCATTATGACTCGATACAAGCATTTGACTCGAACAAACAAACATATATATCTTTAGTTAATTGTTATTCTCATGTTTACGCTTTTGAAAACGGTGTAATCCTCCCTACACTTATCCCTTATGTAAAATACCTTATATGTAATTAAGACGGTTAAAACAAAATAAAGCATTTTTACAAATTTAAACATGAGGATAAACAATTAATAAAAGATATATGACACTAACAAGCAAACAATTAAGCATGGGTTGCCTCCCACTAAGCGCTTTTCTTTATTTAAGAGTCTTGTAGCTAGACTCATAGTCGTGTTCCTACGCATCGATATAACGTAAGTCTATCCTCAACAATGTCGT